>JADLZN010004026.1:0-32500 GCA_018155175.1 Sinocyclocheilus anophthalmus | reverse complement strand
AGGCGGACAGACCCAAACACACCAAAGACTGACAACTCACAGGACACTTACTGGCCTTTTTCTTCTTATTCATTACATTTTGTCTAAATTTTCAATCTATACACGAACTTTAATTACAACTTTTTTCACATAACGATTTAAGAGCATATTTACACTTTTATTACTTAGGCTATAATTGAACTTCACAAAGTAACTAAAACATGAATCATTAAAAACATTATCCTTATGATTCCACTTTCCCACTTACATCGACAAATTTACTATTTTTAAGATCGGAAGGGTCTGACCAAGTCATATGGTACTGACCATACCAAAATATGATGTAGATTACTTTGAATTAAAAGTGAATAAAATGTTTATTTTATTTTTACAAACGAGGAGGTTTTCTCACTTCGGTCATCAAAACATGGTTAAAAACAGTAAAGCAAATGCACACCTTATGCAGCTGCAGGTTAGGGGGAAAGACTAATTAAACACACATATTCATATTCACACAGCTCTGATGACCAGTTACGGTCCTCTTCACTCAATTAACAAGAACACATGAAAATTAAGAAACATATTCTCATCTGTGTTTATTCAAGTCTGTGCCTCCTAAACTAAAGTGACGTCTAATATCAACAGCACCTCTAAGAGGCTGAAAAATAATCATCTTAAAGCACACAGAAAACATAACGTGAACACTCTTATTAAACGCTCTTGATTTTTTTTGCACACATCATTAAAACTAAACCTAACTATTTGTAGAAACATTACGAGTAACAGATAATACGTTGAAAACAACCTCGACTCGTTCAGAGTAAAAAGCAAGATAAAACACTACAACTACATGTTCTCGTGTTCAGAAATGTTCCACGTTTTTGTAACATTTTCAAAATGACAGAATAGAATGTTTGAATAGCCACGTTTTTTAAAATACAAAAGCGGATGTTTGAAATGTAACATTCTCGTAATGGAATGTTTCACATAACCGAGAAGCAGCGCTGGTAACATTGGCACTCCGAAGTCATGCTTTAAAGGGAACGTTCGGAAACGTTCTCGGAACATGTTTGTGTTGGCTGGGTTAGAATGGTGTCTGTCATAATTCTGCGTTATTATTGTCACAGATATTAGCTTTATCTCTGCACAGTAAACACAGCTGGTCTGCGATCATCATCAGGCCTTCCTGGTTTCTCTCGTATCCTAGTGTCTGTGAAGAGAAGCATTGCAGGATTAACACACGAGGTGGTTTCTTTCAGGTAGGATGAAGAAAGCGCATCACTTACGGCGTCACGCTGCAGCCGGACACGTGCGCGGAGTCTCCGGTGTAGTGGACGTCGCAGCGAACTATATTATTGCTGAAGTCTGACTCTGACACCTGGAAGCCTGGGTTTACTGTGATCTGAAATAAAGCACATCAGATCCTTGAGAAGATCCTCAAACGAACAGCGGCGCATTTGTGGAGGGTTTCTCACCTTCAGCGTGTAGCGTCCCGGCGGGACGTCTGTGATATCGATCCACTGACAGTCGATGTCCGCGCTGTACGTGTCGTAACATCCGGGACTCAAACCCTGCGATGGAGAATGATTACACCTCGCCACACTGGCTCTGTCATTTGTGCTGTGTTTAAGCTCTGGCTCGCTGCCGTCTGTATTGCTGGGTAATTACGCACCTGCGTGTGAGACGTGCAAGCGTAGCGCCGGTAGTATCCCGGGTCACAGGACGTGTCCTCCAGACAGAAGCTAGCTTTATGGCCCTCTGCGACGCGCTGCTGTGTGCCGGAGTCCAGCAGGTCGTAATGACAGAACTCATCCATGCTGTGATAGTGACTGACCACAACAAAACATCAGCAGCACACACCGACGACATCTGTTCTTTAGAACAGCTTCTGTCAAAGCCAGCAATCTTTTGCCATTCGGAAGTTTTAGCTTATTATTGTTTCTGAAAGAGTCTCTTCAGCTCATCAGAGGTGCATTAATTTGATTAAAAATACAGTAAAAATGTGAAATATTATTATGATTTAAAACAGCTGTTTTCTATGTGAATATGTGTTAAGCTGTAATATATTTCTGTGATGCGCAGCTGTATTTTCAGCATCATTACTCCAGTCTTCAGTGTCACATGATCTTCAGAAATCAGTGTAATATGCTGCTCGAGAAACATTGATTATTATCAATGCTGAAGACATTCATATTTGTGTGCAAACCGTGATGCAGTTCATTTTCAGGATTCACAGATGAATAGCATTTATATTTTGTAACATTATAAATGTGTGCACTGATCCTTGAAGTGTTTCTTCTTAAAGCAGTATAGCGTGCGTTCAAATATTTCACTTTGCGTCACACTATGTATAATGTATGATTAGCAGTTATTCTGTGAGATGCAGTGATGTGTGTATTTCTCCTCACTTGTGACAGCTGTGCCATTCCCAGGCGTATCTCGGTCTGCTGGGCAGAAAGTCTGCGGTTCCTTGGTTCTTCACGCGCTGTGGGAACCTCAGCAGAACCCTGGTGTCGTAATCTCGTGCGTCTGCAGCCGAACTGAGGAACACAGCGGGACACGTCACTGATTTATCAACAGGTTCAGCAGAGAGACCGCTCTGGCTCGTGGCAGGTTCTTCAGATCAGTGTTATGTTGTGTTCTCTGAAGACCTAGAGCGTTTCTCCGGTGACATCTTCAGCATCCCAGCCGACAGGGAAAGCTCCCATAACACTCACTAACATTTCTGAACGGTTGTGTAAATGTTAGGACAAAATGTTTTTATAACAGTATTCATATTTGATATACGTTCTTGAAATGTTGAGAGGAAATGTTCATCCTCGTGATGTGATTTATAACATTCTTCAGTTATAACAACAGAATGCTCTCAAAATCTAGAATCTCTAACATTCGCATAACAAGGAAAAAAGCATTCTTTAAACGTAAAAAACGCATGTTTTAGATGTTGAGAGAACATTCAGATGTAACGTTCAAGAAGAAACGTTCTTGAAACATTAAAACACTGGACGTTTAAACAATATTCAGAAATAACGTTTTCATAATGGTTTATAAATTATAAAACGTCTAATGTTTGCACAAACAAGAAGAAACGTTTTAAATGTTAAGAGAACATTCAGATGAAACATTCTCGTGTTCAAAACGATCGAATGGAACGTTCCTCTAACGTCCGCATAACCAAGAAGAAACGTTCTTAACGCATTAAAAATTGACATTTAAAAACATTGAGAAATTATATTTTCAAAATGATACAATGCTTCTCTAATGTTTGCATAGCCAAGAACAAATGTTCTTCAAATATATATATTTTTTAAAAATGGTGTTTTAGAGGACAATTACATTTAACGTTATCAAAATACAGATTAAAATGTTTCTCAAAAATTTACATAAACAAGAAAAATATTTAAATAACACGTGTTTTAGACATTCACATAAAATGTTCTCGAACTCCTCTAACGCTCACACACCAAGAAGAAACGTTCCTTAGATGTAAAAAAAAAAAAAAAAAGAATGCATGTTTTAGATGTTGAGAGAAACATTCAAATGTGACGTCCTCGTGAGATTCTCAGAATGCTAGAATGGAAGGTTCCTCTAACTTTGCAGAAGAAGCGTTCTGAAAGCAGGCGAGCAGCACCTGGCCAGGCAGTTCTCCTCCGCAGCGCACCGGAGGCTGTACATGGCCGCTCTCTGGACATACGTGGACACCTGGATCATGTAGGGGTCCACCACCAGATCCGGGAGACCTGTGGGCATTCACCATCACCATCACCATCATCATCATCATCATCATCATCACAAAGACTCACGCACTTCTCACCGTTCTGGAAGTATCTGGTTCCGTGTCCGTGATGCCTCCGCGCGCTTCTCTGTCTGGGTCTGTAGTACGAGTCGTAGTAGTTGTAGTATGGACTATAGGGACTGCTCCTGAAGGATTTGTAGGGATCGTACGGGTCATCGGACACCATCCCGGCATCAGAGGCGTTCTGCCGGTCTGTGATCACGGACACCGGCGCGGGTGCTGCGCTGCTCGCCTCTCTTCGCCCCGGCGGCACGTACCGGGACCCCGGGCTCACCAGCCGATACGCACGCCCGTTATTCGTCCATCGCGTCCGTGATCCGCGGTGAAGCTGAGAGAACACCGCCAGAAGCCGAGCAGAAGCACACAGAAACAGCAGGACGACACCGAGCCGAGCCATGATGACCGGCGAGAAGACGCGCCTCGAGCTCCCGGAGCAGCAGGGGTTGTTTGAGAACGCGCTGAAGATGAAGATGAAGATGAGGAGGAGCTGCTGAAGCTGCTGCGCCTGCACGAGTTTCGCACGTTCTGGATCAGTTGCACAAGTGACATTTAAAACCTCATGATATATTACTGCATGAGCACAGATTTCACATCAACAGCATTATATATAAATATGAGCTCCCTTGCATTCGTATTAATTCGACGATTAAAAATGGATCAGTACTCACACCCTTGCATGCTCTTTCCTCTGTGGAGCATAAAAGAAGATATTGTGAGAAATGTGCATTCAGTGAAAGTCAATGGTAACCCAAACTGGTTAGTTACCAGTATACTCTTTCTTTTTAAGGTATCTTGCTCAAAATATCTTGTTCATTTTAAGATGATCCATTTAATACACACAACAATCTGTCAAATGTTGCCCATGCATGCACTAATTACAAACTGAGATATATTTAAAAACAAAAGACTAAAGAGGGTCTTTATGTTCACGTCATTTATTCTCACACATATTACTCAATCAATATTTTGTAAAAAAAAGAAACACTTACGATGGAGACTTTTTTCACCGTGCTGAGAAAATTATTATTATTTTCCTCAGAACTGCAAGTCATAAAGTCAGAACTGTGAACTTGCAATTTTGAGAAAAAATTCAGAACTGAGATTTTTGCTTTTTAACTTTTTTTATTGTTTATTCCATGGTGGTAAAAAAAAAAGGAGAATTGCAAGGAAAAAAGTCAGAATTGTGAGATAAAAAGTCACAATTACCTTTTTTTTATCCTAATGCAGAAATGGCTTCGATATATAACAGCACTGAATAATACTTTAGAAGAAAGAAATAAGAAATAGCTTTTTTAATTGTCACTTTGGGAGCAAAAAAAACACATTTGCTTAAGAGTCACTGTGCTGCGTTTACAAAGTCAGATTTCTCTCAAATAACAGGCAGTGAAGGAATGATTTGATACATAAAGTGCTTTTTGTTAAGCTTCTATTTTTACTCAAAGGTAGTAGTAAAATCCTACGACTGTGTTATTTTAGGAGCAGAATGTGCTGTTAGTTTGTCACCTTCTCAGCACGGTCTTAAATGCATTTGTGGACTTCTGGTTTGGGCTGGATCGGAGTCTGATGTTCTTGTGATGTTCACAGAGAGAAACAGTGAAACTCGACTTGATTCAGTGAACGTGCGTCCGTCCGTCTGTGTGTTAAATGTCTTTGCAGAGGTCGTGTGAGGATGACCTCTGCTCATTAAACTCAAATAAAACACTCGTCTCACGCCACATGTGTCCTCTCCGAGCTCGTGAAACACGGCAGGACCTCAGTTACCCTCACATCAGCATCCGTGTGACGTGCCATGAGCACATTATATAGAGATCCATCCACTGCATAAACACCACTGTGTTCTGAAGAACTAGATTGACTAACCTGCAGTTAACTAAGGGCTTAGCAGATTCAAATCAGACGAATCAATGTTTTTACGCAGCTGTAAGACTAGTTAATCAAGCGAATGCAATTCAATCAATAATCCGTTTCATGAATTCAGTTCAATAATGCAATACAGGCAAGTTCATATAACTATGAAAAAACGTAATTGCAACTTTTTATCTAACATCGGATAAAGACAGAATTGTGAGAAAAACGTAAGAATTGTAGAATTGAGATAAAAAGTTGCAGTTCTTACTTTTTTTACAAACTCATGATTCTGAGAAACAGTCGATAGATATAAACTCAGAATTATTTATTTTCAGAATTGTTTATATCTCGCAATTCTATGAAAAAAGGCAGAATTGTGAGATTTAAAAAAAACTGCAATTACCTGCTCTTTTATATTTAGCAGCACACGATTCAGCTGTTGCGTGAAACACATTAATGGTCTATACATCAGTTTGAATCAGAAATTCAAAAGTTAAATGATCATACAAAAAATATTTCTGACTTTCTACAACAAACCCGTCCTGAGCAACACCGCAGTGAACTGTGTGACAACATGCCCCGCTCTCCTGCTCTCAGCAGCACGGCATTATGGGAGACGAGACCTGAAACAGTGCACAGCATCTGTTGCTGCATCTACAAATGTGAGCAGATGCTTGTCTGATTCTCTGCTCGTATGTTTGCTGTTTTTCTCTTGTTTGCTGCATCGTGAAAAGCCTGTCAAGAGAAAGTGAGCGTGAGTCTTCCTTCAGTCTCCAATTAAAGTCACAATCTCTTCTACAGCTTTCTGAATCTGATGAAGTGTTAAAGACCTTCGGTGAACAAGCTGGACGTGATTAAATACATGAGTTCATGGGCTCGACTCAACACAACAGCTCAGTGAAAGCTGAGAATCTCCTGAACGAGACACTTTTTAAACGGGGTGTAAAGATCAAAGTCAAAGCGCTGTACCGTGGTGAATATAACGGCCTGCAGGTCGACGTCTCAACGAGCTGCAGATGTGTGGCATTGATCTGAAGACTTTAATCTGCATTCTAATGAGGCGGCGCTCTGCGGGGAGACGGGCTGCTGCTCACACACAGGACATATAAAAACATCAGCCACTGTAAAACACCAGCGGGACGTTCTGAGAGCTGCTGACGGCGAACCTGAGATCAGCAGCAAACTATTATACTATTTAAACTACTACTTCTTCTCCTGAGACTACATTTCTGACTGTATCTCCTCCGAGGGCTTTAATGCTACAAGCAGCAAACTCAGCAGAGACCTGGGCCCTGATCTTTTCTAAATGATCAGATGTACAGTTTTCAAATAATAATCAAAAACTTCTCATAGACTTGCACTGGCTGAGCAAAAATGCCCCCTCTAGAGGACAATTGCAGTCCACGGGGCCCACAGGATAAGAAATCTTTCATCTCCACTCTTTTACTTTCAAATTAAATCAGACATATTGACAAATAAATAGTATATATAGTTACGCCATGGTAACCACAATATAACAGAGGTTTTGCTACACTAACCATAGTTTAACCATGGTATTTGCAATAAAACTGTGGTTATAAATACACAAAACATTTTTTTTTTTACTGTAATAACAGCCATGCTTTATTTTCTTAAGGGGTTTGTATCTGTGTATACTCTAATATTTTCTTTGTTTTGTTTTTATAACTGTACTGCCTTAATGGTTTGATGTTTTGTATTGTTTAATAAAAAATAAAGAAAGCATAAAAAAAAAAGATTCGTGATCCACGCTCCGAAGTCCCGATCTGAATCAAATGATTGAATATTTTGGGTGGAAATAGAATTAGTAGAACGCTGTAAGAAACATTTTGTAATCTTTAAATAAGGTTCTAAATCACAACAGGAAATCGTCGAAACAATGTTTCCCGCAATGCTTTCATAAGCTAAATGTGCTTGCAGTGGTTTCACGCGCTTCAGTTCATGTGATACTCAGCTCATCTCTGATTCCAGCAGCATCAGATCTGGAGGCCGGTGTGTTTGTTGATGCTCGAGCAGATCTCAGCTGCTGATTTTACGGCTCTCCGTGCAACGTGGCAGTGAAAACTCAAACCCCACAGAGAGCGTTTTATGGCAAGCCGTTTTGACTTTTATTCATTCTCAGATATGATTCTTGCTATCCAATTCAATTTTTACAAGTTAAAAAAATGTGTGCCTTCTTGAATATCAGCATATTACATTTCTCATATAAACTTGTTAAGTTCTTATATCCAACAATGACTTTTCACCGAGTAAAATTCATTAATTCTTGATATCTGAAATTGTTATTTTCACTAGTTTAAATGCACCATAGGCTGCCATTCAAAATCAATTGTGGATTACTGGAACCATGTCCTGTGGTCTGATGAGACCACGATAAACTTATTTTGGTTCAGAGAGTGTCAAGCGTGTGTGGCGGCAACCATGTGAGGAGTACAAAGACAAGTGTGTCTTGCCTATAGTTAAGCATGGTGGTGGGAGTGTCATGATCTGGGGCTGCATGAGTGCTGCCGGCACTGGGGAGCTACAGTTCATTGAGGGAACCATGAATGCCAACATTTACTGTGGCATACTGAAGCAGAGCATGATCCCTCCCTTCAGAGACTGGGTGCTGCCGCAGGGCAGTATTTCAACATGATACGACCCCAAACACACCTCCAGACGACCACTGCCTGGCTAAAGAAGCTGAGGGTAAAGGTGATGGATTTGCCAAGCATGTCTCCAGACCTAAACCTTTTTGAGCATCTCAAGGTCTCTAACATCTACCAGCTCTGTGATGTCGTCATGGAGTAGTGGAAGAGGACTCCAGTGGCAACCGGTGAAGCTCTGGTGAACTCCATGCCCAAAATGGTTAAGGCAGTGCTGGAAAATGGTGGGCGCACAAAATATTGACACTTTGGGCCCAATTTGGATTTTTTTCACTCTTCGGGGTTACTCAACTTTTTGGGCCCAGCGTTTAGACATTAAAAATATTTTGAGGGGACAGCATATTTACACTGTTATACACGCTGTACACTCACTACTTTACATTGTAGCAAGTGTCCCCATTTCTTCAGTGTCGTCACATGAAAAGATATATTAAATATTTACAAAAAGGTGAGGGGTGTACTCACTTATGTGAGATACTGTCTTTACATTGCTGTAGGCTAACAGGTGACGGTTCTAGACCCTTTAGTTGGGCTTCAGCCACCCTATTTGTCGTCTCAGCCCCCTAAAACTATAATCAGCTATCTGAACGATCAGACCAGCGCTGCTTCCTCATGAAAGTTTATCATTCTCGCTTTTAAGGGCAAGACGGCACGAGTGAGATCTCAATGTGGTATTCATGCGCTGTGATATTGTTACTGTGAACACACAATATTAAAATAGCCTACACACAGTATTATGTCACAATAACTGTCTTGACGAGTATCCAAGTAAACACAGTCGTTACGTCTTAACGGTTAAGAAAATATTAATGTGTCAGTATAATGGATCCATGCATTTCTTATATTACGCTAATATTGTTAATAAAACAAAGGAAAAGCAGAGAAGCACTCACTGCTCTTAACTAAGTGACTTATGTAACTTTAATAGGTAATTGTGTATGTTTATTTCGTAATAGTTTTCATAAGCACTGTAAAATACTGTTTATTTAGGAAATTTGTATCTTTGTATCTAATGCTCTCTCTGAGGGCTAAGCCCCCCTGAGAACCGACCCTACATTTAAAATGGTTTTTAAATGATTTATCTCTTTTGAGATAACATATAGTCTCTATTCCGTTTTATTTTGTGCTGTTTTGCCAAAACAACACTCAATGTTGAAAAGGATAGTAGAGACAAGCACATTTCCAAAACAGAAAACATATTTATTAATTATTTAATGATACAATTGTTGTGAGGTCTTAAGTAAACACATTTATAGTTACAAAATTAAAACAACAACATATGCCTAATAAAATACAGAATATTATAATAATAATATAATCCTATAAAATAGCCTAAATATTAATAACAATAAGAAATGAACCAGATGGGCAATATTACACGATTCTTATTAAATCGTTGTCTATTCTCCGAACTAACTACAACTGAGAGACTGTTATTCATGTCTTAACTTTCAGAAGTGTATCAGTGCAGTGCTGTATTTAACGTAGCCTAACACTGAAATGGCTGAGACAGACATGAGAAAGAGGTTCAATAGACTTTATCATTCATCTTGTCCACCGATGCTTCAAGAACTGGACAACATGTTATATAAAAATAATGCCTATTAGGACACGACTCATTCATGTAGCCTAAATACAACGATATTACAAAAAAAACAAAAAAAAGTCCAGTAAAACGTTCAAACTTTGTATGACGCATTATTATCCGTTCTATTTTTCCTTTTGGTTGTATTTTTTTATTTGATGTATTAGAAGAAAGTGTAATAAAACTAAAAATAAACACATGAAAAAACCACATGAAGTTATTTTTTATGTTAAAGCTAAATTAATGCCTTGTTCATTTTTCCTTTAATTATCCGAAGGACTTGGTGGCCAATAAATAGAAACAGCATACAATTACTTTAACAAAAAATGAACAATTAACAAAAAATGTACAAAAAAAAAAAAATTTAATCCAGCCATAATATAATTTTCATGTTTCATTGACAAAGCCAATAAATAAAGGAGGAGCCGTATCTGCACATGGATGTTCTTCCGCCATCTTTGGCCAATGCTGACGCTAAAACCAGGATTGTGGGAAAACCAGATCTCATTAATATTCATGATCTCATTACCATAGCTATTCTTACCTGTAAAAATGGCATTTCTACATATCTGTAAAAGTATTTTTACTAGTTAAAATGTTATTTAAGATATCAGTAATTCTATTTTCACTAGTTGCAAGGGCAATTTTAGATATCAACTGCCTTTGTTGATATCAATAATTCAGTTGTTACTAGTAAAAATGTTAATTCTTGATATCGGTAAATGAATTTCAACATGTAAGATTTGTTATTTTTGATATCTAAAAATATATTTGTGATATCAATATAATTTCTGATATCTAAAATGGCTTTCTTACTAGTAACAATCACATTCATGATATCAGAAATTAACATCGTCACTAGTGACAGTTAAATAGTTGATATCAAGAATAGACGTCTGTACTAGTAACCGTGTGATTACTGATATCAAAAATAAAGGATTTTACTAGTAAGAGTTGTATTTCTGATATGTGAAATTGGAATTTCAACTAGTAAGAAATCAATTCTTGATATCAACAATTGATTTTGAATGGCAGCCTATGGTGACATTTAACTAGTGAAAATACAATTACAGATATCAAGAATTATAGTTTTTACTAGTTGAAACTTAATTCCTGATATCAATAATTAGCATTTTAACTAGTGAAAATTTAATTGTTGATATCAAGAATTCATATCCTGGGAATGAATAAAAGTCAAAACGGCTTGCCATAAGCGTTTGCTGATCGAACACCACGTTGCTCTGTTGCACAATTCATAAATACGTTGAGATCTCAGATATGGCAGAAGCTCATTCCAGCGGTCGGCAGCTGCTTCATGATCTCTGTAATTTAGACGCAGTGAGAACAAAGACAGGTTTGGCTTAAGGAAGGCTGCTTTCAACATCAACACGTGAAGGTTAAACATCCCACTCTTTTAAGAAACTCTCACTGCCGGTAAGCAGAAGGTCAAACAGGTCATGGACAAACAAAGCTTAATAATGAAAGAGAAAATATAGTGAATATTGCATTATATTTATTTATTCTAAATAATAATGTGTTCAAATAACAGCAGCAGGCTGAAGGATGAAACGAGAAAATAAAGTAGGACAGATTTTATTTCTAATTAACAGCGAGAGTAAAGTGTGTGAGCAGTGCTGTTACTCATTTCACACACAGCCAATAACAAAATGAGCTCATTTGCATAAACGGTTTAAAGACACAGCAGCAAAAAATGTCCTGTTTAGTAAAAAAACTGATATGAAACTCAAGGGGAAAAAGACAAGAATGGTAATAAAAATCATATGACATGATGCTTTAAATCACTGTTTCTCAAGCAGGGTCTCAAGTTGACTTAAAATAACTACTAAAAACTTAAAACTGTACTATTCTGCTATTATTAGACTTAAGTGCGGCTTTTGATACAGTGGATCATCGTATCCTGTTAAAGAGATTAGACCTTGAAGTTGGCATTTGTGATGTTGCATTAGATTGGTTTGCACCATATCTCACAAATAGAGGAGTTTTTCAGTGGAAATTGGAGAATTTTCATCAAGCTCAGTTCCCGTCACTTCTGGGGTGCCCCAGGGCTCAATTCTGGGTCCAATCTTATTTTCTTTATATTTACTCCGCTTAATTTTTGAGTCCCATAAAGTTTAATATCATATTTATGCCGATGATACTCAGCTCTATTTTCCTTTAAAATCAGGTACTGATTCAGTGTCCTCTCTGCTAGCTTGTTTAGAGGACATTAAGCTTTGGATGGACAATAATTTCCTTCAACTAAATCAGAAAAAGACTGAAGCTATGTTGTTTGGCCCTTCACACCTTTTAAATAATCTAAGTTCTACCCTGGGCCCCCTTCAAGAAAACAATCGCGATAAAGTTAAAAATCTGGGAGTTACCCTTGACCCCGAGTTAAAATCTGACAAACAAACCAATTCTGTAGTTAGAGCCAGTTTTCTGCAGCTTGGGGGACTTCGCAAGCTTAAAAATATTCTGAGCTTTAGTGATTTGGAGACCGCTATTCATGCATTCATCTCAACCAGGTTGGACTATTGTAACGCTCTATACGCTGGAATAAATCAGTCCTCGCTCTCGCGCTTGCGACGCGGCTCATTTCTTAACAGGAACAAAAAAGAGAGAACATATCCCAAAAAAAAACGACCTGTGTTTAGCGTCACTTCATTGTTACCTTTCAATTCATAGTGATTTTACGGTTTAGTATTTGTAGTTAAACCACTTTCAGGTCTTGCCTCTCTATATTTCAGATCTTCTCCATTTCCTACTCTCCTAGAGAACACTTCGATCTTCCACTCAGATGTTATTAAATGTTCCAAAATCTCGACTTAAATCCAAAAGTTCTTGGTCCAAAGCTCTGGAATTCGCTACCATTGTCTATTAAACTATCCCCTTGTCTATCCACATTTAAATCTTCTCTTAAAACATGTTTTTTTTCTCAGGCATATGCTTAATTTGATCATTTTTTAGCTTTAATTTTGTTTTATTTTGATTTATTTGATTAGTATTTAAATTGTATTGTATGAGGAGGTTTTTGTCTCGTATGTTGTGCAGCACTTTGGTCAGCATTTATGTTGTTTTAAAGGGCTATATAAATCAACTTGACCTCGACCTTGACCTTAAAATGATTTAAACAGGGCAAATCAATCAAAACTAAAAAAAAAAATTCTTATTTTAATTCAAAAATGTGTGGTGAGATAAAAAGTTGAGACTTTTTTCAATTATTTTTTCTCCATGGTTGAAAAACAAAACAAAACAGAATTGTGAGATAAAAACACAGAGAAAAAAGTTTTTCTCAGAATTGTGAGAAAAATAGTCCAAACTTTGAGATAAAAAGTCGCAATGACCTGTTTTGATCCCGTGGCAGAAACGGCCTTTCATATATAGCAGCACATGATTCAGCTGTTGCAGAAAACACATAAATGGCCTATAATACAGTTTGAATCAGAAGACAGCGTTATTTACAGTGTGACAACATGCCCCACATTAGAGCTCGACGAGTGTTAAATAATCGAGAACATACAGAAAATATTTCTGAAAGACTTTCAACAACAAACCCACCCTGCAGTGAACAGTGTGACAACATGCCCCGCTCTCCTGTGGCACTGCATTCTGGGAGACGAGACCTGGAACAGAAGTGCACGGCATTATTATAATCAAACACAACAATTGTAATAAAAATCATATGAGCCTTTAAATCAGTGGATCTCAAGCAGGGCCTAAAGATGATTTAATACAAGACAAATCAAACACAGCTAAACAAAAAAAATCAAGATACTTCTTACTTGAATTCACCTCCTCAACAACTGTTTTCTGCTTGTGAAGAACCAGGATCCTCACAATCTTAGAAAACCTGGATATATGAGGATTTCAAAAGTCTGATTTCTAGACCCAGAAAAGTCACCATGGAGATTTTTTTAAAGGTGACATATCATGAAAATCTGCTTTTCTTCCCAGTGTCAGAGCAGATCGGGTCCCCGGTGCATCTACCAACCAAGCAAACGTGAAAAAGATGAACCCAGTAACTTTGTTTCGGGAAGCCTTTTTCTGCAAGCGTCTGAGAAAACCAGCGCGTCTGATTTCGCTCTCGCTTGGTGACGTGGATCTCATTATAATATTACCGCCCCTTAATCTGTAAGTTTACACCCACCGTTATTGTGTTTTCGCAAGTGACAACGGTGTATTAGTTCTAATGTCATGATGAAAGTTTGAGCGAAGCATGCTAACTGTTCAGTGTTTGTCTGCACAGACGAGCACAGAACACAGTTTAGAGTCCCAGCCTCAGAGGAGACGACAGAGCAGTGCATTTATTGATTTATTTACTGTATATTACGCTGCTGCCACACAGATTTAATATAAACATGCAATTTCTTTCCCCACTGTTTACCTTCACAGACATAACTAACTGTTTTTGTAACTCGTGTGTGTGTGTGTTTAACGTAAGCTTGTGTGTGAATGAGAGCTTAGTTTAGTACTCACATGCTGTGACAGCCGATTTCTGTCCATGTGCTTCGAATGTGTGCACTCAGAAAAAAACGTATATCAGAAATTTAAACTCATATTGTTTAAAACGCATGATTTCAGCACGATAAACATGATAATCAGAACCAAAACAGATGTTTTAGCAGGTACGAGCTGTAATGGTGCAGCTCTATTCTGGAAAAGGGGGTGGGGAGCAGCAGCTCATTTGAATTTAAAGAGACAGGCGCGAAAAACAGCGTGTTTCTGTTTCCATTCAAAATAGGCATTTTCAAAATATATAATAAATGATCTGTGGAGTATTTGAGCTGATACTTCACAGACACATTCTGGGAACACCAGAGACTTATATTACATATTGAAAAAAGGGCATAATATGTCTCCTTTAAAAAAACAAAACACTTTTACTATTTATTTTAACTAGTTCGAAACTAATATACATTATATATATATATATATAATATAAATAATACACAATTTGTGTAACGCATTACACGTAATGTATTTGTCAAGTAACTCGTAATAACCTTACTTTTAAACTTACAAGAAAATATCAGAGCAATTTTTCAAATAATTAACTCCAGTTCGTTTCTCACGAAAGGACCTTTAAAGTTGCCAAAAATATAACTTTTGACTTTTTTTTTTATTAAAAACACATCAGCAAGTCCAGCCCAGGTGCATAAAAAGTAACACAATTAAGTTACTTTTTCATGGAGTAACGCAACATTGTAACGCATTACTTTTAAAAGTAGCTTTCCCCGACACACGAGACTAGAAAAGTCAGGATGCGGTGTATGATGAGTGGGCTTTAAGTCAATATGTTGAGAAGCATGACGTTAAATGATGGTTGACTAAATATTAGGGTAATTATTTAGACTTCCCATGAGTCTCTGCCGCCTCCACCTGTCATGAGAAACACATTTACACACACTGTGAAGATGATGTGAGGCGTGTTTGTGCAAACACACACTCAGCTTTAAGGCTTTTAGCACTAGTACTAGAGATGGTTGACTGAGGTCAGGTTAAACTCTACTAATGCGCGCAGGTCGCCCTCTTGTGTCCGGCTCCATCATTCACTCTCATCTGTGATTTAATAAAGACATGTTCAGATGCAGATGACTTCATGTTTTTAATCAGTACATAAATACATTTTCCGTCATATACTGTGTGACATCTTTAAAATCATCTTAGAAAATATCAAAAATATGCTTCTTGTATTTGAAGGCTTTCTTTACAAAAACACGCAAGGTCTTTAGAAACGTCTGCCTCTCTGGCAGCGTTGGATGGAGTCGGGGTCTGCATTACTCTGTTGTGGAGGATTAGTAGTAGTTTTTGGTTCTCTCTTCTTTGAACGGTGACGTTATCAAACGCTCGCTCGCTCGCTCGCTGTGAAGAACACCGATGTGATTTCCATCAGGATCCCGAGCTTCTCTGAGTCTTTCCGTCAGGAACCGCGAGCACTGGCGTGAGGAGGTGAAGATGATGGGAGGTTGAGAGACCTGCGGGGAAACGAGAGAGAGACGCTGTGGATGTGAATGAGATGCTGCTGTGTAGGAGACGCTCATGAGAATATTGATTTCTGTCCTCCTACAGATCTGCAGCTGAGCATCTCTGAAAACATAACAGCGTCTCGTGTTTACAGACGCTGATGTCTTTCCTGAGGTCTGCTCATCATCATGTTTTAATTAAATCTACTTTTCTTTTTTTTGTTTTGGTAAAATTGGTAATAAATTTTGGTTGCTTTTTATTTCTATTTTTGATATATATATATATATTTTTTTAATGAAGTTTTAGTTATTTACAAATATGAGGGATGTTGCCTTGGAAACTAGCTGAAAAAGGGAATGTATATTTTATTTCAGGAAATGTTTTTGATTTAAAGCATTCATTTTTAAGTGTTTTATTTATGTGGTTTTTTATTGTGTTGCTTTGGAAACTAGCCGAAATAAAATGTATATTTTATTTAATTAAATGCTTTTTATTTAAAGTTATTTATTTATGAAAGTACTGCGACTGTTGCAGTCTATCAGTCGTATAATGCATGGCAATGGTAACATAATCTATGAGAGTAAAAAAAACATGCGCAGACAAATCCAGATTAAACCCTGCGGCTCGGGACGACACATTGATGTCCTAAGACACTAAACAATCGGTTTGTGCCAGAAACCGAACAGAATATGTTTATATCATATTTGACCTCTAATACAACACTATGTCCAACTTCCTTGAGCATGCGCACGGCATCCGGTGCGTGAGGTATGTAACGCGTGTACGCGCTCTGGCGTAGTTTACGCAAGCGCTTGAAGTGATCTCTCGCGCGTATACGTCATTGTTTACACAGTGCACATTCATTGTAGGTACGGCGGCTAATCAAAATGGTATTTACTTGTGCTTATCCGGATTGTTCAAACCGACTTAAAACTAAAAGATCGGGAACTAAAAGAACTCATTCGGGAGTGGTGACTTTCAACGTATTCCCAACTTCTGAGCCTGCTCGCCTGAAGTTATGGTTGATTGCTATTCGGCTGGATATCAACACACCCATTAAAGTAAACTACGCCAGAGCGTGTAGCCCGCGTTACACACCTGTCACGACACCGGTGCCGTGGCCGCGGCGACAAAGCACGCTGGACATAGTGTTGTATTAGAGGTAAAAAATTATATAAATACTTTTCGGTTTCTCACACAAACCGATCGTTTTGTGTCTCAGGACATCAATGTGTCGTCACGAGCCGCAGGGTTTATTTTAGTTTTGTTTGTGTATGTGTTTTTACTCTCTAGATTTTGTTACCATGCCTGGGCTAATACGACTGACAGAGCTGCAACTGTTCAAGTTAAAAATCACAAATGTGTTTCCTACCTGAAGTAAACCAAGTCGACCTCCTTTGGAGCCCTGCGGGGTTGTGAGCAATAAACATCACAATTTCTTTTTGGGTTGACCATCCCTTTAGTGCAAAGCCCCGTATTTGTTTGGCCGAGGCTATTTACAACTACCATCCTCCCCCAACGTTGATTGGGACGTTACGTTACAAAAGACGGTCATTACTCGTCAATTCAGTGGCGTAGATGAAAAGCGGGTCTACTTCTTTTGACCGCATGGACCCGGGTTTCGAATCTGCCTTTTTTTTTGGCGAAACTTTTTTTTCCTCCCTTTTCAAATTTCAAATCACATCAGAAAAGCATTTATTTTTAATAAAAATGAGGCAATAACTCAAAAAGTTGAAAATAAAGTTCGGGTAGGGTTGTGCTTTTTGGTCCCAATAAATACATCTATTGACATTTGCAATAATTATTAGCAAATATCCGCTATTTTTAACTACTATAGCTACTTCACTAATGAAAAATACCCTTTGAGTTAAGAACCGTGCCTTTGGTCATAATCATAATAACGCTTCCCCTCCAGTGAGTACAGTGTTTCTGGTGTAATCAGGATAGAAATCTGCATCAGCTCAAGCAGCGTTTAAACTCCTAACACACATGTGGCTGGATTTTGAGGTGAGAGACAACAGCAGATGCACTTTTTCACTGGAGTAAGAGTTATTTTAGTATGGATTTGACCTATGCTTTTAGTTAAACACATCTTAATGCTGGATGTGGCTTCAAGCTTTTGTCTTCTCCAGATGTTCACTGATGGACTGGAGTTCTTGTGGATTATTGTGATGTTTTTGTGATGTTTGGACTCTCATTCTGACGGCTCCCATTCACTTGCAGTGAGACACTGATGCAGTGCTGCATTTCTACAAATCTGATGAAGATCAAACTCATCCTAATCTCGGATGAACACATATTCTTTTAATGATGAAGGAAAGGCCTGATAAACGGCTGCTGCTCTTACCGTTCAACACCTCCGCTTCTGTCTCTCACAGCGTCTCTCCAAACAAAAATACAAGTTCGTTTAGCCTCGGTCTGCGTCAAACAGTGGTGCTGGTGGACTTGCGTAAAATGGTCTTCTGTGGTTTCTGCGAGGGGAAAGCGTGCGCTGGATTGGAGCACTGATGGACGGGGCTGGGTTTGGCGAGTAAGTGCAGATCCGTGCTGTTCATGTCGTACCGCGGGTCACAGTCCGAGCAGTAGCCGTGATACTGCACCTTCTCACTGAAGCGCACGCGCTCCCTCGAGGTCTGAGGACAGCGGCTCGCGTGGTCTTTCTCAGACAGGCTTTTCGTGGCGCGACACAGAGAGTCTGTGCCCGGCGCTCCGTTGGCTGTGATCTCCTCGGCTCTGGACGGAGCGGGTCTCTTCAGGACGGTGAGGACGGCTGGAGGTCTGAAGAGCGTCTCCTCGGGGTAGATCTTGACGCTGGAGGCCGTGGTGGTGCTGCTGGAGCTGCTGTTGAGCGTGTCCGTCTTAGAGCTCTCCGTCAGATCCTCCTCCAGACGGAGATCAGACGTCAGGCAGTCGATCTCCTCAACCACCTGAGAACCGCAGCGAGAGTCAAGCGTGAGACGAGCGCAACGTGCAACATCAGATGAGCGTGCAAAAGAAACGAGGTGCTCGAGAGACACGAGTCGTTATGTAACTGCAATATCAAATCAATATCTGAATGATCAGGCATAAGTCATGAATGACCTCTGATGTTCATCATAAAGAACACAAAGCTGCATGTGGATTCAATTGATCCAAACTGACTTACAGAACAGAAAATGAGCAACTCCATAATAAATTTACACAGAATTCATCTGTACATGTTTCCATAAATATTGCAGCATCATCATGAACAGATACTGTACACTTATGAAGCCTCAATCCTAATTAATAACTCCAATCTACAACTACTATAAGTATATTCCCAGCTAATAATATGTTCTGCTAATGTTCTCATTAACCACTATTTCTGAATGTTCAAACGTACAACAATTTTTTAATTGTTTTATAAACTTTTTTTTTTGGTTATACGAACGTTAAGGGAACATTTCAGGTTATCATTTTGCAAACATTATGGGAACGCTACTTTTGAATATTCTTTGAAACAAGTAGCAACTTTAGAACATTGTAGAGAACATTCGAAAGAACGTTGCAAAATGATAAAATGATAGCACACGTACGTCTGCAGATGTCTGCTAAACGATCGTAGCTTCATATGGAACAGCATCTTCTGTGATAGCGTCTTCAGACCATCAGTTTACATTATTCAATCATGAACATCTTAAAGAATCTGTAAACGTCTATTTGAATCTGATAGGAAACGTCCTATAGACGTCTTGCAGATGTAAATGTGACGTCAAACAGACGTCTCTGAGATGCACGTGTGCTATCAGGGAACATTCAGAAATAACGTTGTTATAACTTAATGGGAACGCTAGCCAAACGTTCTTAGAACATATTTCCGTCAGTTTCTCTCTCCTAAAGCGATATATTGACTGCGTGATTGTTTATATCGTCGCATAATGTATCGTACAGTTGTAATCTGATAATTGCGACTAGTGTAAGGTGTTGGAAGCCATGAAAGGGATAGTTCACCCAAGAATGTAAATGTGATGTTTATCTGCTTAGGGCATCCAAGATGTAGGTGACTTGTTTCTTCAGTAGGAACACAAATTATGATTTTTAACTTTAACCGTTGCAGTCTATCAGTCGTTATAATGCATGGCAATGGTAACAAAATCTATGAGAGTAAAAAAAACATGCACAGACAAATCCAAATTAAACCCTGCGGCTCGTGACGACACATTGATGTCCTAAGACACGAAACGATCGGTTTGTGCAAGAAACCAAACAGTATATATATATAATTTTTTACCTCTAATACACCACTATGTCCAACTTTTGCTTGGGCGTGCGCACGGTATCCGGTGCGTGAGGTGTGTACACGCTCCGGCGTAGTTTACGTTAACGGGTGTGTTGATATCCAGCCAAAGAGCAATCAACCATAAGTCTTCAGGCGAGCAGGCTCAAAGTGGGATATGTGGGTAAGTCACCATCTCCCGAATGAGGTTTTGCGCGACCCGAGAAACCGTAAGCTTTAGTTTTAAGTCGGTATTGAACAATCCCGGATAACGCAAGTAAGTACTCCCATTGATTAGCCGTCGTACCTACAAGGATTGTGCACTGTGTATAACAATGCTGTGAACTGTTATAAGGCGCGATGTAGATCACTCCGGCGCTTGCTGTAAATACTGGGGCAGAGCGTTAGACGCTGTACCAAACCTTCACGCTACAGGATTGCCCTGTGCCGTTGCGCCCAGATGACTGTTGGAACATAGGGGCTGATTAGAGTAATAAAAAGATGATATTAAATACTGGTTTGGTTTCTAGAACAAACCCGGATCGTTTCGTGTCTTGAGGAACCCACAAGGTCGTCCCGTAGCACGCACCGCAGGGTTTATTTGGATTTGTCTGTTATGTTTTTTTTTACTCTCAGTTGTTTTTTAGTTTACCATTGCCATTAACTCATTATTTTTTTTTTTATATGTTTTTTAGCAATTCACGACTGGACAGACTGCATCGGTTAATATGGTAAAAAACTCATCATTGCTGTGATCTACTGAAGAAGACAGTCCCCCATTCTGGATGCCCTGCAGGGGTGGTGAGCAGATAAACATCCCATCTTCATTGTGGGTGATATGATATCCCTTTAAGCTATTATAAAAATGAACATCATGGTTTTCTGTAAAGCTGCTTTGAAACAATATCTGTGATCATCCTAAAACGCCTCCTGATCCTAATATACGGTGATAATCACTTGTTTCAGGAGCGCAAACGTTTAATATACAACGTAAAAGATTTGCTGATTTCTCTTATTAGTCATATCTGACGGACCCAGTGTACTCTGAATGAATGAATGACAGCTGTCAATCACACGAGCAGCAGAGACAGTACATGTTTACACGAGGCCTGACACGAACATCAGATGAGCGCATCAGACCTCACGCACTTCATCTTCATCATCATCATCGTCACGCCAGTCTCACGCACCTCTTTGAGTTCCTTCGCCACATCCTTCAGGTCTCCTACGATGTTCTCGAGATCCTCCACGATGCACCTGATCCGTCGCTTGACCTGGACTTTATTGACGCCTCCGTCCGCCGCCGCCGCTCTCCCGGACATCCTCCGAGCCGGACCGGACCGGGTCACGGCTGTGCGGCGGGTCCTCTCAGGACGGTCACGCATGTCAATGCTCGCATGTTTCCTCCAGATGCTGAAGAACACGCGCATGCGCACTCCCTGCTCAAACACTGATGCTGGAAACCACAAATAATACAGAAAACATATGAGAAATCATCATTCATGAGTCACTCCACTGCTGTGAGACCAGCTGGATGCCAGCCCACGCAAATAATGAAGTTCAAAAACATCCTGCTCTTTAAAAAAGGATTTAAAACCAGCTTTCTTGGTTATACGAACATTAAGTGAACATTCCATCATTTTGCAAACATTATGGAAACGTTACCTTTGAATGTTCTCTGAACGATCTGAAACAAGTAGTAACATTTAAAAAAAACGTTAGACAAGTTCAGAAAATAAAGTTTTGCGTGTATATATTAAAGACCAGATAACTTTGAACAAACATTAACGTTACTGGAAAAACGTGTCCCAGATAGCACACGTACGTCTGCAAGATGTCTGTTAAAGATCGCTAAAAGAGACAGTTCATCCAAAAAATGAAAACAACCAGTCAGGATTTGTACTCACCCTCAAGCTATCCTAGGTGTGCGTGACTTTCTTCTTTCAGACGAATCCAATCAGAGTTATATTAAAAAACGTCCTGGCTCTTCCAAGCTTTATAATGGGAGCGAATGGGTGTTATTTTTCAAATGTCCAAAAGAAGTCCAATAAAGCGCATCCATCCATCATAAAAATTGTCCCACATTACAGCGGCACACACAAACTATAAATACAAATGCAATTCAGTTATGCTGCTTTTTAAAAATATTTTTTGTAATATCACACATAAAATGTCGGTATTATCTGACAGATGTCAGGAAAACAGGTGCCAACCGAAATTACACCCGTTTCTGGGAGAGCACAAGATTCAGGGCGGAGCCCACGCTTTGGCAGCCAATCAAAAACATTCTTAGCCTGTCAGTCACTTTGGGTACAGGGGTTTCTGACATCGGGTTGGCTGAGAGATTTTTAGAGGGCGGGGTTTTCGGAGAAAAGGTGTTCACTCCCGCAACTTACATCTAACAAAAATGTTCTAAAATATTAGAACAAAATGTTTAATCCTACCAATATAGTATTTTAAAGGGGTCATATGATGCTTTTTAAAAGATCATTATTTTGTGTATTTGGTGCAACAGAACTGGTGTGTTGACAGCGTTAATGTTCTCCCCAAAAAACACATTTATTTTTAAATACTGTACATTATTTGTGTAGGTCCTCTATGCCCCGCCTCTCTCAAATGCTTCGTTTTCTACAAAGTCCCTCCTTCTGACAAGCGCAGTCTGCTCTGATTGGCATCTACGCTAATATTAGTCTGTTTCATTCTTTTTCTGAGGTTACCGTAGCCACCAGATCCAGTCTGTCTCCAGATCAGATGGTCACTGCAGTCACCCGGATCCAGTACATATCCAGACCAGATGGTGGATCAGCACCTAGAAAGGACCTCTACAGCCCTGAAAGACAGCGGAGACCAGGACAACTAGATGAGCCCCACATACAGATCCCCTGTAAAGACCTTGTATCAGACGACCACCGGGACAAGACCACAAGAACCAGACGAGTCCTCTGCACAATCTAACATCGCTGCAGCATGGATCAACTGCTGGTTTGCCTGGTCAGAGGAGAACTGGCCCCCCGAACTGAGCCTGGTTTCTCCCAAGGTTATTTCTCCATTCTGTCACCGATGGAGTTTCGGTTCTTTGCCGCTGTCGCCTCTGGCTTGCTTAGTTGGGGACACTTCATGTCAACGATAACGCTGGAAATGAAAAGATATTATTTAAACTGAGCTGGAAGTTGACATCACTGAATTCAATGATGAACTGCCTGTAACTGAAAATGAGTGTTTACTATTGTCATTTTTGCATTATTGACACACTATTTTATGCTGTTCAGTTGCTTTGACACAATATTTATTGTTAAAAGCGCTATATAAATAAAGGTGTATTGAGTGATGGCACAGCTGACCAGGGCCCATTGTGATTGGACGAACACCGAAAGCCACTGAATCAGAAAATGTAACGCCCTTAACATAATCGCCAGCTTCAGTGCAAAGTAAATATCAATGACATGTTATATATGTGGTTAGATTTTACCATAAGTCAGCCTGAAAGGGCAAAACAGAGTCGGTGGCCGACACATTGTTGTATTGATGCTAGTATACAAGCCGCGTTAATGACAGACCTGACGGATGCTATGGAACCCTCTTCTGATCCAGGCCTCACCGGCTCAAACGTCCCAACCCCTCCCCAATGTGATGGACCCCTGTTCCAAAAAAGCAAACCACCCCCCCACACCCCATCAACACACCCACTCACCCCCCACACCCACAACCTACAACACACTCAAACACTGTCACACTATTCAACTCACACACACACACAACACACCACACACACACACACACAAAAAACAAAAACACACACACACACACAAACACCACACACAACACCCTCTCACCACACACACACACCACCAAACACACGCTCTCACAAACCACACACTTCACACCCACACACTCTCACAACACACCATCACCACACACACACCACTCTCACCAACACACACACTCTCCACACACAACACACCAAACACACTCTTAAGACACCACACACACTCTCCACACACACACAACACACCACACAATCTCCATTAAATCACGTCACACACACCCACACACTCTCTCACAAACACACACTCACACTCACTCACTCTCTTTCACACTCACACACTCACACACACACCAACACACTCACACACACACACACATGTCTCACACACAACACACACACTCTCACTCCACACACACACTATCACTTCACACACACACACACACACACACACACTCTCACTCACCCCCACACACACTTTCACTCACAGTCACACACACACACACACACACAATCTCTCACACACACACACACACACACACCACCCCCCACCCACTCTCACCACAAACCACAACACACTCGCTTGCCACACACTCACATACACAACCACACACAACACCACGGCTCTCCACTCACACACACAGAACACACACACACACACACGACGCGCACACACACACACATCCACACACACTTATCACACACACACACCACCACCTCTGTTCACCACACTCAGCATACACCACACCCTCTCTCTCACCCAATCACATACAACACACAACACACTCTCAAAACACCACAAGACATCCTCTTGCACACTCACATACATACACACACACACACCCACACACAAACAAACACACACACACAAACACTCACACACACACACACACATACACACTCTCACACACACACACACCACACACACACACACACGCGCAACACACAGCACAATCAAGGCACACCACACACACACACGTGTTCACAAACACATCTCATCACATGCACATCAAACACAGACTCTCTACACACCACACTACAACGCACACACACAACACTCTCACCAGCACACAAGTGTGCCACACTATCCACAGTGTGTCACACACACAGACACACACCACACACACAACACACACACACTCTCTCACCCACACTCCATACACTACCCACACACACTCCTTCCGCACTCACCCATGTACAAAAACATACACACACACTCTCTCACACACACCACACACACACACACACACACTCTCTCACACACACACCTCTCTCACACACACACACACACTACACTTCACCTACATCAATACCACACTCACACACACACACCTAGCCACTCTACTACACACACATCAACTAACACACACCACACACTCTCACAAACACTGCTAACACAAACATCACAACACACACACTCTCACACCTGTGTCGCTACACCCACACACACACACACACAACTACACACACACACACACACACACTCGTATCAACACAACACACACACAAACTCCTCCACCACCACATTACACCACAAAAAACACAACACAAAAGCGTTTTAATAACAGTCAATAGGGAAATACTTAAACTAATACACTAACCTACTTACAGTCACGATTCAGAAGCCCAGATTGTCATAGCTGTTGGTGTGAATTGCACTTTTTTATGAATAGTCGTGTGCACCGCCTATGCCTGTTCCTCTTCTAGGTTCAAAAAAACTGTGTCCATAAAATGCGTGCACAAATTTCGAACATTCTGGGTTGTGTGTCTGTTGTAAATGTAAATCTAAGTCCAAGATTAATAATGTGATCTACTTCCGGACGAACAATAATAAAGTGCTTTTGCTTTCGCACTGAACACAGCGTCTCCCTGACATGGCTGAATCAACACTACTGCTGTTCCTGAAACAACGCCTTCTTTCTTTGCATGAACATTAGGGCAGTGTTATGCAAATCTTCCCACACATTGATGTAGACATGTGGGGGCGTGTTTAAAACGAGGCGTTTTAGGAGAGAGTGGCTGTGACTCTGTTAACTTTTATAAAGAATATATCTTTGGATTTGAGATTTTAGTCTTTGTAACTTTACAGATCGTCTTTATGCACCGAGAGCTTGTAACCCTACAAAGGTAATATGCGATAACATTGATTATATCCGCTCATATGGACCCTTTAAGCAAATTATACTAAATGGTGTGAGACAAAACCATCAGCACCTCAATTCATATAAGTTATTTATTGATGTCAAAATTCTGACTCTGATTTTTGTGGTTGTATATGCGTCATAATGCATTCACAATGGCTGTACATTTTCAAATTTACACATAACACTGAATTAAACAGACACGTTGTGAGACTGTTTATATTATTTTAGCCATCATGCACTTAAATATTTTATATAACCCGCACAAATAAGTATCACAGCGCTCCGTTCGCGGAAGTAGGGCTCAAGCCACAGCAGAGCAGACTTTCACAGCTGATCTGATATGCGAATATGTTAACGCAGAACCCATTAATAGAGAAATTAATAATTGTTGCAAAAGTTTAATGCGCTTTCTGAGCAGTAAACAGAGGAAATAAACCACAAACTTCTGTATTATTGACATTTTGTAGTGCTGACGCATGAATATAGATGTTTTATTTTTATTAACGTATATTATTTTGCTCAGAATACTGAGTTTAAGTACATGAGCGTGCTGTGGTGCAGCTTTGCTGTGTCGATCAAAGTACAAACAGCAGATCAGAGTCACTGACTCTCATGATGGTGTCCTTCAGTTTAGATTAGGCAGATATTCATAAATCACTCAGATAATTATGATAATCATGTTAAGTAAGTACTTAATGAAATTAAGTACCTACTCATTGAGAAGGCGGTTTTGGACGCAGCCAGTCAGCCGTTTGAACGAATCGAATGAGTCAATGATTCATTTATAAATAGTCACTTGCTTGAATTTCCTGAATTATTGTGTTCGCACAAAGTGGGTTTTGGGGGGGAAATGTTTGTAATTGATATTCAATTAGTTCAGTCATTAAGACTTGCCTCTGTTAGTTTGATGTTTTGAGTGTCATTTCATTTTTTTTTTAAATCTTTTCATATTTCAATATGAATTCAAAAAAGCTTTATCGTCATTATGCAAAAAATATTTCTCTCTGAAGTTAGTTTTTGTAATGTCTATTCAGTGCGCTTGTCTCACTGAACACAATAAAGACTTTAAATGAGCACGTGATGGTGTGTGAAATTGATGGGTGAGTAATTTGCACATGATGTAATGAATTAGATTAGAAGCTGTAATGGCTTAACAGCCCGATTAATAACCCTGATGTGTGTTTCGTGAAGCCCGTGTACCCGGGACAGTCTCTGCAGATGGAGATGTGGAAGGAAGCGAGCAGGATTCAGCTCCAGTGTAAGGTCAGCAAGCGTTCGCTCTCCCAGAATGCCCCGGGGCACAGGTCTGTCCCGTTTGTGAATGCGGTAGCCAGCGGCTCTGAAGGCATTGCAGTGCAAACATCTACACATCACGTTGTGTCCTGCTCCTTTAGACCTGCAGAGGATGTTCTTTTTCATGCTAGTCCATGTCATCGCATTGGATTAAAGCGTACTGACTTTGCTTACATAATCGGAGCTCGTGCACCTCAGTCTTTGAGCATGATTTTGGCAATATTCACTCAAAAACTAAGGTCAGTCAGTACAAAATCAGGACTAGCTCTCAAAATAGAAACATCAATTGAATCCACTGTTAGTTTAATGGTGCGCCTTTGCACGCACAAAGCAGTGTTAAGTCGCTGGGGTATATTTGTAGAAATAGCCAACAATACATTGTATGGGTCACAATTATACATTTCTCTTTTACAATCTAGCAGCACAGATGAGTTCAGACGTGCGTTTGTTGGGCGTGAAATAATAATTTAATTAAACTGACTATAGTTTCTGCTTTCATGTTCAAGTTTTAGTCATTTTGTTGCGTTTTAGTATTTTTATTAGTTTTTGTTGTTTTTAAATATCTATATTAGTTATTAGATTTGATTTTAGTTGTAGTTATTTTAATAAAGCATGTGTGTACTATGGAAAATTCCGTGACACATTAACAGAGACAAACGTGCGTTTGTGTGTACACGTGCACAATGGGCTGAGTGGATACAAAAAAAGCCTGCAGTCACTGGGGCATTCCAATTCTTGGTTTGTAGTGTAATGGAGACTGTTTTATTTACAGAGAAAATACAAAATAATAAGTCTCACTAGTTATAGGCTCCTGCGTACCTAACTAGTCTTGTACCACGCTACAATCCATCACGCTCCCTAAGGACGCAAAACTCTGGACTTTTTTTAGTACCTAGGATAGCAAAGTCCACTTAAAGGAGGTAGAGCTTTTTCACATTTAGCTCCCAAACTCTGGAATAGCCTACCTGATACCGTTTGGGGTTCTGGATTCCACTCTCTACATGTTGAGTCATCTAGTAACCAAGGACACATCTCTTTGGCCAAGCATTCAATTAATGCATCTCATAATCTTGTACTGCTATTTATATCTGATCAAATGCACATTATTTTTCTTTAGTTTGGGTTAAACAAATCAATTTTGCTGGGTTGCAACAGCAGCTACGGTAATTATGTCTCTATTTGCTCAGTTTTTTGCCAAGGATTGACACAAGTCAGTCTGGATCAGTAGAACTGACCTGAGAAGAGATGCTGCCAAAACAGACCTCAGATGATGCCTGACCCTGAAACAAAGTATATGAACTGTACCAAACATTTTGCTGTAATTGGATTGCATTCTAGATATATAATTGCTGTAATATGTGTTCATTTCTGTGTGATTACGTGTTTAATTGATTTTTGTGTCCGGACTTTCTGCCTATGTAACGAAATTGACTGACAAGTCACGACATGATAAGCAACAACTAAATTATTGTGTAGAAAAACTTAATTTGCTGTAATGTTGCTTTGCAATGATTTGTATCGTGTAAAGCGCTGTACAAATAAACTTGAATAGGCTCATTCAATGCATTGAATATATATATATATATCATAACATTCTCATTGCACTGCTTTCTCAGTTAAGCCACACGGTGAACGGTTGGTGTTTGGCCACAGGGAGGCAGTCTTACTATTTGATTTAACTCGACACAAACCGTACTTTCCTCATTTTGTTCACACCCCTCAGCTTATCAAACAAAGATTTCATGTGTTTTGCACACTGTCTTCTGCTTCTCATTTCCATGCACGCATGGGTGTATTAGGACTTGGGTATCTTTGTGGATGGTGACTGTTGGCTCTCCCCCCCCTCCCAGTGAGGACATGATTTACATAACCAGTTACTATGTGTAATGTGTTCTGTGCTTCTCAAAATGAATACAAAAGGAGTTGCTGTGTTCGATACTGGGTTGCTGTACTTTTGATTATTTTCTTTTGCAGCCTTTTTGTGATGGCCTAGAAAAAAACGGACTATAGGCCCTACTGTATTTCTTAATTCAAATAGGTGCTTAGGACAGCTAAAGATAAATATTGAAAAAAGCAACTTTTCCACATAAGAGATTTTGTGGCTTTATTTGAATCCTAGAAATTGGCTTTAAAAAACTATTTTAGGGTGATTATTTCCCTTGATATATTTTAAAGGAATAGTTCTTTCATAAGATGTTTTTAAATTTAACTTTCCAACTTGTGTAAAATTTCAAATATGTTTATATATATATATATAATTGATGGACTGGAGTGGTGTTGATGATTTTGGGTGGAATGTGAGTTCATGTGTTTTTATTAGCTGTCTTGGACTCTCAGTTCGAGCAACCCTTCACACCGCAGAAGGAGTCCATTTGTGGAGCAAGGAGCAATTGCTTCTCATTGCGTTCCAAATTCTGTTTTCTTCGGCAGGCAAAAAGCAGATAACTCAACTTTTTTGTACAACGACACTTTTTTTCTTACTGTGTTGCATAAAATATTAAACAGATTGTGTCTTAAGATAATTCATATAAAGTCAAAGTCAATAAATTCAAGACTATCGACAAGACGAATAAAATAACACAATTTTGTGCAGAATACACTTTTATTTGTCAGCCTATCTCTTTCTTTCAGTAGCGGAAAAAAGGGCGAATGTAAATTTGAGGATTCTGGAAACGAGATCTAAAATTTTAGTGGGCTCAACGCAGTCCGGGCCGCGTTGGAGTGTAGAGGAAAATTATTCAAGGGGGGGAGAGCGTCGGGAAAGGGAAAAGAAAGCGATGTGTAAAAAAGTGAACCACCCACCCAAAATAAAGAGTACATATATACCGGGTGCGGAATATAACAGTCACAGTTGCCTTTTGTCCCAGCGAAACGCGAAATAAAAGGAAGCGATAGACATAAAGCAAACCCATGAGAAGTAATCCATTGGGGACTACTTAAAAACTTAATCAAAAGTGTATGATGAGGATCATGAGGCCAGTAAAATCAGAGCACAATATGTTTATTGCAGGAAGTATTGTATGTACATGCTATCACAAAGAAGCAGACGATATCTATTTACAGTAAAAATGTTCCCATTTGGATTGCTATTGAGCATAACAACTGCATAATACTGAAGTTAGGAATGTAACTTTGCATTGAGATATTTAATAGATACACAACACTCCTGCTGATTTGGAATTTCATGTGCAGTAAAAAGACAGACCTACTCACTGTCATGCAAGAGCCAATGTGACTTTGTATACATTGATGCAACAATCATCAATAGGGTGACATCACTAATTATGCTTTAAGACAGTAGTTGATACTGATACAAATCACAACAGAACAGAAGGGGTTCGGTAAAACGGAAACAAAAAACAATACTGTACCAGCAACAATGCAACAGAGAAGTGTGCCCATGCAGTGATCAAAGAAATGCTTTGAACTGTAATTCTCTGTCAATATTCAACATAGATAAAAAAAATTTAAAACTTGGTTTACTCGCATTCATGCAGTTTACTGATACAAATGTTTTACAAAGAATGATGAAACAATTGATTTACATTGCAACCTGCTGGTGTACAGTTTACCATTCATTGGGTCTCTTTGATTAAATAAATTAATGTTTAAAACATTAATAAAATAGTACCCATGAATATGAAAAATGTCCCTAAATATATTTGGTAAATTGAAGGTTTTTAAGGGATATATTTTTCAAAGACAGATCTTATTTATTCATCACTTACACTTCAAGTGGGCACGAGGTGAATGTTGTTTTTCATAAAAGTTTTAAAGAAACGTTTTAATATATTTTTTGCAGTTTACAATTAATTAAAAAATGTAGACAAGAATAGGGTAAAATGAGCCTCCTATTAACTGCTATTATAAGAAAACATTTATAGCATTTCTTACAAGCTCAACTTTCCCGCAAGTAATTTTCCCCACCACCATTTAAAAAAAAAAGGGGCTATATGCTATGTTTTAGTTGTATTATTTAGCCAAATCATTGATTTACCGTTACATCTATCAAGTCACCAACATTTATAATATACAGCAGAGACTGGAGATAGTCGTCACATGGAAACATTACAACAGCTATATTTTAAATGTTACACAAAAGATTGTTTTCTGTTAGTTTTAAAAAACGCCAGATTTAAATACCTATAGTTCAAATCGACTTACCTTTTTCCTGGGCAACAACAGTGGAAATCTGTACAGTTTCCTAGATACAGGATGTGTCTCATCTTACCCCACTCTCTCTTACTGTGCCTTGTGAAGGTCTTCAAACCCCCAAAACAAATTCTCTTATTTACTGATTTGAAAAACTGCAGTATTCATTTCCAGAAAGGTTTGTGAGAAAAAAATAATGAACTAATTCGTCAAAGAGATTGTTGGTATAATTTAGGGGTTGAACATTGCATTGCCTGAACACTTCCTGATAACTGAAACAGAAGTGCCACTGGGACATCCACTGTGTTATGTTTTTGCCCTTCAGAATTTTTTAAGGAAATAATAAAATATAATGAAAGAAATGTCACATATAAAATTTTTAAATAATTACATAAAATATCAAGCTTGAAACTGAAAATGAGAGGGGTTTGAATACTTTTGCAAGGCACTATATTTTTATTTCAGTTGGAAGCCATATCCATTTTATTTCAACTGGAAGCCAGTTTTTGTGGACGAAACTTTTACATTTTACATTAACAAGAATTGAAAACTTCTGAAAAAAGTGTTTTACTTGGTATATATGGAAACTTATTGAAACCTTAAAGCAAATAAGTGTGAAAATAAGGCTAAAGGCCCATTCACACCAAGGATGGCAACTATAAATGTAAAGTTTTAATAATTGTTCTAAATATATGAAAATAGCGAAGTCCACACCACAGCAATATCGCTTTTAGAATGATGTTTTTTCAGCTGATGAATGATAAAAAAAAACATTTGACAGCCAAAATGAAATCCACCCAACTTCAAGGCGCATTTTAAAGGGCAGATATAAACTGCAAGCAAACATTATGGTATGGTGTTGGGTGTGGAAAGAAGTTATCATTACGTTAGCTTTGTCTTGGTTGGGAAACGGGCCTTAAAGGGGGTGGGTTCCGTTTTTTTTTTATAGGATTGATTGTGTTTGGTAGGCGTGCAGTAATCACGGAGTTAATGCTTCATTTAAAAAAACACAAACGCATTATTTTTATCTCATAATTTATCTTTATTCCACACCGCTCTGTCCATTCTCTGAGAAA
>JADLZN010004025.1:0-22873 GCA_018155175.1 Sinocyclocheilus anophthalmus | reverse complement strand
GCAAGCTCTCTTATGATTTTAGCCCATCATAGAAACATTTTTACTTGAACTAATAAGCAATTAGCCAGCAACCACCGAGAATACCCTAGCAACAACACAGTACTCGGTAGATCTGGTTGTCTACACATGGTACACTCTTCTGTTATGTTGAATTATTTAGCCTTGTTTGGGCATATACAGATTAAATAGCAAAGGTCCAATGATTGAGCCCTGAGGGACACCACATGCCATGTGGCTTTCTGGACAAAAGTGTGTTATGATGTTTCAAAGTGATCTCACTTATGATTTTAGCCTATCATAGAAAAACTTTTGACTTGAACTACCAACCATCTACTGACGTCCTGACAACCATATCAGTGCATCTCTAATGATGACTATGTACTTTTTTTGTCTTTACTCTTTCCTTTTGTTTGTCTCCTGTTATTTCTGTATCCCTCCGGTAATTGCTTATTTCCTTATCCATATCCATTGTCTGAATTCCGATCATCACTTATGTGAGAGACTAAAAAATACCCTACTTAGAGAATAACCTACTGAAGGTAGTAAAATACTGAAAAGATGATTTATCTATTATATATACTACTATATATATATATATTATTAGTATATATATATATATATATTATAGATAAGTGAGAGGACTCTTGAAGGACCAGCACCACACCCTCTTGTACCACTGGTTGAAGAATTTATCTTCCAGAATCTGGCAGTAAGTTTTGGGAGTTAACTTTTAGTCCATCTCGAGATTTTATCTGTAGAAGAAAACCTGCTTAATAATTATGCACACCTGAATATAAGGCGTTTTTCACTTCCAGCCTTCATGAACAATAATATATAGATTATAAGTGATTAAATACAAGATTAATACTACAAACCCAATTCCAAAAAGTTGGGACACTGTACAAATTAAAAAAGGAATGGAATAATTTACAAAACTCATAAACTTATATTTTATTCACAAAAGAATATAAATAACATATCAAATGTTGAAATGTCATGCCAAATATTGGCTAATTTTGGATTTCATGACAGCTACACATTCCAAAAAAGTTGGGAAAGGTAGCAATAAGAGGCCGGAAAAGTTAAATGTACATATAAGGAACAGCTGGAGGACCAATTTGCAACTTATTAGGTCAATTGGCAACATGATTGGGTATAAAAAGAGCCTCTCAGAGTGGCAGTGTCTCAGAAGTCAAGATGGGCAGAGGATCACAAATTCCCCCAATGCTGCGGCGAAAAAAAATAGTGGAGCAATATCAGAAAGAAGTTTCTCAGAGAAAAACTGCAAAGAGTTTGAAGTTATCATCATCTACAGTGCATAATATCATCCAAAGATTCAGAGAATCTGGAACAATCTCTGTGCGTAAGGCCCAAGGCCGGAAGAAAAAAACCAACCTTAGACGGCACTGCATCACATACAGGAATGCTACTGTAATGTAAATCACAACATTGGCTCAGGAATACTTCCAGAAAACATTGTCGGTGAACACAATCCACCGTGCCATTCGCCGTTGCCGGCTAAAACTCTATAGGTCAAAAAAAGAGCCATATCTAAGCATGATCCAGAAGCGCAGGAGTTTTCTCTGGACCAAGGATCATTTAAAATGGACTGTGGCAAAGTGGAAAACTGTTCTGTGGTCAGACGAATCAAAATTTGAAGTTCTTTTTGGAAAACTGGGACGCCATGTCATCCGGACTAAAGAGGACAAGGACAACCCAAGTTGTTATCAGCGCTCAGTTCAGAAGCCTGCATCTCTGATGGTATGGGGTTGCATGAGTGCGTGTGGCATGGGCAGCGGCATGGGCAGCTTTACACATCTGGAGAAAGGCACCATCAATGCTGAAAGGTACATCCAAGTTCTAGAACAACATATGCTCCCACCCAGACGTCGTCTCTTTCAGGGAAGAACTTGCATTTTCCAACATGACAATGCCAGACCAAATACTGCATCAATTACAACATCACGGCTGCGTAGAAGGATCCGGGTACTGAAATGGCCAGCCTGCAGTCCAGATCTTTCACCTATAGAAAACCTTTGGCGCATCATAAAGAGGAAGATGCGACAAAGAAGACCTAAGACAGTTGAGCAACTAGAAGCCTGTATTAGACAAGAATGGGACAACATTCCTATTCCTAAACTTGAGCAACTTGTCTCCTCAGTCCCCAGACGTTTGCAGACTGTTATAAAAAGAAGAGGGGATGCCAAACAGTGGTAAACATGGCCTTGTCCCAAATTTTTTTAGATGTGTTGATGCCATGAAATTTAAAAACAACTTATTTTCCCCTTAAAATTATACATTTTCTCAGTTTAAACATTTTGATATGTCATCTATGTTGTATTCAGAATAAAATATTGAAATTTGAAACTTAAACCTCATTGCATTCTGTTTTTATTCACAATTTGTACAGTGTCCCAACTTTTTTGGAATCAGGTTTGTTATAATTATTGGTAAAATGTGCTTGGAAAACTAAAATAAAAGTATGCATGTATTTTTCCTCTTCTGCTGTCGAGGTAAAGCAAGAAATGTTGTGATTGGTTGTCAAAGCAGCCAATCAGAATTTAGCAGCCTCAACTCTGATTGGCTGGAATTATGGCATACTGTAACACTGGGTTGTGTTGAGCAAGCAAGCCATTGGCATTTAGAGAGCACTGAGGGCGGGCAACAGGTGAGCAAGCTTGTGAAACGTTGCACGCGCAAAAGAGAAGGTCTGCACAGATCCAAAAACTTTATTTTAAATGCAAAATTGATTTTCGTGCGTTCGAAATATTTTCTTCTTTGCGAGACAAACATTTTCTCCACAAAACTCGCGCGTGCAAAACGCACTTTTGCGTGCTCAAAATATGATCTTTCGCACGCAGAATTGTAATACCATATTCCACTCCCCTGCACTATCTTTGTGCATCTTGTTTTTTTTTTTTTTAAGAAAAAACAATGTGTGATTTGATATGCCTTTTTAGAATGTCCTCAGATGGGGCCCACTAAAGGGGCGGGGCCTGGGGGGGTGTCCCGTATGCCACTGCATGTGCGTGTGTTTTAAGAAAATGTTTGTTACTCACAAAACCATGCAATGTGAATGTCGCCATATTTCAGTTCTCTGCGAACACCCAAATGCTCATCACCTGCAAAAGTGTCACAAAGCAGCTCGATGGCACCTAGATTTTCAAAATGACCTTTGAACATTTCCTATTCAGGTGGCAAAAAAGGTTTGTGACTAACACCTGTAAATGTAAAACAATTACCGTCTGGACAGGACTAGTTTCTGAATAATCTCAGTGTTTTTTCTACCATAAATCAGGACTAAAAATGTGTCTGAAAAATGAGTTTTTCTAAAAATCCCATACATGCACCTGGACAAATCCCCACCTGCTCCCTCTGCTCTGTACTGCATGAACAAGCATGTGCTGGAACCCAACCAAGAGCACATGCACAGTTTCAAATCGCAATACCGTCCTCCAGAGATGTCTGGATGGCCCATTTCTACCTCAAAGTTAGCCAAGGGGAGTGCACTAGCAGCTTGTAATTACCGTGCATATGGCTCACCCCCTTAATTAGCATCAGCACTCCAAGTTTCTAATGAGTTTCGATTTTATTTCATTCTGTTTAAGAGACAAGTAAAAGAAAAAATAAGTGGCATACAATAGGCCTGGCAGTGTGGATGCTTTCACATATATTATAAGTGATGTTGTGACAAATAAAACCCTGATTTGGCAGGCCGATGCAAGACTCAAGCAACTTTTTCTTTTATATCACTGATATAATTTTATCACTTGGTTCCTGTATATACTTCAGCATAGCACACTGAACAAAAACTATTTTGAAGCAGGAAGGTCTCATTGAATGCACAGTGTCTAATCTGATTTGTGATCAGGCTAATTGATGTCAAATTACAGAACTGACATTTTTTGAATCAGCAGTTTCTCTTGCTTAATTTGACATATAACAACCATGCAAGCTTTTGATCTACATGTTTAAGAAAAAATACAAATATCACACTGTCTGTAATGTGTTTAGAATTGTTAGTCTTTGTTTTATTTACTTCTATATACTTTGCTTCTATATTCATTTTTGTTAGACATTTGAAAACCTCCACTGGTTTATGTAACATTAAGCAAAATGAAAATTTGATGAATGTGTCCTTATCCTCAGGCTAAGATGAGTTTTTTTTTTTCTTCTTAAATTTAAAGTTAAAATGCTTTAATGATTAATTTGTTTCTTACAAAAACACAGCTTTTCACTTCACATACATTAACGTAAGGGGACTGAAGTCCAATATTGTGGAGTTTTATCAGCTGTTTGGACTCTCATCTGACGGCACCCATTCACTGCAGAGTATCCACAGGTGAGCAAGTGATGTAATGCTAAAATTATCCAAATTTTTCTATGAAGAAACAAACTCATCTACATATTGGATGGCTTGAGGGTGAGTAAATCTGAGCAATTTTTTATTTTTTTTTTGGGTGAAAAAATTCTTAAAAGAATGAAAAGTGGGCTTTTTTCACTATAAAACAACTATGCGAAATGTTTTTATTTTTTTATATCCATTTATTTTTACTGATTGGCTGACTGGCAGATTTATTGTGTCAATATTCACAGAAAAACTTCAATAACTTACATTGTTGTTTGTTTTTCTAAAAATGGATATACCAATATAACATGTTGTTGTCTGTATATGGAAAGCTATTCACAAAACTACACAGAACAATATTTGCATTAATATACTTCTTATTCAGTTACCCAGACAATAATTACATTTCTAATAAACTCACCAACCCTAGTTTTTGTGTATAAAGACATTTTCCCTCAGGATATTCCCACTTACACTCAATAGACACTATCTCTCAGCAATTATATAGCAATTTTTATAATCTCTTTTCAGCACGAGACAGATATTATGTACATGCCGCATGTGAGAGGAAAATAAAATACAGAAAAAAGAATGATTACTTTCCTCTGGGAAAGAAGAAGAGTGTAAATAGAGCCATTAATATCAGAAAGAAAATAGTTGTCTGTTTGTACGTGTTACATTGTGCAACATTACTTGGATATTATTTCTCTTATTACAAGTATTTTTGTTACATATTGAATGTGTTATTTACAACATCAAATTGTGTACACCTATGTACATTTAAGTCTACTATAATAAAATAGTCTTATTTTCTGATTATGGCCTAATACATTTTTAAAGACACCAGAAGCCAAACAATGTTATATATGATAGACTACTCTCACTCCATATATCTCATGATTTCATGGTTTAATCTTAATCATCCATTCAAATTAATACTTAACATTTTGCATTTTCTAGAACATGAAATACATGTATTAATCATAAGACAGCTGCTATGTGCACTGTTATGAATTACAGGAAGGATGTTTCTATTTATACAGTAACGGTAAAGTGCTCATGGATTTTGTTTGTCTGGACAACAAAGCAACTTGACTGATCAATAAAATGAAGGCCTCTATGAAGTGATGTCATTAAGAAAAAATGTATCTGACAGGACGTCCCCTAAGCCTTTAGCCTGTGTCCAGTTTCAACTGGTTTTGCTCTTACTGGAGCATTAGAGCTGTAATCTGAAACAAAAGCTAATGCACATGCTCAGAGAGGTTCATTTTGTGTTTACACACTGTGTCAACAGTGACAAGGAGCTGCAGTAGTTTGTTTGTGATGCCTATAAACTGGGGACTATAAAAATCCATTATACCATTCTATAACCTGTGGCAACAGGTTATGATAATTCAACAGACCAGGACAGTAACAGACACCTATTAAGGAACATCAAAGCCTTGCGGCGTGTTTTTGGTTGATCTGGTTGATTTTATTGATTCTATTTTTAAGTATCTATTCTGATTCATTTAGGTTGGAATTTCAACCCAAAATGTCCACGTTTTGCCACAAGCCTCTATCTTTAAGATAATATTATTATTATTTTATTAGGGATGCACTTCGGTATCGGGTCCGATACTGTGCTCCTGTACTCGTAAAAATGCCCCGATAGCAAAAGTCGATACCAAACAGCGTGTGAATAGAGAAAGAAACACTGAAAACAGAACAACAGAGAGTATAATTGAGTTATTAGAGATTAAGGATGTTTACGAAGTATATGTATGCAATGAATAATATGTTAAACATTCAGTATTAACGCCTATATAGCTGATGTGCGCGAGCTGATAAACAAAGCACGCCGAGTGGACTTCGATCTGCGCGTGGCGGCGCAGATGCGCGAGCTTGTCGAGTGAGTATATTTTTCTCACAGACATCACTGGAAAGTTTTAGTTCGGTCGGATATGTCAAAAACACGTAAGTAAAACAATGCACAAGTTACTTAACGGTAGTTAAGAGAGAGAGAGAGAGAGAGAGAAGGAGCATGCGGCGCATTCTGTGGTGTGATCTTTGATGTTCACTCACTTAGCACACGCATGATTTGGATTAAAACTAAATCGTAAAAATAAAGACCATTTATAGGGGCATTCACTACAAACATCATTTATTTTCAACCTTAGGAATACACGACTTTCTGGCGAAAGTGAAAATAACAGCCTGTGTGAACGGCGCGGCTGTGCTGGAGTAAGTCCAAATCGTGCACACGTTGCCCCACGCATTTTGCTTGCTTGAGTGTTTCTGCATTATGTGAGTGGCTTTGGAATATAAATCGCTGCACATTTCAGATGAAAAAAACGTGACTTCTATTTATGAAAATATCACAGTTATGAGATTTATAACAAGTGGTTCCCTGCTTTATTACAGCAAAGCGTGTGATTACAGAACTAAGCCGCTGCAATATAGCAGCTCTAATTCTATTAAATTAAAGATGATGTACCACGGAGCAAAATAATGAACAGTGAAAGTAACAAAAACTATTTGTATAAATACATTTTAATGGACATAATTAAGTCTGAAAATAACAGAAGGATATACAGTCAAACAAAAAATTATCCAGAGACCAGATATAACTTTTGATATTTTTTTATATTTGGGTGCAGGACACTATAGTTCATTTATGTGAGTGAGGATAGCAAAATAAAGTGAACTGTGACGTATTATACCCAAAAATACACTGGTACAGTGGACTACCAGTAAAAATGATACAAATTTGGGACCAAAAATTATTCAGACCGAGTCTGGAAAAAAACATTGAAGTGGATTGGACAGCATGCCAGGAGATACAGGCGTCATTGAGGCTAAGGTTGCTCCGACTAAGTATTGATAGTGGTGTACTACGCTCTTACTAACAGCTGTTCTGATAATTTCCTTTGGATTGTAACCATTACTACACTTTCGATCATGGATCTAACATTTATTCAAGCTGACTTTCTCTGACACAGTGAACTCTGAGCTCGTTGTCATATTTTATTACAGTTTCTAACCTATAGCGAATATAAACCGTGAGTAATGTGAGAAGTTGAGGGTGTCTGATAACTGTTAGTTTGCTGTATCATTTGTAAATGATCAATGAAGTTAACCAACTAACATTATAAATACTCTTTTGGTTTCTGTACCCAATATTAAAAAATTTACAAATGCAATAAAAATATTGGTATCGGTACTCTGTATCGGCAAGTACCAAAAAATAAAAGTATCGGTATCGGGCGAGTACTGGAAAAAGTGGTATCGGTGTGATATGCAAATCTATAATATAATTAAAAGTGAAATATAATGACAGTGCTTGTCATATTTTATTGATGGACCCATACTGATCCTAATGCAAATCACTTGAGCAGCTTACTGTTGCTATGGTAACCTCCTCAGGTGAACTTGACTTCTATTTGCAAGAGTCTATTTGATATCAGATGAATATTACTTTACTTGATTCTAACTTCTAACAAAACAATACCAAACCTTTTGCTCTGATTTTGACTCCATATATGGAAGGGTCAGACCCGAAATGACTTGTAAAGATAGAGATTGAACAAAACAAAACAAAACCCAGGTTTTGTTTACATTTTAAATGTAGGATAATTTTTGAACCAGTTGATACACATGTACAGAAAAAGGCGAAGACAGTTATGTTAACAATTGTCATAATATTAATATTGTACAGTATTACTGTTTTTTTATTTTTTTTTTAACTGTACTTTCAATCTAATAAATAAAGAGACTTCTTACCAACCCCCTTTTTAATAGTAGTGTAAAAGTAACAAAAACGGTTGGCATAATTTTTGCTGACGGTCGAGTAGTCAAAACTAAATTAAACATATATTCAACTAAATAACAAATTCAGTCTGAGAACGCTTTTCTTTGCACATAAGAATGATTGTACACAATTTTTACTGAATGAGGTCCAAAGTCTGATGATTATAACACTGAAACCGCAGTCCTGTTCTCACACAAAGACACAGAAAGAAAAAAGAAAAAACACTCTACAGACACACAAGAGCTCACAGAGCTCTCAGTCCACACTTACCGAACAGAATGCTCAAATTAAACTGAACTCCATGTCTGACTTATGGATAGAACTATTTTTGATATATTAAATGGACTACGCTACCTAATAGATCTGAGGTTTTGATGACCTTCAAGCTCATTCTGAGAACAGGTGGATAAAATGATGTCCATTACAAAGCCAGCACTTTTAATCTCTAATTCCCAGTGATGCGTTTTAGGCCTTTCTCTAAAATGACCATCCATTTTCATTTCCATTTCACACCTTCAAACGTCAACTTAGACCTTGCAGTGCCCTCATATATTTAGGTGCCAGTTTTTTTTCTTTCACACTCCTGAAATAATGACAAGCTAGATGACCTGACAATACCTAATGGCAGACCAGCGGCTCAGACATAAGGTTGATGCATGACTTTTGACCCTTTTTCATAGCTTCAAAAGTTTATTCATCATGACTGTCCCATTAAATGCATTTTATGTTATTAAATGCAGTGCAGGAAAACATGTTTTAATGCCATCATTGATTGTTAGTATACCCAGAGCGATAGCTGCAGAGCTCCCTCCATGTGAAGGTTGAACTATATATAGTTTCTCTGAAAGACCATTATTGTGATGCAGCCAAGAAATATGCCTGTTTAAAGCTGTTAAAAAAGCTGAAAAAGACTTACCTGCATTGTTGCATCAGGAACGGAGGAGTCATAAAAAAGAGAAAGAAAGAAAGAAAGACAAAAAAAAACAGTTAGAATAACTTGGGCATCTGATAAAAAATAAAGCAATTTTTTCTATCTTCCCACTTGTGGTGTTTTTTGAGGAACACACACTTGTTTGCCTCGAGTCACTGCACTGACAGACACTGTGAAAGACACCTTGAAAAACAAACAATAATGCTGGCGTTAAAATTACCCATAACCACACACACACACATCCATTCCTCAAATTTACCTCCTTCCTTATCTTCGCCCCAAACTCACAATAGGCACATCAAATGAAAGTTCAACACTGGAATATGTTAACGCATAAAGCAAACACTACATGGAGATAAAAAACGAAGATGCCCTGAAAACAGAAGGGGTGCTGTATTGATAAAGCTGAGTTGACAACATTGTTAAAGGTTAACATCGCTTCTTCCAGTCAGCGAGTGTAATGGAGTGCTTTCATCACAGGTAGAGTAATTCACGGCTCTACAGAAGGGGAAAGACTCCATGCTGAGAGTGACAAATGCTGAATCCATGTACTGCTTAAACTCTTTGGAACACCTGGAGCAAACCTAACATAGCTAGACTACAACTATCAACTACTACAGCCATAATGACCAATCATTCAATGGTGGGGTCCAAAAACCCAGATGCTTTTATTTTGCATTTTCTCATTTATTTTTCACTGTAAATTACATTATCAGCACAACACTTTAAGTGAAAAGTTAAACTTAAAAGATTAAGACGTCAGTCTTAGTATACCTTGATTTGAAAGGCCTCCACGAGAAAAACTTGACAGTCTGTGTTATACGATTTTCAATAGGTTTCAAAGAGCATCTTTTGCTTCAGCGGAAGTATAAGTATAATCATCTGACATTTTGAGGATTTCACATGGTCAATGTCACAAATTTGCTTACATTTGAATTGTGACCTAGAAATAGAGTAGAATATGAAATATTTCTACTACATTTCACATTACAGACTCAAACACTTTGGTCCCCACTGTGCATACTTTTATTCATCAATTTAGCAAAAATAACAGTAAAACATGTATAATGTTACATATTATGCTATATATTAAAATGATTTCTGAAGGATAATATGAAGACTGGACTACGGAAAAATAAATCTATCACACAGTCGGTTGTGAGATTAAAGACTTCTTTCCAAAGCAGTCAGAATCGTACGACCCAAACTTTGAAGTCAGTGTAACACACACACAACAGGTTTGTTTTTTGTGAATTGTGGGGACATTCCATTGGCGTAATGGTTTTTATACTGTACAGTGCTATTTCAGATTTTCAATACACTAAATTCTGTGTGATTTATAAGCGTTTTGAACAGTGGGGACATGGGGTAATCTTGGAAAAGTCATCTTCCTTGTAATACTATGTCAGACTTTGTCATTTACAAAATGTATGTACTAATAACCCACACACCAACACACACACAGGGTATAATAATAATAAGTATCATAATAAAAATATAAAAAGTAAATACAATAAAAATAAACTATCAGTCTAAAATAATAAAAATCTGCAACTGCATTTAAGCATAGTAGAGTTTTTTCTTCAAATAATTGACAGAGAATGTATGCAGCAGTTTTGATGTTTTTTTTTTTTACCCATTACCCATGAGGCCACTAGCATCAAAGGAGTTTAGAGTATGGGTGGGCAAGGACAAATTACAGAAATGGTTCTCTTAGATGTTTCCAGTGCAAAGCAAATGGAGCACACACCATTTTGTACCTTTGCTGTAGAGTCTTAACAAATAATGACATTGCCTTGAGGGAGAAGCCAGCATGTAGTGATTTACATTGAGTTACTGTGCTCTGCCAGCCGGGGATGTGAACACTTTTATGAGAATGCGGCGCCTGCGAAGTGAACATTTTTATTCTATTTTTGTTGTCACACATCTATTCTCTTTGTTCACAATAAAGTAATGAGACAAAGCGGTTCAAGCCTAGCTTAGCCCATTTGCACAATAAAGAAACAGAGAGAAAAGGAAATAGTTATTTCTCACGATACCTCTAGGTAGGATGTTTGCCAACGCCTCTAACAAGTGTTAATCTCGCTAACGAAAATGTTCACTGATGAAGTGTTAACAAAAACAAGACAAAAAGATGTCACGACGATAAAGGATTTGAATTATTAGCGGAAATATCAGGAAAAGAGTATGCTAAATAATACTTAAATTAAATATTATGACTTTAAATGCACATGTGAACTAAGTTACGTGCAGATCAAGAACGTGCAACCAAAGTCTATTTAACCCTATTCATTATTTAGGGCCACAACTGTGACTTTCTTGGTGAGTAAAAAAATGAAATGAATGTAGCTATAGTGCTCTGTACCCCAAAACACATAACATAGCTGTGGTATATTTGTAGCAATAGCCAAAACAACATTGTACGTGTCAAAATTATAAATTTTTCTTTTATGCCAAAAATCATTAGGATATTAAATAAAGATCATGTTCCATAAAGTTATTTTGTACATTTCCTACTGTAAATATATCAAAACTTAATGTTTTGATTAGTAATATGCATTGCTAAGATTTCTTCATTTGGACAGCTTTAAAGGCGAGTTTCTCAATATTTAGATTTTTTTTTTCAGATTCCAGATTTTCAAATTGTTGTATCTCAGCCAAATATTGTCCGATACTAACAAACCATACATCAATGGAAAAGTCAAGCATGTGTAAAATTCTCAATTTCAACAAAACAAAAATTTAGCGTTATGACTGTTTTGTGGTCCAGGTCACATACAGGGGTACGGAAAGTATCAGACCCCTTAAATTTCACTCTTGTTATTTGCAGCCATTTGTAAATCATTTAAGTTAATTTTTTGTTCCATAATGTACCCCAGAACCCATATTGACAGAAAAACACAGAATTGGTGACATTTTTGCAGATTAATTAAAAAAGAAAAACTGAAAAATCACATGGTCCTAAGTATTCAGACACCCTTTGCTCAGTATTTAGTAGAAGCACCCTTTTGATATAATACAGCCATGAGTCTTTTTGGGAAAGATGCATCAAGTTTTTCACACCTGGATTTGGGGGCGATCCTCTGAATTCCTCCTTGCAGCTCCTCTCCAATGTGGATGTTGTAAACGTTGGTGGCACAGCCATTTTAGGTCTCTACAGAGCAGTTCAATGGGGTTGAAGTCAGGGCTCGGCAGGGCCATTAAAGAACAGTCACGAGTTGTTGTGAAGCCATCTCATTGTTATTTTAGCTGGTGCTTAGGGTCGTGTCTGTTCGGAAGGTAACCTTCCGGCGCAGTCGAGGTCCTGAGCACTCTGGAGAAGTTTTCGTCCAGGATATCCCTGTACTTGGCGCATTCATCTTTCCCTCGTTTGCAACCAGTCATCCTGTCCCTGCAGCTAAAAAACACCCCAACAGCATGATGCTGCCCCCACCATGCTTCACCGTTGGGACTGTATTAGACAGGTGATGAACAGTGCCTGGTTTTCTACACACATACCACTTAGAATTAAGGCCAAAAAAAGTTCTATCTTGGTCTCATCAAACCAGAGAATCTTATTTCTCACCATCTTGGACAGGTCCTTAAGGGTTTTTTAGCAAACACTCAAGCAGGCTTTCAATGTATCTTGCAATGAGGCAGGGAGCGGGCTTCCGGCGGGCCTCTGCCATAAAGCCAGATGGTGAGGGGAAAGTGTGAGTTGACTTTTTCTACAACTTTCTACAACTTTCCGACTGCATCTCTGGAGCTCAGCTACAGTGATCTTTGGGTTATTCTTTACTTCTCTCACCAAGGCTCTTCTCTCCCGATTGCTCAGTTTGGCTGGACGGCCATTTCTAGGAAGGGTTCTGGTCATCCCAACGTCTTCCATTTAAGGATTATGGAGGCAACTGTGCTCTTAGGAACCTTAAATGCAGCAGAAATTTTTTTTTAACCTTAGCCAGATCTGTGCCTTGCCACAATTATGTCTCTGAGCTCATCAGGCAGTTCCTTTGACCTCATGATACTCATTTGCTCTGACATGCACTGTGAGCTGAAGGTCTTATATGACAGGTGTGTGCTTTCCTAATCAAAGTCCACCGATCAGTAAAATCAAACACAGCTGGACCCCATGAGGTGTAGAACCCTCTCAAGGGATGATCAAGAGAAATGGACAGCATGAGTAATTATGAGCTGAGTGTCACGCAAAGGGGTTTTCTGCAATACTTAGGACCATGTGATATTTCAGTTTTCTTTTTTAATAAATCTGCAAAAAAAAATTCTGTGTTTTTCTGTCAATATAGGGTGCTGTATGTACATTAATGAGGAAAAAAAAAAATAACTTAAATGATTTTAGCACATGGCTGCAATATAACAAAGAGTGAAAAATTTAAGGGGGTCTGAATACTTTCCGTACCCACTGTATTTGGTTTCACTAATATTTATAATATATATCATATTTTGTATTTTGAGGAGAATTTCACGCTACGAAAAAATATAAATTATTCCTCATTTCTTGTTATATCAAAGCACCATCGCTGATTTGTAGACTGTATTCCACCCAAAAATTGCTGCAATTTTTCATATTTCCCATTCATTTACTATGGCAGTTATTTCTGACTATGTGTGTGACTATTTTTAAGACCATTTAGCCATTTCTGATTATGTCCCCAGTTTTTTGAGTGGGTGTTAAAATGCAAGTGATACTGTTTTTGAAATCAAATCTTTGCATAGCTATGACAGGAAACAAAGGCATCTAACAATGCTTTGGAAAAAAAAGTTAATCTTTAAAAATAAAGCATATACATAAATACAAATAGGAAACAAAACGGTTATCAAATAAGCCTCGTATTCTGTGTCCAAAACTCCTGGGGCCTCATTTATCAACAGTGCGTATGCACAGATGTGTGTGTAATGAGTGTGTAAGAACAGTTTCACGCAAAGTGTGGGAACTACCAACTTGTATGTAGAAATGTGTGTAAATATAAGCACAGCTTTGAGCATGCTTACGCAGAGAATGTAGTGGTAGAATAGCGACACTACCCATAAAACCATTTAAGAGTGTCACAGTATGCATTAAGCAATCCACATATGTCCTGTGTTTCCTTTAATTATAAAACACTTAATTTATAATTTGTCTGGTTTTAAACAGACAATTTGCGTAATTGGTGTCAAACCCTATAAAAGACAGCTGTGACAAATGTTTGTCTCAATGCAATGGCTTCTCGGCGTGCGGAAGACCCCTTTTTTGGCAAACAATGCGCTCCGAAGAGAGCGTTTTTTTAAGACGTTGACTGTGACGTGAGATCAACCCAGATGCTTCTCAGTCGGTTATCGGCTTTCTTTTGCCATGATTTTGTGAGGACACATACATTCACGTTCATTTTATAACGGAGGTTTGTACCATATATGGTTCATTGGAAGGCAGGCTTGAAGGTTAAGCCAGTGAAGTGAAAGCGTTGTTACTACGCACTGTGGGCTTTATCCACATGATTGCTTTACTGGGTGCGTAAGCAGCGTATAACGCCAGTTTTGTAAATCGGATTTTTTGTACTTACAACACATTCTAAATTTCATTCGTAGCGAAATAGATAGACCGTTTTACGTCCTTTATGATAAATGAGTGCCTGGGAAACTTTGAGTGCCCTCCCATATTTAGGGCCGTCAATAAATTTGGAAAGAAATCCCAATCAAATCTGCAGGTGGTTGGAAATTTCAGATGTAACCTTTTCGTAACACATTGTCATATGTAAGGTCATGACACTGCGTCTGAAATGTTCGCACGTTAAAAAATAAATACGACCTCGCGTTGTGTTAATCATGTTTACACACTGCCTCCGAAATATTCGTCTGTAATAAAAAAATTCTGATCGGGATCGATTTTTCCCGGTTTTCGCATCCATAACAAGCATTTTACATTTTACAGTTTTGACAGTTCAGAGCCACCGTACAAGCAAACACCAAAATCCAGAATGGCGATTGTCAAATTCATCCACTTAGTCTCGCAGCACAAAGCACTGTATATTAGAGATCCTGGCAATGAGCCATGACATCCTGAAGGTAAACTTTTTAATCACCCTGATAATTAACGCGGCTCCTTAATAAGGAGGGGGGGAATTTTCTTCCTATTTATCTCAGGAGTGGATGGACAAATATCCGTTTTTTCCCTTTTTCTCAAACAAAATCATCTAATGCTTGAAGACTCCAGTTAGTGCTGTTTTGCGAAATTTTAATTAGTAATTAATACGACGGACTCAGTGTGCACGGTTCTGGCGTTGACTAATGTTTGGATTTCGAATACGAAAAACAGCATACGCAAATTTCGACTGTTGCAGAGACTTAACTGTTATTTAATTACACATTTTTTTCTCAGTAACTTTAACTGATTACAGTTACATTTATTTTTTAATTGAATTACATAATTCCGTTACATGTAACTAGTTACTCTTCAACACTGCATATTATAGTGTACGATTTGCCTGAAAATGTAATGTACGACAAAAGTGAACTAATAAAGGCCTTGAAGGTGGGAGATGCTTTTGAGGTACTTGAAACTTAAACATACTGACTCATAGCTAATACTGAAATGGAAGGTGGGAACAAACAAAAAGGAAATTCAATTATACAGTGCTCAGTAGTGGGGTGAATGGAATAAGAAACTCCCTTTCAAAGGCCTCTGAGCATCACCCACACACAATCAAAATGCTGCTTACCCAGAGTCCCTTGCTATTACATGAACAACATCGACCGGTCGCCCACACAGGACAAGTGTCATGACAATAGTCCTCAGGACCTATCACATTTACATTTATGCATTTGTAGTCATGTATAATCTCTCATGTCAAGCGGTTCCCTGCGCCGCTGCTTGAGATGTATCCACCATGTGTGTTTTTAATTACATCTCACTCAGGATTTGACCGAACAATAATTTTTCTTGGCCAAGGTTGCACATGAAAAAATGTGCAATTTCATATGGCAATTTTGCTCTACCCAAATGGGTCACCTACATTTCACTGAAAGAGTTAGGTAGGTAGGTAGACAGATAGATATAGATTTTGTTTGTGTATTGTAAATGTGTTCAGATAATATATATTGACTTAAGTGGTTTAATTAAGTTGAATTACTTAAGTTTACTTTTCTTACATCTGGTCGTTTTTTAAAGCATAAACTTCACTACCTTATTACTTAATTTATATTTTGCAAACATTTTTTGTTTGTTTCTCAAGTCAATTTATCTTATTTTAATGCTATTTAGATATTCTACTGGACAAAGAGACAAAAATGGCAAGAAAGTGATTTTTGCAGTGTATAAAAACTTTATAACCAATTTATCTTTCATCGACTTGTTTGTATAAATACATACAGTATGCATCAGAAATAGCAGACTATGCAACATATTTTCTTTCATTTTTTTTGTCTTCCACTTCATCCAATTACATATTTTCAAATGTTTCAAAATTATCCATTTGAGGAGCACATCTTTGCATTTTTCTCCTGCTTTGCAATTTATGGCTGTCAAAAAATTTTACTTTTCAATTCTGTTAGAAATGAATGACACCTCAATGGCGTTGAAACTAACAATTAAGTCCAACTGTTTTGACCCAAAGGCTTGAGGCTGTCTACATTCTCTTTGTATGCTTTTCACACTAACACAATTCCTGCTGCGTTTTAATTTATTCAGGCCACAGACATTTTCTCTTTTATTTTTTTACGTCACTCATTAAGTTACAAGGTTGAGATATGTTAAAGTAATCAAAATTATGTATGGCATATGGCAGCATATATTATTTCTTTGTATTATAGTGGCATATATTCTTTATACTTAATATACGTATATTAATATAAATATTTCAGCTCCTGCAATAATTCTAGGTCACTAACCAAATGTAACCAAATTTGACATAGACCATGTGACCTTCCCAAATGAAAGTTTTTGTTTGTTTGCTTTTCATCTCAAATCATGCTGGATAACACGATCATCAAAAGGGGTGCAAATTCATTTCTAGAATTTTGTATGTTGATTATATTAGTCTGTAAAAAGGTTTCATTTTGGAAACCAACAAACAAACAAGTCTTGTGTGAAATTTCAATTGAGGAAGTGTGACAACTCCCCAATTGAGGAACCCGTCCACCCGCCACCGATCCAAACCACTCCCCCCCGCTACACCACCCCCCCACACCCCCCCCACCCATTATTGTTCCATTCTCTCTTACTTGGTTTCTTTTTCTCTTTTAAATAGGATTGAATAGTTCAGTTCTAAAGAACCATAATGCGAGATACGCTTGATCCATTCTTTAAAGATGAAACCCATATCAGAATACAATCAGTCTGAAGTCCGCATTTCAACGGTTGTACTCTGGCCGTGCGCTGAGATGCCCTATATGGCACGCTACTAGGTAACAAACTCTGTTCAAAATATGCAAACATATAATAAGGCGATCAATGTTAATCCTTTTAAAGAGATCAAGAGCAAAGCCTCCACAGCTGAAATCCAAGAGAAAGATAATAGCAATTAAATCATAAAAAGGTCGGGGAGAGGAAAGATTAACGGTACAGAACGTCACGAACCAGATATACGGAGCGTTTCTTCGACCGAACAAAGGCTTCTTAGAGGTTTCAGAGTTTTCTTTCAAGCTTTGCTTATGTCTTCTTCAAGGCTTAAACCACCTCCCTGCCCCCCGTCCCTTTTCCAACATTGTTACGCCGGGTCTCTATATCATCTTTTGCTACCTGCTTTTATTTCTCCCCCATATTACTTCTTTTGGGCGCCATTTCCTTTCGTGTGTCCCAGTGATGTGCTAAAGACACCAGTATTATTTTCCCCCCTCTGAGGCATCTTATAAAGACACTGTACAGGTACACTTCAGCAGACAATCTGGTTCCCTGGCCTTGTGGGTAAAGGTCTCCATGAGAGAGTGGATATATCAGGCTCACCTCTCGGAGGTGTCAGCTGAAAGGCAAGACTATGACTCAGGCCTCCTTATATTTTATGTGTACGGTGTATGTGACTTTATCTCATCAGCTTACTGTCAGAAAGCTTAAGAAAGGGACTAATTTATCTGACATAGATCAAACCGTTCTTAATGCATCTGACAGCCATTTTGATGAGGTCTCTGCAATGTGAGACCAATATGTTCTTGTACAACGGGGCTGTTTAATTGACCCTCTCGCTTCATGTTTTATTCTGAGCTAATAGAGCAGTAATTATCACCGGCGTGATTTTTGAGGAAGACAAAGTAACAAGACGAGGCTTGGAGGAGGTCAATTGAGGGACTTTGGGATGTTAAGTGCCTTACACCTGCTCAATTAACACATGACACGTGGAAGAGGAAATCCCTTTTTTCTGGCTCTGTGAGTGAGAGAAATATATTTCAATTCAATATGCCTTACTGTATGTCAATATAGTTAAGGAGTTAAGGAGGAGACTACAGTTTGTAAAAATCTCACACTCATATCTTTTTCTTTTTCTGTGGAACACAAAAAGATAAACAGTAAGAATGTTATTGCTGCGGTTTTCAATGGAAAAATGGGTCTCTATCTACATTCTCAACTTCAAACAAACTATACATAACAGTGACTGTGCAGTTTACAGCTGAAATGAACACTAGTGGCAGTAAAACAACAAAAATGTATTTCGTTTTTACACAAATCATCATTACAGGGACAGATTATCAATTAAAAATTCAGTTTCTTACATAATACTAAGTTGTGAACCATCTTTACCACAGTGCATGATATGTAAATTAATACATCTTGACACTTGCACTTGTTACCTTTGGGTAGGGTTTAGTGTAGCGGCTACTTTTTTTTTTTTAAACAATACCCCTTTTGAGACGCACGAACATCACCACGCCAGACAGGCATATTCAGAATGCCCATGAATACCTTCACCAAAAACACCCGATGTAATAAAACGTTGCCAGATTCACCTGGACCTGTTTCAGATAAAACTGAACATGCTTTTAATGCCACTCACTGGACATTTCACTTTGAATGTGTTGTGAACATTGCAACATACTATAATTTTTGCAGAAATGTTGCGGCAGTGTCATATTTTTCCGATGAGCCTGGGTTGAAAGTGGGGTACCAGGGACTTTCCAGCTCTAAAATTATAAGAAAAAACATAATAAAAAGTAATGTGCACTATATATATTATTTTGGGAGAGGATCAGATTAAACTTGAAGTCATTATGTACTGATAATCTTTCCCTTGACTGAAGCTCTGAAACCTCATTTGTGCTTCTGCATATTCATGTTTGTGTTTGATTCTTGCATCTCTTGTAATCAATGACGTACAGTATGATGTCAAATCAGATCACAACAGGGTCTTCTCAAAATGAAAAGATTTGAGAGCCACATTAATACAGAAGAAAGAAAGTCAAACAGGTTTGGAACAACACGAGGGTGAGTAAATGATGAAAGAATATCCCTTTAAGAATTCCAGACACTTATCACAGAGAATGAAGATTTTATCTTATGTTATGTTATTAATCTGTAATTTAATAGATTTAATTCGAACAATCTCCTCTAATATAAATGGGGGACGTTTAATAACACAGAACGTTCCTTCCTTCGTGAAGATATAAGGGATGATATTAAAGAGATAAAAATAACATATTAAAAGGGTTCACAAAGGAAAAATCTGTTATGCACTCATCCTCTACAAATATAGTTTCTGATTGATTAAGACATGGCCATCAGGTGCACACAAAGTATTCATGCAGATCAGGAGTGTGTGTGATGATCTTTAACCCCCAAGGTCCAAGAGCCCATCAAACTGCTACAGACCTCAGCACACACACACACAAGTCTTCATGCAACAGTAAGCAGTCCTTGGGTGATTAATCTACTGGGGCGTCCATGTGGGTGTAGACTGACGGGTCAAGGAAAGGTCTTGAGGAGATTTCACACTTGAGGATTCTGTCTTCCTCCAAGTCAAATAAAGATCGAATGTGTTTTAACTTTAACTCTACCCAGAACAATGTAACCTCTGTCTGAAGCTTTTAAGAGTAAGACAGTTATCCATATAACATGAAACCAGCACATGAGGATTCACAATCATCTTATTAGTCCTGTCAAGGTGATGTAACCGTAACAGACAGAGTGTAAAATCTCAGATACTTTGTCTTGTAATTTCAACTAGTGAGATAAAGATCAGGACCAAGGTGAAGTCAATGTGGAGTGAACCGGAGGAGGTACCGCCTGGCCTGAATTCACAATAGCTAGAAATTTATGACCCCCTCAGCCAAACACAGTGCATGAAGAGGTGGGATATTTCTTGCACAAAAAACAAGAACAGCTGATTGTGACGTGGACCGTTCAGAAGTGTGAAGTGAACGTGTGAGTGGAGGATTTGTGTATAATTGTGACCATTTGCTGGTATGTGGCTGGTGGAGATAAATGGCGTCTTCGTCAGCCTCGAAATCAAGAGCAGAGCTTATTCATCTGTGGAAATGTGCAGCGGCGCGTGTGTGAAGCGATGTATGGCTGTTGCACTTTTACATGTCATCTGCATATGCTGCGTTTAGGTCTTCCAGGGAAAATATGGAAATTGCGATTTCAAAGCGTTCACAATTTGAGTGATATTGTAGGAATCAATTTGGGCGAATCTCGTGAAAACATGTCCTTTTTGTTTCTTTTAAATGTTGGAGTGTAATGTTGCAAATCGACGATGATCCAAAAACATAAACACAAACTATGAATTTAAATGGAAAATTAACCCAAAAATGAAAATTGTGTCACTTCCTCAGCCTCAAGTTTCAAACCTGTATATTTCTTTTAGTGCTGACAAACGATTAATCGCATCCAAAATAAACGTTTTTGTTTGTGTGTGTGTATTTGTGTACATATATATATATATATATATATATATGTGTGTGTGTGTACTGTGTATATTTATGTGTATATAAACACACACACAGTATATATTTTGAAAATATTTGCATTTATTTACATGTATATATTTATATTCATTTAATTTATATTATAAATAAATATATTGAATATATTAGCATTAACTTATTTTTCTGAAATATATACATGCATTTGTTTGTATTTATATATACATAATAAAATATACACAGCACACACACATATAATATGTATACAAAAACGTTTATTTTGGATGCGATAAATCGTTTGACAGCACTAATTTCTTGTCTGATTGAGCACAAAAGAATATATTTTGTAGAATGTTGGTAACTAAACAGTTGACAGTAGCCATTAACTTCCATAGTATGAAAAAATACCGTGGAAGGGTCAAGCCACATATCAAATGTTTGGTACCCACATCTTAAAACATATCTTCTTCTGAGTTCAGACATAAAACAGAAACAGAATCCAGCATAACAGGCGAACATACTTGTTATATATACCGGGCTTAAAAACAAGACTATGACAAAAACCACCAAACAAGATGATAAAACAACGACCAGTGAGAAGACAGAACTGATAACAAAATAAGAAGACAATGAACCAATGAGGACATGATCCCAGGAACAAGCGGGAAGCAGATCATATGACATAAAACCATGAACAAGATTATGATGAATTACAAAATAAAAGACATGAAAACAATAAACAAGAAACAAAAACTCGCGCCAGATGTGACGTGGAAATTATATTCTTCTTTTCAGCATGTTAATAACTTAGTAAATTAATTTAAGTATTTTATTTTATTTGCATTAGTTTTATGATTTATTCTTTCTAATTTCATTTATAATTTTATTTTATTTATTTGTTTTAGATCAGAAACCTTTAAGGCAGTACACACACTTTCCAATGAGGTAAAGCTTTTATGTATCAAAATATTTGCATTACATGTATTATTTTATTATTACATTTGGGGGGTTAAAATGTGCTTTAATTTCATAAATAAATAAGTTAAAAAATAAAAATAGGATTCGTTGTCTTTATGACAAATATCATTTAATTTTGATTTTGGGGTGATATGTGACCCAAATATGTTCTTGACAGGTTTTATGAGATTCACCTATATAGAAAGATCAGCTTCCTTCTGGGAAGCTTTCTTAGGAATTCAGAAGTCATAATTTTGCTATGCACATGCATATCACTTTTCATCAACAGGACCCAAGATGCATGTGAACTAAATGATGATTCTTTAATTGACACACTTTAAAAGTCTTTCCCACTGGTGATTGCAGCACGGCTGTGGCGTTCATGTGCACTTAGAATCTGGAAGGCAGCAGCAGATATTGTGAGTCTGATTGAACAATAGTCTGTGCATCACAGAGAATTTCATCTGGCTAAAGGATCCATTATTTTTCTTCCAAAGGCTCCTGTGTCGGTTTGAACTCCCACTGTCTGTTTAGGGCAACAGAAGTCTGGAATCTCCAGAGTTTTCATTGAACATGGTGTCGAGCTCTGAAGTGTAATTTCAGTGGAATCTAAACACACTAATTGAATATCATAACTTTGTGAAGCTGCCTCTCCTAAAGGTACCTGAAATTTTAATTTAGACTTCAAAAGAGCTCCGACTTTAAAGTAAAACTATTGTTTTTCATTTAGACTCGCAATTTTATCCTCTCTCTCTCTCGCAAGCAGCGCACCATACGTAGTTATGATTGATCTGGTAATTAAAATATGCAGAGAAGGAAAAAATATTAACCGCTTCTTTTTGTTTTAGAAAACAGCCAACTGTTTTTTTTTTTCCATTGCAGCAGATAATTAAATTTTGCACATTGATGTTCTTTACGCAGCATTCATCTCCCTCATTATTTTTCCATTTTCATCTTTCTGCCGAGAGATCGATAGATTGATAAGATGATGTTGCTAATCTTAAATAATTTAAGAGGAGAAAAGTTACAC
>JADLZN010004024.1:0-64912 GCA_018155175.1 Sinocyclocheilus anophthalmus | reverse complement strand
CTAATCTAAACTCTTAAGTTTTGTCATAAACAGAAAAGATTAATTTGCTTATTTTAGTTGCGAACATAAAATGTCCTGAGTTGTCTTACAAGTATTTGTCATTCCATTTATATGGAATACAGATTGTCTTATTAATGGTAAACATTTAAGACCATCTGTATTCCATATACATACTTCACGTCCTACAACACATTGTATTAAATAAGCCCTTTAATTCTCATTTGCTTTAGATTTATTAGACTAACCAATTAAAAAACTGCTGATCAGATTTCAATTACAGTTTTAGTATTTGACACTTTTCAGCAGTATTTTATCTGGACGGTTGTTTAAACATTTCTCTAACCTGTTCTTCTGTCTCACCAGCTCATGACATAAAACCTTTCAGCACAAATTCCTTTTAGACTGATGAACTGCAGATGCAGAAGTGTTATCATACTGTGCATATGGAAAGTTTACACATCTGGATTAACAGAGATAACTGAAGCATCTTACATGTAATGTAAATGTACATGTAATGTAAATTGTGAAATGAGAGTGGTTTATGTGAAGAATTGCATGGAAAATTGCCTGACTGTATATGTAATTTCTGAAGTGAAGTATTACATCCTGGCTGCATCCCAGTTCTTGTATTTGTAGTACACTAGAATTGTGTTCTGGTGGTGGAGAAAGTACATACTGTACTTCTGAGGATCAGACTACTGCAATTTAAACCCTGTATGATACGGTGCAGTTCCTAATAAATGTCCTGGTGGGTTCATGGGATTGATGGGAGATGATGGCACAGGTATGTGTGGTTTAGTAGAGGAGAATTTGCTTATCCGTAGTTGAGTATTTGCATGTTTACAAGGTAGCAGCAAGGTATAATAATAAACATAGAAACACAACATTATGATGTGCAAAAATAATTGAAATTTCAATTTCAGTGCCTGCTTTTTGAAATAAGTTAACACGATTTATTTGACAAAGTTTCCTTCTAATAACTCAATTTGATGACTCATTGTAAAACAGATTTGCAGCCCCTAGTAATGTAAACAAATCCAACTGCTGTAGCTGTTTTTGTAATGATGAATTAATGACATTCATTCGCCAGCACGGCTGGTTTGAAGCAAAAAATGTTATGTTTTAACAGGGTCATATGATGTTGCTAAAATAAACATTATGTTGTGTATTTGGTGTAAAGAAATGTGTTTATGCTGTTTAAGGTTAAAAAAAAACCATTATTTTCCACATAATGAACATTATAGTTTCTCCTCTATGCCCCACCTTTCTAAAACACGTTGATTTTTACAAAGTTCATCGGTCTGAAAAGCGAGGTGTGCGTGATTGGCCAGCTATCCAGTGCGTTGTGATTTTGGCCAAATACCTCAAGCGTGTGATGGAAATGTTACGCTCCTCACCATACTGTGATGCCGTGTCCTGGCCGGAGCCGACGAGACAAAAACATTAAAACCCATTATAACGAGGTATTTGTTGCATCAGTGGGGACATAATTACTGATTATAATGACATACTGTCTTTTTACGCGTTGCATCGCGCGCGTAAACATAAAACCATTTCTGCATTTGTGATCGGAGAAAAATGACAAACGACAAGCGCTACCCTACACTGCTCAAAACACGCGTTTGAATAATCAGTGGCAAATCATTTAAATATAAAAAACATACTTACAATATGTGAGTCAGAACAGCCGGCAATGTAGGCTACTCTGCAGGTTCAGGAAACAGTCCGCCATAAAATGCGCTGCACACATCTGCATATTTGGTTTGAACTGTTCTGGAACAGTGGTTTGTAAATACAACTTAACCCAGTGGATTTCTAGTCGTGTCCTCTTTTGGAAGGACAAACAAAATAGTTTTGCTTTCACAACAAAACACACAGCGTCTTCACGACATGACGGCGGCAACAAAAAAACCCCCCAAATTTTTTTTTTTTTTTAACTACAGCGAGAATAAAAGTTACGCTTCTTTCTTTACGTGAACATTTGGGAGGCATTATGCAAATATTCCCACATAGTGATGTAGACATGTGGGGCGTGTTAGAACGAGCTGTTTTAGGTTGGTGTGGCTGACTCTTTTTTAACTTTTATAAAGAATATCTCTTTGTTTGAGACTTTAGTTTTGCAACTTTACAGATCTTCTTATGCACTAAGAGCTTGTGTCACTTCAAAGAGAAAAGGAAAAAATTTAAATCGCATCATATGACGCCTTTAAAAGTGTTTCTTCACCATATTTGGTCTAGAAATGAATGACGCTTTATGATAGTTTAGCAATGTACAACACAAGCAGAAATCTGTGTAGTTTTGTAATGCTCCTATGATGATGGGTAAACATCATGCTCAGCTGTTTAGGTGAATGTTATTATGGAGACATTGCTGTTTCGATATTAAGCGTGAAATAACATAGATGCTTACCTCTGAGTCCTCTTTGTTCAAAGTTGCATCAGAGCATTTGATTTGAAGAAGTGTGTCTGTGCTTAGTATTCTTTATCTGAATCAGTTTCTTCTAATCTGGCACTTCCTGTTTATATTGAAAGCTAAACCCATAAACCTCAAGGGAAAAAAAAATCATCATTGCTGTAAATACTTTTAAGCGTAACCATGGTAAACATTTAGATATGTGAAAATTTGTAGCTGCTTAATTAATTCGTGAAACGGAAATGGTGTTAACAGTGCACAGTGAACCATATACATCTGAGCGCTCTTCCAATCAGCAAAACATCATGTTAGCATCTTTGACTGCTGCAACGTGTCTCTTTTTTTTTTCTTTTACTAAAAGTGCTGTGGTTTTGTCAAGTTCAAAGAGGTGCATCCTGTGTGAAAGACACCTGAGTATAACGTTGTCTATGTAGGCAATACACAGGTTTTGGAACGGCGCTATAGTGTCCAGAACAGCATTAACAATATTTTGGCTAAATTAATGCCAGAATGAGCCAAAATATGTTATTGTGCATTTGGTTATGATAGTATGTTACTGTGCATATACTGTATATCAGAATCAGAATCACAAAGAGCTTTATTGCCAAGTGTCAGGAGCTTCCAGTGCAGAAAGTACAGACAAAGTGCAGACATACATATACTTTAAGGTAATAAAATGAAATAAAACTCTAATAATAAAGAAAATAAACAATAAATAAAAATAACAACATGGTAATAAAATATAGAGGAAAAATGGCAATAGACAGAATTATGAGTGTGCATATGTGCTATTTACAGATGAAAAGGTTTGATAAGTAGACGCGTAAGGAGATAAGGAGACACGTTTTGTCTCGTTCTGTATCGCGTATCTTGTCAGTGTCTGCGCTTGCTTGGCCATTTGTTGTGGAAAAAAATAAGGAAAGTGTGTCCAGCTGAATTAATTTAGTATTTTGTTAGACGGGTATAAAAAAGCTTAGTTTACCACGGCAGCCGTCGCATGACGGCCTCCTCGTGTGAAGACCGAAGAGTGTAAAGACCATCGATTCTACCGTGCAGGGACACTGGCAAGGGACATAAGTATCGCTTTTGAATCATTCTCTTTCCTACTACTTGTTTCACTTCTGTTTCAGTTTTTATAACCATTTCTTACTATGTGTAAGTAAGTTGTTGTTTTTTAGCATGTGTGTTTGGCAGTGTTATTTTTTAGGATTACTGATAAACTACTGTCGTTTGATTTGTATAATATGTATTTGTTATTTTTTTTAATTTTAGTTAAATTATGTCTACATTTATTATGTCTATATAGGTCTTTTATTAAGTTTTAGTCTTTTAGTTTTTTAAAGGGGTCATATGATGCAATTTAAAGATCATTATTTGGTGTATGTTGTACAGATATGTTGACATGCTTTAATGTTAAAAAACACATTATTTTTTCAAATACTGTACGTCATTGTAGGTCCTCTATGCCCCGCCTCTCGCAAACGCTTCGTTTTCTACAAAGCCCACTCCTTTGACAAGTGCAGTCTGCTCTGATTGGCCAGCAGACCCAGTGCATTGTGATTGGCCAAACACCGCAAGCACTCATGTGAGCGTCTCTCTCTCTCTCTCTCACCACACAGCAAGCGCACACACACACACACTTGATGCGCAAAACTCCGCATGTGAAACAGTCAATAGCAATACTTAAACTAATAACAAAACATAAAAGTGGCTGATTCAGAAGTGCCAGATTGTCAAAGCAAAATCAGAATTACCTCCTCTCCTAGGTTCCCGAACCTATGGTCGTCCATAAAAAGCATTGCTGTTCTGTTGTAAGTGATCTTAAAGATTCCTAAATGCTTCTATTTTCGGAAGGCCAAATAAAGTGATTTTGTTTTCGCCTAGAAACACACAGCGTCTCCTGACATGCTGCTTCAACACTAACTGCGGTTACTGAAATCCCGCCTTCTTTCTTTGCGTGCACATTTGGGCGTATTATGCAAATATTCCCACATAGTTGATTGTAGATATGGCGGCGGAGGAGTGTTAGAAGAGCTTTTTAGGGTGGGCGTGGCAGAGTCGTAAACTTTGATAAAGAATATTCTGGTTTGGAGACGCTAGTCTTGAACTCAGGGATTCTTTATCTTGCACAATCGCTTGTAACTCAGAGAGAAAAGGAAAACTGAAATCGCATCATATGACCCCTTTAAGTTTTTTAGTTTTACAGATTAACATGGAGAAGCCAGGCCTCTATGTTAAGACCTACTGTAATGCACGGATCCAATATAACATTACACATCAGATGTTTTTCCCCAACAGTACCCCAAACATTCAATTAAGACATAACAGATTATGTTTGCGTGAACACTAGCCAAGACAGATATTTTAAAATACCGTGATCTGCGTATATCGGGATTGCGCGCTGACTGAGAGACGCATCTTTATTCACACGCTTCGGATGTGTCAGTCATCGTGATCGTTTTATTTACATCAGCATGGGTTCGAAAATCACATTTCACTGCTTCAGACTCATGCCATCAAGAATTCGCCATGAACATTTACAAACTATACCAAACTTGTGCTGAGGGGAAGCACCAGTTGTCAAGCAGTGGAAAATAAAAAGGTTCACCTCTCAGAAAACATACAAATAAAGATCATTTTAGATGTTTAATCACTATTTGGAGCACTGGGATCGCTAGAAGAGGGCTTAATGAACTCATTTTTGTGAAAAACTTTTCAATTCTTGTGCATTTGAAAGTAGTTCAAAAATTAGGCCTATGATATTCAGACTCATTTGCAAGCACGGGAACCATATATTCTATAATCAATCAATCAATCAATCAGTTCATTAATTCATGTATTTAATCAAACACATTTATTAAGATAATCAGGTTAAAATTAATTTTTATTTAAGAAATTATTGAAAAAAATTGAGAAATTTTTATGAAAATGTGTTTGATTAAAACCATCATAATTGCATCAATACTAGAAATAGAATACTAGAGCATTGCAAAAATCTTACTCTAGTCTTTCTCATATAACACAACAGGCTTGATTTGATTGGCGGTTGTCGTAGAGGTTAGAACCGTCCGCTGAAGCGCAGTCACACCTGAGGAGCGTTTTCTTCTGTTATAGATGCTGCTGACTTTCCTCTTGAAATACTTTCCTGAGCAAACATACAGCAGTGGATTCAGGCAGCTGTTTGAGAACGCAAGGTACACAGAAAACTGGCTTCCGATGTTTAGAAAGTGAGACCACTCATTCTCATCCAAAACCTTTAGATCACAGAGTAAGTCTAGCAAAGTCATGAAGTGAAACGGACCCCAGCAGATGAGGCCCCCACGAGCGGGGACGCGCGACACCCAAGCCCGGCATTGAGCCTTCTTGTCGTTTCTGTCCTCCCAATAACTGATGTGTCTCCGTCGCTTCAAAGCCCGGATGATATTGATGCAGCAGAATGTGATGATCAGGAATGGCAGAGCGAAGCCCACCAGGTTCAGCTGCAGAAGATGAGCGAGTTTCCAAGTCGTGTCAGGATAATCCAGGTGGCATTCGACGGCTCGGTGACCTGGAATATCTTTCAGTTTTCGCATTACAGCCGTCGGAGCTCCCATTCCCACACCGAACAGCCAAAGAGCGACACAAATGAACTTGGCGTAGCGTTTCCGTCGCAGCCACATGGCCTTCATGGTCAAGGCGAGCGCGAGGTAGCGGTCCACCGGTCCCCCCTGCTGTAGCGTGGGGTCATGTGACCTTATGGCGGACGGGGGGACCCCCGCCCTGATTTGTCCGGCCCCCTGATCGTAGCGTTCTGGCCCCGCCCCCCCGACCCCTGTGGCTGCGGTCGCTCCGCGCCGATTGCCGCGGTGGTCGCTTCCGGCCGGCCCGCGCGCTTGGCGCCAGGCCCTTCCCTTGCACTTTTTATAGCTTCCCGTCATTCGCATAGTCCCGGTCAGCAATGTCAGCCCGGCCCGGCGTCCGCTAGTCCCCCTTGTTGTGTTGCCAAAACGGTTGGGCCCTGTGCGGCTCATTGGCCCCCGTGCAGCGTCGCCACTGCCCCAGGCTTGCTTCGGATTCTCGCGCTACCAGCGGGGAGCTGTACGTCCGCGGCCTCGCCATACTGCGCACCCTTCTCACTGGTTCCTTCTCGTTGCACATTGTGTCCTTCGCTCATGTTCCCTTGGGCCATTCGGGCTTGTTTCCCCCCCCATCGTCTCGCTGACTCCGTCCCTTTGTGTGCCTCTGTGTAGTTCTGATCAGGGTATCCGTCCTTCCCTAAAACCTCCCCCGACCCGTTCCACCGACAAGGATTCGTACACGTCTATCATGTGTATTTTTTGTATTATTTGCTCCTTGGCTTTTTTTTTCTTTTCGCTCTCCCAATTTTAATTGCTTCACCTCGTTTTTGCCGTCTCTTCTGCGGTACCCGTTCTTACGTACCTTATGGCACCACCCCATCCCCCGCGGATTCCTGCTGTGGTCCGTTTTGACTGACGCCCCATCTTGCACTTTGGGATTGTTTTAATTTCTTCTTTTTCTGATTTCCTGAGCTTTTCTTCGCTTGCCTTCCCCCTTTTGTCCCCTTTCCTGTGATCTGGTAACCCTCTGCCCATACTTGAATAACCCTCTTGATTTGATTCATGCTGACCTCCTTTGCTGTTCCCGTTTTTCTGGTTGTGCTTGTTATTGGTTTCTCCCGTTCTGTTCTGGCATCGACTAGCCCGTCCGGGGAGGGTACCGTTGTATTTCGCGCATCAGCGTGGCTCTACAACAACTCCAGTCTCCGCCCCGACCTTTGAGCCGTGTGAGTGCATCTTTCTCCCTGCGTTTTTCGTGGCGCCACTCTTTTCTCCAACGTGTGCTTCCACAACGGAACTGCAGTCGGGTCCCACGAGGACTCGTCAGTGTCTGAACCCCTTGACGATTGTATGTGTCACACCAAAACTCTTGGGTGGTGCTGCATCAAGGCCGTCCTTGGGCGTTATGCAGGGTTATCCCGGCACTACTCCTCCTCGAACCTATAATCTGCCACAGACCCAGCGTGGGCCGTCCCGCAGTGTGGCCACTTTTGTATTCTTTACCCTGCCGTTTCGCGTCCTCTATCTCCCTCGCTCCCACACCGTTGCAGACACCCCTTTGGTCTGGGCTTGAGACCGCCGGCCCTTTTCGTCGTTTCCGGCTGGTTGTAGTGTGTGCCGGTCCGTGCTGATAGTAGTTCCCTCACCCCCCCCCGTTGTTTAAACCCAGGTTTGCCGGGACCCGTCTTCCAGCCCTCTGATTTGTCTGGAGGTTGCCCCGCTGCCTCCGTTGGCTAGTGGCTCCTCCTTTAGAATGATTGGATCGCCAGATTGGCTTTTCTATGGTCTGGCCTGTCGGCTGTCGCGGCTGATTGGTGTCGGTCCCCCCGGGATGGCCATGTAGCCGTAGTATGAGAGAGTTTTTTTTTTGTGGCGTGTCACGGTGTCCTGGCCCTTGTCTAGCGTCACCCATTCTCACCCCCACCGCGGCTCCAGTCAGCTCTCCCGAGTTGCTTGTTGCTCTGGATGTGCCTCCAGATTTTGTCCTTTATGCACCCCCCTTGCCGCCAAATGGCCTTCATGATTTTCTAGCCTCAGTATTGGGTCTCTTGAGTGCTTCTGAAGAACGGTCGTGCTTCGCTCTTCTGTCTACCCCCCCACTTGCTTGGCCTACCCTTCTTACTAGTCATTTCTCCCACCAATCGTCTTCCGCCCCGTTCGTAGGAGTTCACTCGGATTTGATTAATACTGGACGGTTAGCCATGCCCTTGTCTTCAGTTCCCACCCTTTGACCTAGCTTCCCTTGGGTTGTTGCCCTCGAGATCACTTTGTACTGGAGCGTGACCCCGACGTGCCTTTTGCCAGAGCACTCAGCACAGAGTCCTCACACCCCCCGGCTCTTTCGTCTAAATGGCCCTCTTCTTGCTTTTATTCCTCTTTCTCGCCTTTGTTTTTCTTCCCCAACTTTTACGTTGTTTTCCTTTCCGTCTTTTAGCTTTTTTACCGTCTCAGCTTCGCTTGTCTTGCCGTCTGGCCTCGGATCTTTACTGCGCCTGTGTATCTCCCAATGTACGCGTTCAAATATGTACCCATTGTTCGACAGAAAGCTCTATTCCTTCCGTCAACGGGCCACTCCGCCCATCCAACCCACAGACTCCGTGCCTGCTGATATCCTACCCTACATTTCTCTTGTCAACCATCGCTGAAGCTGACCAGTATAATATATGTAATTTAATATGTTTCACTTTACCACGCATTTCACCCTATTTTCGCCGTCCTACCTGCTAGGGCCTAAACTCTCCTTTCTCGTCCTTACTACCTTGATCTCTTAGTCAAACCTTCATGTCTTTCATATTGGGTATATGGGTCACCCAGTTAACCCTCTGACCTTTCGCCCCGAGTGCCCCTGTTGACCTTAAACATAGGTAGTGGATGGTGTGGTACGCCTTTTATCACATGCCAATAATTTTGTAGGTAGGCCCCACCCCTTCAGTGACCAAAGGTTAGAGAGAACATTCTCACCATGCTTCTGCGGCTTGGCTTGTCTCCCTTTAATCTTTATCTGTCTACAGTTTAGCGGAAAGTGTCTGTGCTGCCTCCTTGGTCTGCCCCTTCTTTTCTCTTTCTTTCTATATCTCTTTTTTCCCCCCCCCACCCCCCCCTCTTTCTCTTTTTTATGTGTAGTGAATGTGGAAAAGTATCAGTTACCTATGTAACCAGTCCCTGATGTACGGGAACTGAGACATCTGGTCCTTGGGGTCGCTCTGTTATGGGGAACGCTCCTCCGCCCTCCGCTCCGAACCCGTGTCTGACACCACATGAACACAAATACACACATAGTTCGCCGCCGCGATCTACCGCCTATTGACGTCCTCACGACGTCTTCTAGTTTTGTTTTTTGGGGACTATAGTATAAATAGGCGCCGGGAGCTCACATCATTCACTTCTTCGTCTGAAGATTGCGTCCGCAGCATGGCAAGAAACCAAGAGGACGCAGTGTCTCGTTCCCCTAAGGGAACCATGGTTACATAAGTAACCTGAGACGTTCACTTTCATGGGAACTTCGAACTGCGTCCTCTAAGGGGCGGTATGGGGAATGGTATACCCATGCCACCATGCTGAGGTGAGTGCTTGCCAGAACCATGGCGAGCACTAAGTAACAACTCTACCATATTGCTATGGGAGTCGCCACTGGGACGTTTAGACGGCTGTCAGTGACGTTACTCCCTAAGGCCAAAGGCCTAGGCTACATACCCAAAAAAACTTACCTCTCAGGGCCAGAACTCCTGGGCCCGGGGTAGAACTCAAGGCTTGGAATCAGAAATAGATTCCTTTAAGGGAATATATGACCAAGAGCCTAGAATCATACTAAGTCTTGTCCTGTCACATAGGGGCTACCGCTTGCTCTGCATGAGTTTGCTGAAGGAACTGTCTCAACAGACCTTAGTAGCAACACCCTGTTAAGTAGGTATCCAGAGGATACATAGGAGGAGTGGTGCCCAAGGGGGAACCAGGGTTTTAAACCACTCAAAAAGAGAACATAGTCTTTGCGCGTAGCTCTTACCATAAATGATTTTAGAAAAGTGATACTCAAAGAAACATCATACTCACAAAACCCATTATGGCTGGGGGGGTGTTTCAAGAGGGGATATCCTGGTTATCGGGAAGCCCCTCAGGGCGACCCAGGTACGGTAGACCAGTCAGGGTAGCATGATAGGGTAACCCCAGCCCGGACGTCCAGGAAAGTTTTGCAGTGACGCGCCGGGGGCCTGATATTCACAAAAGCTCCCGCAGCAGAGAAAGAAGCCTGTGTTATGGCAGCATGATCCAGGAAGTATGAAGCCCGAAAACCGGCTTTACTTACCGTCTGGACATATATCGACGAGTGAATAAACACTGCAAGTCGAGCACCCGGTTTGCCCACCGAGGACCTACCCTAGAAAAAGGGACAGAAACACACAGGTCCCGGGAAACACTGCAAGAAACTAGCAGAAGGGTTATACACAAAACCACCAGTCATTGGCACCTACATATATTCGACAGGGAGCGTACTCACCCACCATGCGTTGCGTCGGGAGCTTGTCCGGAGAAGCCTCTAGGACGGACCTTCAGTAATGGTGGGACTATATTTTTAACCCTAGACCAACCAAAAAACTCATAGGACAGTAAGGAGAATGTTATGCAGAAGCTTCAACTAACATCGGTCAGGTGGAGATATGGCCCGCTGGTTACAAGGGCCGAATTACTTTGTGTAAGGGGAGAACCCCCCCCAACAATGTGCCGAAGTACACCACTGAGGGAAAGAGGGGAACTCTGATCCGGACTAAAGTGCTGACGCCTTGTCTGGATCACATCCATCAGGTCTTGCCTACCTCCCTTTGACCCACGATACTTACTATCCCTACCCGCAGGCGGAGGAGGAGCTCGAGTCGCGACACTAGCCTTCTGTGCTTGTCTCTGATCCTCAAATCGAGACGGGCCAGGACACCTGGGTTGTTCGGGCTCAGACCTGGACCTTCGTGGAATTAAGGTTTTGAAGGCAGCTGAGTGCGCCTTCACCTCCCTGAACTTCTCAACCACCTGGTCTCGATGGAGGTACCAAAAAGATCGGAAGGCGAAACCGGAGCATCGAGAAGAAAAACCCTCTCTTTCTTCCCGATGTCGGACAGGGTTACCCCAGCTGCCTCTCCGTTAATGGCAGCCTGCTTAGAGCAGAGAGAAAGATCCGTGGTGCGGCCGAAACCTCAGCCTCTCATAAGAAGGAACGGCCCTCGCTTTATCAGTCTTTAGCAGGGGCAGCCGGTATGCCTGGAAGCACAGCCATCGTGTGGAGGAAGCAACAGCATGACTGCTGCTGCATATGCCTTCATTCAATTTGATGTAGCTTGAGAGGCACGGATGCAAGAGGGAGGTTTGAGAGACGATGGCTCACCCATAGAGAGATAGCTAGCTAGCTTCTCTTCTACAGGGGGCATTTTCTCATAGCCGTTTTCGCGCATCGCCTCGATATTCGCAACCTGTCATCATACGCAGTGCAGGAGGATTGAGAAGGCTCAGCCTCAGCTTTTTCGCTCTCTTCATCCATTTCCTGCTCTTCTTGGGCTGAACCCAGCAGAGCACTGGCCCCGGATCAGATGATGTCAAAGAGACCATCCTACTCCAGGGCGGTCATATCCCACGAGTCATTCTCCTCCGCCTGCCTCCCCCTAGCACGGCGGGTCTGACACGCGGGCGCGGCTGTGCCCTCTTTTTTTTTCCTTGAAAAGAGAGACAAATGGAGGAACGGAGCTTTTTTGGACAAAACCTCGCACATCGCCCCGCAGGATTGCCCCCTCGAGGGCATCGCCCCGTGCGTGTCTCGCCCCCCCCCAAACAATAGATTAGTGTGTCATCTGGTAATAGTGATGACACGGATGCACAACTTTACCGGCTCGTCGTGTCGACATCACTCGCGATAGTCTTATCTTCCTGGACTGCCCCTTTAAAAGACAGTCCCTGCCGCCGTAAGCGGCGGCCTGCGTGTCTCTCGCTCCGGCAGTTTTATATTCGTGCACGGTCGTGAGTCATGGCCTGTCGTATGTGTCTACTTTCGCCTGGTGTTCTTTTCACTGTATGCTTTCGACACGGGTCCGCCGCGGTCGTTCCTAGCGACACTAGCGGCGCCCAGTTCGCGTCCATGCAAGGTGAACCGTGTTTAGTGCGGCTAGATGCGACTGTTTTCATTCGTCCTCATTCTTGTGTATGGCTTGTTTCCTGGTTTCGACAGCCGCCCTCCCCAAGTGTTTTTTTTTTTTTTATTTTTGATTGTCTCTAGTTTTTCTTCTTTACCCCCGTTTTAGTTTGTGTTCCAGTCCCACTAAAGCCCAACTGCTCGTTTGGCCCTCGCAGACTCAGATTCCTAGATCCACTATGTTTGTTTTGTTCAACACACATTACAGACCAGAAATATTCTTTTTCTCGTTTAACTGTGGCATCTGTTAGCGCCACTCAACGCCCGTATGAGATTTTGGTTGAGTTTTACTTCTGTGCATCTTGACTCTTAACCGAATCACGACTTAGCGAACCAGCTGTCCCATTTGACTCTTTTCATGTGCGGGCCGCAGCCTGTACTGGCCTTCCGTGTCAGCTACGATTCCGACATCTCAGACCATCTAATTGCTAATTACGTGCACTCTGCTTAGTTTAACTGAAATCTCGTGGCTCCTTTCTCAAGTCGACTGTCCATTTCAGAAAATCAAAACGAATTTTCTACAAGGCCGACTGGTAACAGCAGACAAGCGACACGTGTTTCCCACAGAGTGAATTGTTGACCTTCAAAACGTGTTTGAGTGAACCGTTTATTTAACCTTAAAAAATAGAAGGGGCCAAAAGTATCATAAGCTTTAGGTCTTTTCGTGACCTTCAAAATGCACTTTGCGGCGGTCTCATTTCAACGAAACTTTTATTGTGTCTATTTCCGCTTCGAGGCCACAGGGTTGTTGATGAATGTGTAGTGACTGGGGCAAACCAAAAACTGTTATAGTGCTACTCGATTGAGCATGTAGTGAATACATTCCGTTGTTCTTCCGTATTGGATAGGATTGCTTCAGTGTTTAGCCAAGACATAAGCCCTCCCCACGCGGAAACATACCCCCTAAAATCAATCCATGGGGTTAGTGTTGCATTAAAAATGTTTGAAGCGTGGCTATGCAGCCCAACAGATTTTATTTTTAAAGACAGAAGGAGGTTTGTCTTTACAGACTATGCAGGCAATTTAACCATAATATATGCTTTATTGAGGGAATGCGGACAGATTATGTACAGCCACCCCCCCTCCGCAATCATGAAGGTCCCACCCACTCTGTGTTACCACCACAGTCCTCTAAAAGCCTGTCGGGCCATGACTGGTATCGCGGAAAACATATTCGGAGGTTGTATCATAGCTCACACGAGGAATGGGGTGTGAGTATTACTGAGGAAAGTCTGTTTTAAAAACAAAATAGTCATTTTCTTACCCAGGACACAAACACAGTCGGCGACCTCATTGTCTGTCATCTCTGTTGTCTTCTCATGCCTCCACAGACCCCCGCGCTGTGCTATTCCCCTGTTTTTTTTGCCACTGTATCCCCGTGTGTCTGTTCTTTTGCCATCTTTCTGTCAGGCTCCGTCTATGGATCCCTATTCCATTTCTATTCATTTAGGAGACTCTTTTTCGCTGCTGTCGACGAACCTCTGGGCCACCTTGTGCCTCCACACTTTCCCTCCCTGAAACTGGCCCCTCTCCCCTTACCTTAATCCCCCTTCCTGTCTCCCGTGTCATCCAATCCCACTAATTGCCGCGTCTTTTCCCGTTGTCCGGCTCTCCATTACGCTTTTTAGCTTATATACACCACAAACTTAAACCTCACAATAGCAGAACGCTTTGCTTTAGCTCACCCTCACCATGCTAAGCCCCAGTTTTCTTTCCAACTGACCCACATCACCATGGTAGTATTATGTACCCATCTATATTTTTTTGTCCTTTTTTTTTGTTCAATTTATCCCGGTCGCACTTTCTGCATGACTTTAATCACAACCCTAAATTTTTTTCTGTCCATGTGTTTCGGATTGAAAAAGTGCAACATATACATTGCAAACTTTTTGTCAATATATAGACTTTGACGGGTTAATATCGTCACTGTAGTGGACCAAGGCAGCCAAGGTTCTAATAGTGAATCAATGCACGCTCAAGTGGTGGTCTAAAACCATGTTTTACTTCTAACCTTTACTACCCGCAACAAATCTGATTACATACACAAAGAACACTTAATTCGATTAATTAACCATTAGTAGGACAGTCTAGTTCCATATGACCTGGCGACATCATGTACACATGACTGTGATGGCTCCTTTCCTGTATCGGCGCAGTTGGTTACATGATTAAATACTTCCTCAAAGATGGCCTTTTGTTTGTAGCAAGTTTGGCCAGCGCACGTAAGAAACATCCACCTTCCAGCATTTCTACTCCCACCCCCCCTGTAGAGCTGCTAGCGGGTGATCATGGAGCTATATGGGGGTTATTCATGATGGACTACTTTGCAGCCAGCAGAAAAGTTTAACTGCTTCAAACGGCAATGTTGGGATGTATTGGCAGTAACAAGTCTCGGTACTTGCTCTGCCGACTTTTCTCGATTACGCCTCACAGCGCAGTAGCTAGATTCTGCAAGGAACAATACATTAACATTATCATGTACATTACCATGCCAATCCCTCCGAGAATTGTCATGACAGAAATGTTGCTTAAATCTGGATTCTGTACACTTCTGACCATCCTAACATTTTCAAGCATGAAATCTAGTTTGTACCTATCTGGTTTTCTGAGAATAAAAAGATTTAACACTTATTCCTGAGGCACTTGGTGCATCTCCTCTTCCCTCCGCCTTTTTGAATATGTTATGCAATATCTCAAAACAAAAACAAAGATACAAAGACAACAGTTAAATGTAATCGTAGACAACACATTTTTTCAGCAGTTGTTGGTTGGGAGGGACATGATGCTACAACTTAAATGGTTTAAAATGGCTTCCAAATATCTGTGCACTGTAGTGGACACCATGCATGTAAGGGTTCATTTGTAGCTATGGGCATTTTATACATAATGGTCTTAATATTTTGTGAAGGTCTGTAAAATTGGTGTAGGATTTACAAAAACAATTTCCACTCAATATTTGCTAGTACATTTGACAAATAATTACAAAGAAACAGCAAGTAACACATATTGTAAAACATACATTAATAATCTATTTACAACTTCATTTTTAGTTTACGTCAAAATTATTAAACAGACATTAAATTGTCATTTTAATTTGTGCCTATGGACATTTTTTACATAATGTTCCTAAAATGTTGTGAAGGTCTTTAAGGTTGACGAGAGCTGTGATCTTGTAGAACTGCTTGTCGAATCATTTTTTTTTTCCGTAAGTTGCTTCATCAGCTCTTTGACCTTCTTCCTGAAGTTCTTGCCCACGATCACGTAGAGTATGGGGTTCAACACGCTGTTGCTCAAAGCCAAGTAGGTGAATATCTGATTGGAGACATCCACAACGGCTTCAAAGTCGCATCCACCGAAGACACCGAATCGCATCAGGATGTCCATGAGGGTCACGAGGTGGAACGGCACCCAACACAAGAGAAACACCATCAGCACCACCAGCACCAGGACAGTGGCTTTCCTTTCAGTGTTTTCCGCATTGAAGCGGTCGACGACCTGCTCACGCAGAGCTTGGATGATCTTCAGCGTGCAGTAGGAGATCACCAAAAATGGGACGATGAAGCCCAGCAAGATGAGAAGAATGTCGCACGCGAGGCCGATGTTGGGGTTCGGATAGTTCAGAATACAAGCCGTGATGTTCAGCTCCGGGATGAATTGAGTGTCCCGGAAATGAAGCGTTGGGATGCTGAGGATTAATCCAAAAACCCAGACGGCGATGCAGTTGAGCTTGGCGCACCGCGGTCGCCTCATTCTACCACGTGACAATGCGTGGGCAAGTGCAATGAAGCGGTCGGCACTTACCAACACTAGTAAGTAAATACTGCAAAACATGTTCATTCTGATGCCTGTGTTGACTAGTTTGCACATGAGCGAGCCGAATCGCCAGATAAACCCATCGATGCTGTTGATGGCCCAGAACGGCAAACACAAGACCAACAGGAGGTCAGCGGCCGCCAGGTTCCCCAAGTAGATTTCCGCCACTGTACACGCTTTCTTATGCAGGCCGAAAACCAGCAGGACGAAGACGTTTCCCAGGATTCCCAGCACACAGATGATGAACATGTAAGTAGGCTGCATGACGTACAGCCAGTCCCACACTTCCCAATGCGGACACTGGGTGTCGTTGGTGAGGTTGTTCCTGGAGATGTTTGTAGGGATTGTGGAAAGGATGGATGATGTTGTTACTTGTATGTTGTGCTCCATGTTTCTGTGGAGAGATATTCAGTGTCAGTTTACATTTAATCATTTTAATTAAAGTCTCTTCTGCTCACCAAGGCTGCATTTATTTGATCAAAAGCACATTAAAAACAGTAATATTGTGAAATATTACTACAATTTAAAATAACCATTTTCTATGTGAATATCTGTTAAAATGTAATTTATTTCTGTGATCAAAGCTGAATATTCAGCATCATTACTCCAGTCTTCAGTGTCACATGATCCTTCAGAAATCATTCTAATATGCTGATTTGCTGCTCAATAAACATTTCTGATTATTGTTATCAGTGTTGAAAACAGTTGTGCTGCGTCATATTTCATACATGTTGTTTTCAGGATTCTTTGATTAATGGAAAATTAAAAATAATCTTTTGTAATGTTGAATGTCGTCACTTTGATTAAAAATTTTGTGACCCTCAAATTTGAACGGTAGGTTTGATGGTTTTCACAAAAATATGGGCAGCACAACTGTTGTCGCATGGATACTAATCGAAATGTTTCTGAGCAGCAAACCAATCAACATATGAGAATGATTTCTGAAGGATCATGTGAACTGAAAAATGCTGAAAATTCAGCTTTGTCATCACTGGAATAAATTACATTTTAAAATCTGCTCAAACAGAAAACAATTATTTTAAATTGCAATAATATTTAACTATTTTACTGTTTTTACCATATTTTTAATCATATAAATGCAGCCTCAGTGAGCAATAAGAGACTTCTTTCAAAAACATAAAGGTGTTACCATTCCAAATATTGCCCAATAGTTGTAGTTGGGTAAAGGAATAGTTACACTTGAAATGGCTGTCCGCATGTACTCATCCACATGTCGGTTTCAAACCCAAAGGCAGCATTACAGGTTTTCACATAAAAAAAGGAGAGCAGTGATTGGAAAAGCTTGTGGCGTGAGTAACTCCTGGGATCCTGGAGTGGCATCTACGGTATGAAAGCATTGTTGTAGTTGCTAATATTCATTGGTGATAGGGAAACTGTCTTTCGGCTGTTGATAGTGGAAAAAAAAAACCGCAGGGGGAAGGAAATGAACAAAATTACAAAATAAATATTTTCATAGATTCAATGATCGTAGTCAGAAGATGAACCTTTGTAGTCAGACTTTCTAATCGCGTAACCAGGGGAGCCAGTTGATTGAAAGTCTAAAAAAGAATATAAATTTGAAAAAGTTAGTCATTATGTTGTTTATAAAGACTGGTCATCTTTTATTTTTTTTTTTTTGATTTGCTTACATAACTTGGATTAGTATAAACTGAATAAAAAATAAGACTGATGATTACACTTTGGTAGTACACTGCTAGCTGTTCAGACTAGTTCTTAAAGAGTTTGTTCACCCAAAAATGAAAATTAGCCCCTAAATTACCTGCCTTCAAGTCATCCTACGGTGTATATGACTTTCTTCTTTCAGACGCATCCAATCGGAGTTATATTAAAAATTAACTTTGATCTTCCAAGCTGTTTAATGACAGTCAGCGGGTGTTGCATGCATCAGTCCAAAAGAAGTTAAATAAATAGCGCCCATCCACAAAAAAGTGTCTCACACGGCTCGGGGGGTGAACAAAGGCCTTCTGTAGCAAATCGATGCATTTTGTAAGAAAAATATCCATATTCAAAACGTAATATATTCACTTTAATCTAGCTAGTGCCAACAGTTGTACACAGAAGCAGTTCCGGGGGAATGACGTATGAGGTCGGCGTTGCGCATGCGCCGCTCAGAAGTGAAAAACGCGGAAGCGCAGCGGAGAGATCAAAACAAAAAAAAAACGGTCACTTATTAGAAGTACAAAAACAAGGATTTGTAAAGAAGAATGCCGGAGGACTTCGATATAAGCCAAGAGTTTTGATTCCTTGATCCTTGTTAACAAAGTTGGTTTTCACGAGACTCACCGGTGCATGTGCAACGCTGAACTCATACGTCATCAGCTTGGAACTGCTTCCAGTGTACAACAGTGCGCAAGCTATAGATTAAAGTGATTATTATGTTTTAAATATGTTTATTTTTCTTACAAAAACGCATCGATGCGCTACAGAAGGCCTTTATTCACCCCCGGAGCCGTGTGAGACACTTTTTTTTATGGATGGGTGCATTTTATTTAACTGCTTTTGGACGGATGCATGCAACACCCGGTGAGTGGTATGACACAGCTTGAAAGATCAAATACCTTTTTTTATATAACTCCGATTGGATTTGTCTGAAAGAAGAATGTCATATACACAAAGGATGACTTGAGGGTCAGTAAATCATGGGGTAATTTTCATTTTTGGGTGAACTAACCCTTTAAGACTGTCTTACCATAGTGGTTAAGTTTATGCAGCTGGTCCCAGCACTAAGTCTTATTTGTGTCTGTTTATCTCAGGATGTGAATAATGGGACCATCTGAAACTACTAATTAATGCTCAAACTAATATAGAGTACCATGCAGATGTTTGGGGTCGGTAAGATTTTTACTGTTTTTGAAAAAAAGTCTCTTATGCTCACAAAGGCTGCATTATTTGATCAAAAATACATTAAACACTGTTAAATATTATTACAATTTAAAATAGCTGCTATGTGAAGATATGTACATTTTCATTTATTGCTGTGATCAAAGCTGAATATTCAGCATCATTCCTCCAGTCTTCAGTGTCACATGATCTTCAGAAATCATTCTAATATTCTGATTGGCTGCTCAAGAAACATTTCTGATTATTAACAATGTTGAAAACAGTTGTGCTGATGAATATTTTTGTGGAAACCATGATACCATGATTTTTCAGGATTCTTTGATGAATAGAAAGTTTAAAAAAACAGCGTTTATGTGAAATAGAAAGTCTATAAATGTCTTTACTGTCACTTTGGATCAATTGAATGCACATTTACTAATGTAGTAAATACATAGTTAGTCAGTGTGCATGTGTCCATTGATGCTCACAAACACAAGTTGTGTTCACTAATGAGGAAACCATAGCAACAACCAGCCGCTTTAGCTCTTTACATTGGTGTTGTTAGCAAAGCATACATACCATCATTATTTATCACTTCATTGTTGATTTGCATAATGCAAATATATCACAACATGTATTTGAAAAGCAAAAAAGAAACATGAAGCAATATTAACAGCTGACACATTTATCTTTTCAGACATCCTCGATACAGATAAACCTGAAAATAATGTACATTTTGGTTAATAAGTTATCCAGAAATCTGCCAAATATGTAATGCAGTTTCAAACTGAATTAAAAATGCTAAAACTTCTCTTGCTTTTGCCTTTCTCTTGAGCTTTTCTTTCGCTTTTTCCCCCTGTTCTTCTGCTTCAGTAGAAACAGAACATGTTGTTTCAGGACATTCCTTTGAGCAAATATGTTGTAATAGGTTTTGGCTCTTTATCATTTGATCTAATTAAAATCAAAGCAGAAGAATGTGAGTTATCCAGTGCAGTGGACACGTCTAATCCTCACAGCAGGTAAATACAGTTTAAAATGACACATTGTTTGGCAGACATCAGCTCTACACTTGGTTTTGTCGTTGAAACAGTGCTGTACATACCTCACTCCAAAAAAGCAAATCCAGATGTGTGGTTTCCCCTGCAGATGTGCTGTTTTCCTGTGTGCCATGCTGTAGTGAGCTCATGGCTCGGCCTGACTCTTAAATGAGTGGGAGATCCACATTACTCTGATGTCAGACCTGGTCTCCTCCCTCCGGCTTTTCCCTTCTGTTTTTACTGGAATACTCAGAAGCAGTCGTCTGGATTGAAATATATAATACAGCATATTTCCCTTTATTGGCCAATATACAGACAGATAAGAGAGTCCAGGGGTATCTGTGACCCCTCAAGTCTTTCTTTATCAGGTTTTAATCTAGCTTGGCAGTTTATTTGTCGATTTTAATGCTCTGAATCAGAGAAATAAAGTCATGACCTTGTAAAAGTGTGTTTATAAATCCACCGACATCCCAGCTGCTGCTGACATCACTATGAGGGTGAAAACAGAAAATTGAGAATTTTTGAGTGATGCATCTTTGCTAGAAACTATTCTTCTGTTTTCTGCATTGTTTGCTGTTTTACATTTGCTGTTTAAAACTGAGGCAAGCATCTCTTTTAGGGTCAGGGACTCTGTAATCCTCCCTGATCCTTCAGATGCCAAATAAACTTTTTTTCTGATCATTTTTGCCTGGCAGACAGTAAAACAGGTAATTTACACTTTTTTTTTTTTTTCCAAAATTTATTGACCGATTATTGGAGTAAGTTTTACAATACAATACCATTTCAGTCTTTCTACTTCATGATTTTATGTTCAATAAAATGGAACTTGCTGTTTCTTTGTAACTAATTGTGAAATATACTAGCAATTTCTGAGTAAAAAAATAAAATCAAACAGCATAACAACACCCTGGTAACCCACCCACAACCTCCTGAAGACCATGTCAAAATGTTTCTTTATTTTCTTGATAAGTTAACAGAATCTTTGAATAACGTTCATCAAGTAACATTAACAGAAAATTAATTCAAAGTTATCTGGTCTTTAGTAATATCTCTCAAAACGTTAGCACAAAAATATATGTCTTTAATGGAGCTTTTTTTTCTGTAAACATTTTAGTTTGACGTTCACCTAATGTATTTCAGATGTTACTATTTGTTTCAGAATGTTCAGAGAACATTCAAAAGTAATGTTCGCGTAATGTTTGCAAAATTATAAAATGGAATGTTCACTTAACAATCGCCAAGAAAAAACTTTTTTAAAACTTTTAAAAAATGGGACATTCTGAGAAAATTCAGAAACAATGTTGAATCAGTGATTATAATATCTAAACGATAAATGAACTGCTTTATTTTGTTCCGTTTGCTCTGTTTGAGCTTGAATGCTTTTGTTCTCTCTCTCTCTCTCTCTCTCTCTCTCTATTATATAGTATATTTTATTGTTATTTTTTAATTTTTTTTTCACACGTTTTCATCTAAAAGAAAACTTTGAGATATAATGTAATGCTGTTGTGTAAAATGCCTAATCCTAAGCTTGTTCAGAAATTTTGACAACAACTTATTATAAAATAATGTCTTTGTCGTTAAACGTCATTTAAGTAAACACATATTTGAATATTCCTTTTTTATGAGCCCAAATATTCGAAAACAATATTTCCCTAGTAAACACTAAATCATGATATGGTTGGTTGCCGAGGTGTTCTGAACTTTATTGCCTTCAAGATGAAAGCTTAGCTCTGATGGGAAGAGTTTGTGTGGAGATCTGAACATGATAAGATTCAAAGTTTATTAGAATCAATTCCAATGCTGTTTCCATTTAAAAATCACAGTGGAGGCAAGTAGACACCACAAAACCATTATTGAGGCCTAGCTGTTAGTTTACGGACCTCAAGATTAAAGTGTCTTCTCAAAAGTGTCTCATAGGCCCAAATAAGAGCGTCATTTAGCACTTACTGAACACTTACTGTACTTTAGTGGTTTTATTGCTCTGTTGAGGATATGCAGCTGTTAGACGTTACTAATGTAAATCACTCTAATGCTAATGGATCTCTGATAGTGGCTCATTAGCATTATGCACAGAACTGTGCTTTCTGAAGTAATTACATTTAATTTGCTATGTTCAGAAAGGAATACTATCATACTGCATACACAGTGTGTACTATATTTTTAAAAAGAATACATTATGCAGTGAAAAACATTGAAAACAGTAGTATCTGTTGACTGTTGTCAAGTGAGGACAGAAGTTTGGCATTTTTAGTTTTTAAATGTCTAAACAGTTTTTATCAATAAATATAGAGTTCAAAAGAACAGCATTTATTAGATATAGAAATCTTTTGTAACATTAAAAATGTCTTTACTGTCACTTCTCTTTCGATCACTTCAATGTATCCTTGCTAAATAAATGTATATTCATTTCCACAAAAATGTGCATCGGAACAACTGTTTTCAACATTGATAATAATCAGAAACGTTTCTTGAGCAGCAGATCAGCATATTATACTGATTTCTGAAGATCATGTGACACTGAAGACTGGAGTAATGATGCTGAAAATACAGCTGCGCATCACAGAAATACATCACAGTTTAACATATATTTGTTTTTGTTTTTTTTTGGTGAGCAGAAGAAACATCTTGAATAAATAAATAAATAAAATCTGAATTGTTCCAAATCTCTGACCAGTTGAAATCATCCAAACGTGCCACACATGCAAAAATAGCATGTTTTGGATGCATTTTACTGTATATACTGCAGAATTCTGAATGGCGCTTGTGTCAGATTTTTCCTGGAAATAGGACAATTTTTGGGTGAAATGATGTGGTTCAGTGGATTCAGTTCTGGGCTGTAGATTCAGCATTGCTCCCTTGACAAAGACACTTAGTCAAGTTGAAATGCAGTTCAAAAACAATTTTTCTTGCATAGTCTGATTTATTTAGGAATAAAAAAAGGATGTTCAATGAGACTAAAATGCAGGTCCAGGCTTGATTATTCATTTGGAATCGGCTGATTCATGAAATAGGCTGTTACTTACTAGAATGGAGTCAGATGGAAGATCATTTTTAAAGATGGAGCAAGTTTAGCATGAAATGAGATCAGAAACATGTATTAAAAAGCAAATAGGGTCAGCCATTATTTCATGTTGAGTTGAAACATGTTTGGCAGTTTTTCCCCGTTATATCGTCATCATGATGTTGGTGGAAAAGGAAAGCGAGCATTGTTGCATTTTGATTGAAAGATTGTGAAGACCTTTTTTCTTTGTGTAAAGAAAGCAAATGCAAGCAGATTTCTTTCTTTGTTTTGTTTGATATCATTGCGATATATTGAACCAATATCTGAGATGTGTACTTTCATCAAAAGCAATAAGTGAAGAGAGTCCAGGAAATACTGTACATGTTTGGCAGCTTGAGCAGATGGAAATGATTTACAGAGTTTCAAGTCATATTTTCAAGCTTAAATCACAGTTGCTGAAGTGCTTGGGTTGCTAAGAAACACAGTGACGGACCGCAGTCAACATGTTGTGTAATTGTTTGTGTTAAAATGACAATTTCATTATGTCCGATGGAAATTCTGAGATGTTTTGTTGATGAGTAAACATCCCATTGGATCACTAGGGACTGATGGGTCACGACTCTAAAAACTTTACACATACCAAATGTGTTAAAACATAAAAAGGGTAAAAATTGTATCTAATATATCACCATACTTCTCCAGTTGATTGATTACATTAAAAATTACCTAAAACATTGCAAACTTTTTTGTACAAGTTTTGAAATGTTATCTTTAAATAGGACTGGTCGATATTGATAATTATCCCGATAAATTTAAAATCTTTATTACCTCATTTTTATATGGTGAAATGTAATTATTCTGACTGTTTGAGTTTTATTAAAATGAACCACGGGTCTTCCATAGTAGCATACATTTAGATGATGATAACCACAGTTAAAACCACTCATATAGCACCTCAATTCCATGATAAAAAATATTCATATCTATTTGTATGAAAAGCAGTAGTCTAAATACATTCAGTTTAAATGCACATATAGCGCAATCACAAAATATACTGTGATTATATTCCCTTACTCCTTCAATACAATCATAAACTCATAAAACATTATATCGAACATTTATCGAATTCTTGTGATCGTTTTATCGAGGGAAACTATATTGCGGAATAATCGTTTTATCTCCCAGCCCTATGTTTAAATATACAACTAAAGAATTAACTAATTGAATTTGACCACTGGATGAGGCCAGGTTCAAAGTTCCTGTTTCATTTAGTTGACACTCTAGAGTTAAAGGTTTTCATGACTCCATAAATCAGGAAATACTGTCAACAGACAGAAAAAGTATTTTTAGAAATGAAGTGTTGCATAAAACCAGGCGAATGCTTTATGAACAAACCATTCAGTAAAAACCTTCAGAATACTTCACAATAAAACAGTTTTCCCCCCCTGTATTATCTCACCTGTAATGTTTTCATTTACATTCAGTTTACATACCTGATCAAATTTAAGTTGCATATAGGCAGTTATGAAACACTCTCAAGATCAATAATGCTAAACATCTTTTTGTTTAACGCATTCGATTTTGTTCACTGCACACTGTTTTTGTTTCTTTCCGTTTGTTCTTACGTGAATATATACTGTATGTTCAGTTCAGAAAGTCACATATTCTGTGAGGAAACAATGGAAAGTTCAGACACAACCAAGATGTTTCAAAGGAATATTTCACCCAAACACAAAAATTCTGTCATTCGCTGTTTGCTGGTGGTTTTAAGGTGCTTTTTTTGTCTTTGAAAGTAAATCAAACAGGAAGGACATGAGGGCGAGCAAATGATGACAGAGCTTTTATTTTTAGCTGAACTATCACTTTAAAGGAATATTTCTTAAATGAATATATTCACACATTCGTGACCACACACACACACACACACACACACACACACAACACACACACGCAGACAGACACTCACACACACACACAACAACACACACACCCGCGCAGACAGACCACACACACACACACACACACACACACCCGCCGCACACAGACAACACCCCCACAAACACACACACCACGACAGACAGAACACACACACACACACACACAGTTTTCCATGTTTTATGGGGACTCTTCATAGGCTTAATGGTTTTTATACTGTACAGACCGGATATTCTATTGCCCTACACCAACCCTAAACCTAAACCTACCCCTCACAGAAAAACTTTCTGAATTTTTACATTCTCAAAAAACAACCATTTTGAATTAAAAGCCTTTGAGCGGGGACACTGAAATGCCCTCATAATACCCTTCTCGGTTGTAAGACCTATGTCAGTACCATGTTATTATACAAAATGTTGTGTCCTATAAACACATAAACACTGCACACAACACACACACACACCACCACACACAACACAACACACACCACCACCACACACACACAACACCACCACACAAACACACACAGAGAGGACTGACAGAAACCGACACACCCACAGACAGGACCAGCAGAAAACACAACACCCACACAAGAGATGACTGACAGGACACACCCGGACACAACAAGACAGACAGACATGAACCACACACACACACACACACACAGGACAGACAGAAGACCACACAACAGCCACCCACAACACACAGACAGACAGACAAACACACACACACACACACACAGACAGACAGACAGACACACACACACACCCCCACACCCACACACACACACACCAAAAACCCACACACACACACCACACACATGAATTAGAAACGCGACAGAGTCACACTTGTCAATATACTTCCAAACATGCCTGATATTTTATTTTTATTTGATTTATGATGTAAAATTTAAAGAAATCATGATTATTTGTTCCATTCTGTCAATATAAATAAATGAAGACAAATAAAACATTATTTATTCTGAGCAAACAGGGGACAATAGCACACAATAATCTTCATCATTGTGCAGATTTATGATGCAGAGCTGTGTTTGTATTTCAGACCAGAATGGAGTATTTTAATGTGTTGATTTGGTGTCTGGGTTTCTTTATGCATATATTTTTAACGTGGTTTTGAAATGGTCTTGAGCTGTGGAAAGTTTTAGGGCACATCACAGCTTTCAAAACACGCCATGTCAACACATTAGACGTCCAACTTACACAAACAGGACTGCAAACTCTACCAGGGGTAGTATCATGAACCCCCCCTAAAACCAGAAAAACCTTTCATGACCTTAAAAAAAAAAAAAAAAAATATCAGTTACCTAGTTTTTTCACCGCGTTGCCAAGTCAACATGATTCAATTTAGTTAAATTGAAGTACTAAAATAATTACAAGTAAATAAACTAAAAATTAAAACCTAATAAAACGATATAGATTACATTTTAAAAAATTAAAAAAATAAACCTGATATAAAAACTGAACAAAATTAGTAAGCCTTTAACAACAATTAATATGACAAAAGAGAATATCAAAATAACCATTGAAAAATGTAAATAAACAAAAAATGAATAGCTTTAAAAAATAACTTTTGTTTTTTAAACTAAAGTCCAATTCAGAATATTGCCAAAAACTATAGTGTATCAGTGATACTAAAATAACACTAAAGTGCTACAGCAAAATGCTAATTCATCAAAATTACAATCTGCTTTTCATAATCCAGGGAAAAAAAGGCAATTTAAACTAAAATGCATCCAGAATTTGAATATCATCCAGAGAAAAGAAACCATAACTTTATTAGCTCCAATTTTCCTTGTTTTCAGAGTTGTTCCCCTCTTCACCCAGCCCCCAAAACCGCAGTCACATTTAAAGTCTAGAAACATGTTTGAAATTGATTATTGTGGGTGTGCCGGCTGAACGGGCTCATGTGTGGACGGCGTGGAGTCATCTTAAGCTTGTTTCTGCAGTTTAATGATTTATAATGCCGTCTGTCTAACCCAGTAAAGCTCTGCCAGCTCTGCAGACGCACCACACTGAACCAAACCAGAGAAGTTTTCCACAGCACACTCAAATTACCTGTGTGAAGGAAACGCTCATGAACGTGAATGCTTTCTGCCAGTAAAACTCACCAAATGATGCAGTGCTGTTTGGATGTGTTCCAGGGTCTAACCCTGTTTTTAAAATATGTTACCATGGTGTTACCAGGGTGTTTATTTATTGTTATTTTTTGACATGTAGCATGGCAATGCAAAAGTTAAACTAATAGTGTATTTTAAAACCACAGTTTAAAAATATAAAATGCTCCATTCAGTTCTGAAATAGAAACAATGCTGCATTATAAATCTGCACAAAGATAAACAATATTGCGAGCTATTTTTTCCTTCATTGCTCAGAACAAGTCTTATTCATTCATTCATTCACTGGATGGTGAATGAATTGTAATACCATGTTGGTTTGTGCTTTTTACATCCTACCATGGGATTATCATGGTATTTCAAATGGTATTTTTACGTTTAATCATTTAGCAGTTGCTTTTATCCAGTGACTTTTTTGTTTAATAATCATAAATAATAAGAATGAAAAGTAGATAGCATAGAAATAGAATAGAGCGAGCTAGTGTTAGAGGGTAAAGTTATTATTTTTATAATAAATAAAAAGAACAAAAGACAATAGAAATAGAACAGAATAGAAATAGAATAGAGAACGCTAGTCTTAGAGGGTCAGGTTTTTGTTAAATATGCAGAAATTTAAGGCTTAATATAATTTAAACAGATAAGTTATAAAAAAATTCACCCCCCTCACAGTTGTTATGAAGGGCAAAATGAGCTATATAGACCAAAAGCATTTTTTGAACCAGGCTGTAAACATACTGTAAAGTTGGGCATTTTAAAAAATGAGGAGTTATGGGATGACTCCCTTGGAGCCAGCCTATGGCGGACAGTCCGGGATTGCAGTTTAGTCACTTCCGTGTGGGTCACGGAGAGAGAGCGAAAGGTTGCCGCTTGTCGGTAATCAATACTCAGCGAGAATTATACAAGTACCGTTCTTTCTTTGTGTATAATTTCAGGTGGTTGTTATGCAAATCTTCCCGCATGTGATGTAGATATGTTGGGGTGTGTTAGACCGAGGCGTTTTAGGTAGGCGTGGCTGAATCTTAAATTTTATAAAGAATATCTCTAAGATTTGAGACTTTAGTCTTTGCAACCTTTAACGGACAGCTATCTATGCACAAACAGTTTTACACGCAAAGCGAGGGAAGGAAAAACATGAATTGTGTCATTCAAGTAGATTTGTGTTTTTTGTGCGGCTTTGGTGTGGGTTTTTATATTTATACATTTTGGATGATTCCTAGGTACAACCACACTTAAAAATTATATATCCAGATATCTATTATAATCTATATATAATAATGAAGTATATAGTACTACATTACAAAAAAACCTAGATAAAACCCAATAAAAAAATATGCTGCATTATAATAATTAATATAAATATTTTATGCTATGTGAAATAATCAATTTATTTATTTAAGACAGAAAAGAACAAATCAAGACCATGTTTTTGGTCATGATTTGGTAATGCTGAGCAGGGGAGAGCGGGGCACAAAGTAACAATTTTTGACTTTCAAAATTGTGTAAATCCAAAGAGGTTCGGTATTAATTTTTTTTTATCCACTAGTAAAATTCCCCCTTGTATAGTACACATATGTTGATTTTGTTCATAATACAGTGTCTCGTTTGGCTGTATTACCTTAAAAAATTGGAAGTGACAATGTGACAACATTGCCCCATAGGTGGGGTACATTTAACAGCTGAGGGGCACATTGTAACTGACATATGGACAGCTTAAATGTGATCTGATCGCATGAAACAAATTATACAAGACAACTAAATTGTCAATAAAATAAAATAAATAATTATTTATTTTCAAAAAAATATGGCGTTTTTTAAAGAGTTGTTTGAACACATTGCAACCGTGCTTGGGACGGCCCACTTAAACAAGCAAAAATGCTTTACATGTCTTGAAACAATAATTTCTAAACATTAAACATTGACTATCAGTATTTATTCACCTGTTTCTCGTCGTTTATCATTCAAATGTATTAAAGTAAATAGTCTGAATTACATCGCTAATGTCATAGAATAGCACATTGTAAGGCAGTGTTACAGCGTGCCCCATCTGCGTAACTGGAATTTAAAACCGGTTACTGTCGTCTGATAGTTAGCGAAGCATTAAATAATTATCGAAACTGATAAATAACAGATTGGAGATAGCAATAGAACAATAGCAGATTTGTCTCTGTTAATAGGAGTATAAAAATGAGATGAAAGTTGACGAAGCCAGAAAATATAATGTTACTATGTGAAATTTAAATGTTCGCGGTCTTTCAAAACAACTTTGAATTTTGGTGCACTTGTTTTCTCTTAGAATGTTGATAGGTAACTAGTAAATGCGTTGTAAATTGAATGATAGCATGTGTGGAAATATTTAAACCACGTGTGTTACAACTTACCGCACGTTACTTAGTGCCCCGCGCTCCTATAGTTGTTGTGGAGCTGTACCGTGCTAGTTCTGTTGTAATCTCTGAAGCACCATCTTCATTAGTCAATCTCGGTTCAGATGTTGTAATCTGAACTATTTTAGTAAGCGGCATATGGTCGTGTCAGGAAGTGTTTGTGATGGTTGTAATGTCACTTGAGTTTACAGACACACTCATCACGTAATGTAAGTGAAGATAAACAAACTCTCCTGTGACATGATGGAAAACTTCAGCTCTCGATTTACGCAAGGATCAGTTCACCCAAAAGTGAAGACACTATCATTATTTATTCTCCCTCATGTCATCAATCTTTAAAGAATCATCTACTCACGCGGACACTCTCAAAAAAAGTACAAAACTCATCCTTGTACCTTATTTACCCCTAAAATCTGCATATTACATACATATGAAGTACATAAACATATTGGTACTCTTTGAAAGGCCCCAGTTTTGTACATCATCTTATGAACTACTGTTATATATGGTGTTTTTGTCTTTAAAACTATGCTGTTATTATGTCTCATTGCAAATAATGTTATTATAGATATACTGTATGTAACTAATGGTTGTTTTATTATTGGATGAACTATTCCTTGAAGTGTTTTCTGTTTGCTCAGCAAATCATCATCACTGTTATTAGAAGAACCTTCATTCAGCATTTGTTCGCAGTAGTTATCATCATCTTTTACTGTACCATTTTCATTGTCAATCATATTCATCATTATTATTGTCATTACCTATCAATATTATACCGCAGACTTCAGGTTATGTTTGTTAAAGTTAATTCTTCAAGCATCAGCGCCCCCTGCTGGCTCACTTCAGTGTTGTAAGGCACAGTTCATACAGTACACTGCTAGATCTGAATTTGAATTTGACTGATTATATGACTGTTTATCAAAAGAGTAACTAAATGTACATGAAATGTTGATTTTATTTAATCAGATGTAGAAAACAAGGAGTGGAGTGAAACTGGCACTGGACATCACTGGACTGAAACCATGGTTATTATTGTTATCTAAAAGTAAAACCATAAAAAAAAATCATTACTTAAAGTAAAAGAAAGTAAACAATAATGATTTCAAAATTGTAGTATTATTTTAGTTTTATATTATTATTTAAATACTATTTGATTTTATGTATGCGTTTCTAATGAAACAATTATATAGTTTTAGTTTAACTTCATGTACTAAGATAATTAAAAAAACTACCCCCCCAAATCATGTTATAAAAATTAATGGATGAATAAATACATTAATAAACACCATAACTAAAACTTAATAATTGAACATAAAAAGGAAAATATAAATAAAGCTTTTTAAAATAAAAACTCAAATATAAATAATGTATTTTTGTTTGTTTTGTTTATATAGTTTTTATTCATTTTTAATTCAGCTTTAGTTATTGTAGTACATCAGGTTAAATGAAAATGAGAATAGATTCCTTGGAAACTAGCTGAAATAAAATATATGTAATTTTTTATGTTATTTCAAGCAACACACTTTTTAGGGTTTTATTTTTAAATGATGCTCTCTGCACTTGTCTAGCATTGACTAGCACTTCTCAGAACTGCGTCTGCTGTCTCTGGAGATGTTTAGGGAGGTCCAGTTCTTTCAGTGAATTGGATCCTCTCGTATGTCCACGACTCAGTTGTGTGTGGAGCTGGACGTCTCCAGATGGTGAAGAGGAAACTAACTAATGCAGAGTTCACACTGCATGATTTTCAAAGATGTCGCATCACTGTTGTTTTCACACTGAACGACTATCTGGGGTACAATTCAGTTGCTGCTGTGTTCACACTGAACGATGGAACGAGACAGGAGGTTACACACTGCATGACTGTACAGTAGTAAAAATCGCAGACAACTCTGTCTGGTGCAGGGCGCAGGTTTCGCTACAAAAACCACCAATTACTACTCAAAAATAGCCTGGAAATAGCACAATTGCTTTTGAGGGGTATTTTTTGGCGGGGTATTTTCGCCTGGAAATTCACATTAAGGGCTAAATCTCACTCACATGCTGAATTACAAAAAAAAACGGCGGGCAACGCAGGATTTGGAAACATATGGTCGCAAATACGGTTAAATAAACTCTCACCGAACTTCCTCTGTCCGGTATCTGGTCTCATTGGCTTGTAGGTCACTCGCCGATGGGTTCGTCAGCAAACATTTCACACATAAGTGAGTGAATCAAGACACAGCTCCAGTATTTAAGCATGACACACGATTTCCGTCGTCGGCGACGTGTCGGCGATTCGCTCAGATCGAGTCTTTGATAATTCACACTGCGTGCTGTCACTCGCTGAACGAGCACCGATTTGCCTCCGATTCGGCATTTGCGGTGATTGAGCAAAACAGTCGGCGAGGGGAAAACTGGGCTTAACAACGTGCAGTGTTGAACTCGGCATAAATAACAGCTCATCTACCGAGAGTCTAGCGGTTCGGTCCTCAGAAGAAAGTAACAAACATAGACGACTCCGACCACCACGGATGTTTCCGACGGTGGCGGATGATGGGCGATCCAGAGCAGCCGGGCGCTGGACAAGCGCTGCACGGCTCTCTGCTTGGGACGGCGTGATGATGAAGGAGGTGCTGCGTTCATGCTGGACGAGGAGTTAAAGAGCTGAGTGCTCTGTGCGCGTCGTCCATGATCCCGAATGCCGCGCTAATCAACCGGAAGCTAAAAACACAAGAGTTCAGCAGCTGTCACTGTATGATGCACTGGAGTTTTTACCTGGATTTTTAAAACTTTGTGTGGAGAAATGCAGTGTGTTCCTATAGGTTGATAGGGGTTCCCTAGTCTGTAGGATTTATTTCACTCTTTTGTAGAGTTTTTTCTTTGATGACCATCATCATCTTTGGTAGATCACTAACCCCTAATGAGTAATGGAGTAGAAAAACTTGCGCTTATGTTAAATAAACAAAGTACATCATCTGGTTGCATTACTTTTATGAGTGCAGTGAGGGAATATCGTAATGTATGCAGCCGCACAAAACCCTTGTAGAGAAAAAAGCATTAAAACTGAAGCAGGAGTCAGGAATGCTGTTGTTCCGTCAGAGATATATTTCTCAGAGCGTATCACGTATGTGTTGAGTGGACAGTAGAGGCAAACTATGAGAGCATGTTTGTGGCATCAGGCGGGTCCTCAGGGAAACTAGCTTCATTAATGTGACTGTACCTTACGGTGGGTACGGAAGTATCCGGACACCCTAAATTTTTCACTCTGTATATTGCAGCCATTTGCTAAAATATTTAAGTTAATTTTCCCCTCCTTAATGTACACACAGCACCCAATATTGACAGAAAACCACAGAATTGTTGACAGTTTGCAGATTTATTCAAAAGGAAAAACTGAAATATCACATGGTCCAAAAATATTCAGACCCTTTGCTGTGACACTCAAATATTTAACTCAGGTTCTGTCCATTTCTTCTAATCATCCTTGAGATGGTCCTACACCTTCATTTGAGTCCAACTGTGCTGGATTATACTGATTGGACTTGATTAGGAAAGCACACACCTGTCTATATAAGACCTTAAAGCTCACAGTGCATGCCAGAGCAAATGAGAATCATGAGGTCAAAAGGAACTGCCTGAAGAGCTCAGAGACATAATTGTGGCAAGGCACAGATCTGGCCAAAAGGTTACAAAAAAAATTTCTGCTGCAATTAAGGTTCCTAAGAGCACAGTGGCCTCCATAAGCCTTAAATGGAAGACGTTTGGGACGACCCGAACCCTTCCTAGAGCTGGCCGTCCAAACTGAGCTATTGGGGGAGAAGACCCTTGGTGAGAGAGGTAAAGAAGAACCCAAAGATCACTGAGGCTGAGCTACAGATGCAGTCGGGAGATGGGAGAAAGTTGTAGAGAGTCAACCATCACTGCAGTCCTCCACCAGTTGGGGCTTTATGGCAGGGTGGCCCGACAGAAGCCTCTCCTCAGGGCAAGACACATGAAAGCCTGCATGGAGTTTGCTAAAAAACAACTGAAGGACTCCAAGATGGTGAGAAATAAGCTTCTCTGGTCTGATGAGACCAAGATAAAACATTTTGGCCTTAATTCTAAGCGGTATATGTGTGGAGAACACAAGGCACTGCTCATCACCTGTCCAATACAGTCCCAATGGTGAAGCATGGTGGTGGCAGCATCAGGCTGTGGGGGTGTTTTTCAGCTGCAGAAACAGGACGACTGGTTGCAATCGAGGAAAAGATAAATGCGGCCAAGTACAGGGATACCCTGGACGAAAACCTTCTCCAGAGTGATCAGAACCTCAGACTGGGCCGAAGGTTTACCTCCCAACAAGACAATGACCCTAAGCACACAGCTAAAAAAAACGAAGGAGTGGCTTCACAACAACAACTCTGTGACTGTTCTTGAATCGCCCAGCCAGAGCCCTGACTTAAACCCACTTGAGCATCTCTGGAGAGACCTAAAAAAATGGCTGTCCACCAACGTTTACAATCCAAACTGACAGAACTGGAGAGGATCTGCAAAGGAGGAATGGCAGAGGATCCCCAAATCCAGGTGTGAAAAACGTGTTGCATCTTTCCCAAAAAGAGTCATGGCTGTATTAGATCAAAAGGGTTCTTCTACTAAATACTGAGCAAAGGGTTTGAATACTTAGGACCATGTGATATTTCAGTTTTCTTTTTTAATATCTGCAAAAATAGTCAACAATCTGTGTTTTCTGTCAATCATGGGGTGGATGTGGGTGACTTAATGGCAAAAATTTACGTAAATGGATTTTAGCAAATGAGGCATTAACAAAGAGTGGAAAAATGTAGGGGGTCTCGGAATACTTCGTACCACTGATTTAGAGAAGTGGGAGCAGTGATGGTTATGTATTGAGTGAGACACATTTAAAGCCCAAACAAGGCGGCGCGGGCGCGAGAAAGGCCTCGTCTCACGTCTACTGTGACAGTACAGTATGGAGGCATCGAAGGATCAGTGTGATACTTTTAAAAAAAAACAGAAAGACTTTTTTTCATGCTTCATGACACAAACACCACCAAACAAGTACTTCAGTGTGTAGAGAAAGGTTGGATGGTAGATTACTGTCACTACGCTATCTGATATAAGCAGGCATTTTAAAGAATTGTTGTAACATTACTAATATTTCCTCAGAACTGTAATGAAGTGTTTTTCTTTTTAGTTCGCTGTGCATGTGCCGTCCTAAGTGAAGCCAATTTAATACTATTCTTTGAAAGGTTGCGCTTAACCGTGAAGTAGAAAAGACAGACAGTGTTATTTAGTATTTGGATTATTGAGATACTATTATACTATTTAATAAATGAATATTGTAATTTTCTTAGTTCTTTTTTAGTTACTTCTTGTGTTTTATTTAGATGTGTGTTATTAATAATTTATAAGAATATTTTTTTTTTAATTTAGTACCTCAATAAACTGAAAATGAGAAACGGTTTAAGTTAGTAAATAAGAAAAAAATAATATTTTTTTAAAGTATTTTATTAATTTTTTTATTTTTTTTGTTCAAAAAATGTTGGTATTTATTTTATGGTTTTAGTTTTAGTGAACTATAATGACGATCACGAACTTGTGCTCATTTGCTTCAAGACCTCTGTGTTTACACATTACAGCGGATGTGAACCGTTCACCTCGCTGCTTTTACAGCCCTGTAACTTATTGATTCTGCCACACAATCAATAAATGCATGACTAATAAGGGTTGTGGAGTGCTGGATGAAATCAAACCTAAGGATAGGATAATAGATGGTGTCGTTTATATGTGCATACATTTCAGAGACTACATCCTCAAGCAGCATTAAAACATTTTAACACTGACCTCAGATCATCTGGCTGTAAATACTGTTTACCAACAGATTCTCTGTTGATGTTCAGTGTGAGCTGGAAAAACTAGAGCTGACCAGTTACATCCAGTTGCAAACTGACTCCGCTGTGCATTTATTGTTTGTGTTTTTACTTAGTTTTATTTTTTCTTTATTAGTGTGGTATCATGTACAATACAACATAGAATGTCACATAATTTGGCAAAATTTGAATGAATAAATCGAAAGAATGAAGGAATGAATGAATGAATAAGATTTAAATGCAAAGTTTATCACGGCCGGTTTTTGATCATTTGTAGCAAAATAATAAAACAGTAAGCATTAAAACCTTCTACAATAACAGTGACCTCTGGGACGGCTCATGCTGCTGACTCACTGTAGTACAAACTTCATATCATTTCCTATTTCCTGTTCCTGTTCCTCTTTCCTATTTCCCTATTCCATTTCCTGTTGCACAGAAGACAAACAAACAGTCAAAGTGCAACTGTACATCAGTGAGAAATGATTTGCAATACAATAATGAAACTTATCTTAGCTGTCAAGGCAACATTTCTCATTTTTGTTTAGTTAGTTTAACTTGATGTACTAAAATTGAAATAAAAACTATATAGACATATATACAGTACATTTATAAAACTACTGAAAGTGACAAAAACACAAAACAAAATAACTAAAACTTACAAAAATAAAAATGAAAACCGAGAATATAAAAATAAAATCATAATATTATCAGAAACTGTAAAAGTATATCAAAGATATTAAAATAGCACTGGCTTGACTGAATGAATGATGAGAATGAAACTAGTGTTCTGACATAATAGCAAGCGAGCACAATTACAAACCAATGTGTTTTCTTTTTAAGCATGCATTATTAATATAAGAACCAATATTTTATTTATGCACAATTGTCGGGAACAGTCTGAACTCATTAGATGTGGACAAATTCAACATTAAAACTTGTTCTTATAAAACACACCCACTCAGAGTTTCATAATGTCATTTCAATATTTAAAGCTGGAAAAGAAATTTCACTTTAAACAAAAGCTTCATTACAGCCGGATGAAAAATGCATTTTCAGCTCTTAATGTGGATTAAATCCACACTCCATTCAGCTCTCGTCATGCTAATGAGCTTTTCTGATAGAAATGACCTACTTCTGTACTGAATTACTCAAGTGGGAAATACAAAGTATTTGGACAGTGAAAGCACATTTAATGTCTGAGTGTAGTAACATAAAGAAAGTGTTTGAGTGATTCAGATGGTCACTGTATCTGGTGCGTCATAGTAATGTCTGATTGTTTGCACTGATAAATTAAGTTTACGTCTTGCAATTCGGACTATTTATTCTCTTTAATTCTGAGTTTATTTCTTGCAAATCTGGGGTTTTTTTCTGTTTCCTCCACAAAATAAGAAATAAACAAGTTGTGCGACTTTTTACCTCACAGTTCTGACTTTTTGTCTCAGAATTGCAAGTTTAGGTCTCGCAGTTCTGACTTTATAACTTCAAATTCGGAGAAAAAAAGTCAGGCTTAAGATACTTTAAGATAATTAAGATGTAAACTCAGAATTCTGACTTTTTTTCTCTTGCAATTCCAAGTTTACACCTCACATTTCTGACTCTCTTTTTCCTCTCACAACTCTTGAGTTATCTCTTGCAATTTTGTGTTTTTCCCCTCCACAGAAGAAAACGTAAAAAGGGTTATTGAGACCTTTTATCTCATAATTCTGACTTTTTAATCACAATTGTGAGTGTATATCTCACAATTCTCATTTCTATATTTTGCAATTCTGACTTTTTTCCCCCTCAGAGTTAAGTTTACATTTTGCAATTTTGTTTTTTAAAATATAATTGCAACTTTTTTCACAATTCTGACTTTATAATAAAAGTGAGGAAAAAAAGTCAAAATCCTGAGTTTATTTATGTCTCACAATTTTGACTTTTTCTCTCGCAGTTCTGAGTTTATATCTCACATGTTAATTATGACAAAAAGTCTGAATTGTGAGATAAAAAGTTGCAATTACCTTTACAGTTTTTATTTTATCCATGGCGGAAAGAAAGTGAAAAGTGAAAGTGACATGACATGTGGCCAAGTATGGTGACCCATACTCAGAAGTAGTGCTCTGCGTTTAACCCATCCAAAGTGTGCACACACACACCGTGAACACACACCCGGAGCAGTGGGCAGCCAATGCTGCGGCACCCGGGGAGCAGTTGGGGGTTCAGTGCCTTGCTCAAGGGCACCTTGTCGTGGTATTGAAGGTGAGAGAGCGCTGTACATTCACTCCCCCCACCTACAATCCCTGCCGGTACGAGACTCGAACCCACAACCTTTGTGTTACAAGTCCAACTCTCTAACCATTAGGCCACCACGCTACGAACAGACTACATCACATACTATATGAGTTTAAAGCTGTAATCTCAATATGCTGCTGTGACTTTATAAAAGCGCTTTGGTTTCAGAAGAACATGAGCCTGTGGCATAAAGATGTTCTCCAGACGGACTGCCGCTGATGTGCTGGAAAGCCCTGAACAGGTGTCCTGTTCTCCTGCATGGGCTTTTAGTGAATACACACACTAAACCTGATTCCCAGTGTCATGCTCAGATATGGCTGAGGGCTTGTTTCAGGGAAAACAGGGTCATTTTGGGGCAGCAAGATCTAGATAGAACATGTAGTGACATGTTTGGAGCGTATGAAATACTACCACACTGCTTAATGCATACTGTGCATTATTTCATCCATCTCACATCGCTTCATATGTTAAAACGTAAACAATAAAAAAAAAAATAAAAAAAACTTATGCAATAATATGCTGAAGATACTGTACTTTACTGTACAGCACAAATTAATACTTTCCATAGAAAAGAATACTGTTGTAGCGTCTCTACCAATCTGACACACTAATTTTTATTTGATTTAACAAATCAGTTATTCATTAGATTTACAAATCGTCACAGTCCCCTCACTCATTAAACTGGATGCCAGGATTTCTGCTGGACACCATCCCCCTTTTGGTCACCATGACAACTAATCATGATGTCACTGGTTTTATGGCCTAAAGGAATGTAGGGGAGAAACTCCCTCATTTTACTCATGAGTAAGACACACAATGCCCAGAGAAATGGTCTGTTCTCTAATTAATTCATAGGAAACCTTTCTTTGATTGAATACCCATATCTTTTGGTCATTGTGTATACCATTACTGTCTTGTATATTGTCTGTTGTTGTGTATGCTGTTTTATTCATGTTATCTTAGACCACTAGTTAATATAACCTCACTTATTTCATGTCTAGTATCTATGAATTCGCCTTCTTATGATCGAAACAATTGTGTATATTATATGCTGATACCTATGCCACATAGTGATGTTCTAAGAATCTGTACTAATTCGTGCCGCAACACTCCAGCGAATTACATATGCAAAAACCAGTCTTACAGACAAAGAGTCATAAAAATCCCCAGGATTTCCAACCTCCCGCTTGGGATTTCAGCCTTCCTCACTGGACGAACCCATCTTGAGAGGCGTGAAACTCTGCAGGCTTTAAAAGGCCACACTACATGTGACCCGCCCAGTCGGTGGTTCAGTCAGAAGCAAAGATGAAGATGTGAGAAAAAACGCTTCAGGATACCAAAGCATATGTGCCAGGCCTTTCTTCGGCCTAGTCCTTTACATTCATCAAGTGATTCTGACTCAAAATAGCTCTTTCTCATCAACCAACTTCAACAAGATCTTGGGCCTTAAGATTGCATAAGGAATCTCTTTCAGACAGACGAGACTCGCAAGTACAAACTTAGTCTTATTAATTGATATTTTAAGTATCAGTTACACCTTTTTACAATGTGTGTTTGAGCTAAGAATCTGACGTGTTCCCTCAGGTTTTAGATCTGCTGAATATGCAAAATGTTCCATAAATGTCATTCCTTATGTCTCTTTCTTAGTGCTAAACTTTAAAACTTTAAACCCTTTCCCTATACCACTGTGTGTGTGGGGGGGGTGGGGGGGGGGGGGGGGGGTGTGTGTTATGTATATGTTAGACTAGTTTAAGTGTTTATGTAGTTAATAAAACCTTACTTGTCTCACACTTGACGTGTTCATTGTTTACTCATAACCGTAGTCAATAATCATGCAGATTTACGTTACAAACTTAGAGAATTGTACAGTAAGAAAGTTTTTCCTTTAACCAAGGGGGGGGGGGGGGGGGGGGGGAAAAATTTAACGGGTTCGTAAGATTGACAAGACAGTTGACCTGAGTGGTCAGCTAAATATCTACAGTGAATCTAAAATATTAATAATTAATCATAATTATTTATGGTTAATTATTCATATTTCCTGTGAGCTGATTCGCTACCCTGTGGTTCCATAACGGAAAAAATCACAATTTCAGAATCAGAAATCAGAAATAGCTTTATTGCCAAGTGTGTTTACACACACAAGGAATTTGTCTTGGTGACAGAAGCTTCCTGTGCACAGACAGGATGACAAGTGACGGGACACAGATAACAAAATAAACAAGCGATTAAAAATAAATATGTGAAAACAATGCATAATAGACAAAAAGACAATAGACAATATAATGTATGTACAGATGTGCTATGTGCTAATTTAGATGCTTCTCAAATATTTCTCCTGAGAAAAACACCCCAGTAATCTGACATGTGTGTTTCAGAAAATATCTCATCTATGTCTCAAACTCTGCTCAGATTTGCCACAATACCAAAGTCTGCAATAAAAAGTCAAATATTTCTTATCAAACGATCTGCTCTCCAAGTTCATTTTATAGCTCTATACTCTTACTGGATCACAACTTTTGACTCATTTTGGACAATTGTTTTAAAAGAAAATGTAGTTTAAAATAAATAAATAAAAGTTAAACCTAGCATAAATTAAATGCTGACAAATACAATCATGATAAATGTTACAATTTAAAGATTTAAAATGTATTTAAGAATGTAAAGATTTAAATTACAGTAATGAGAACTTGGGTGTAATTTTGCTATTTTATAAAAAATAATGTTAAAATGCATAAATATAAACTTTTGTTACTTGAAGTACAGTAAAATAAATGTTAACTGAAATAAAATAAAATATATTTAAAAATAAAACGGAAACAAATAATACAAATATGGACATATAAACAAAGACGTACATAATTGACAAAAATTGCAAACTTACTCAAACTTTAAATAAAACGAAAATTAAAGTGGAAAATACAAAAATAAAAACACCTCTTCAGGGAAAATGGGAAAATGGACAACTCTAAATATTATTGATCTTAAACAGAATATAGCTAATATGTCTGCTCATGCTCACATTTGTGTCATATTTTTCATAATCTGTGATTGACAAGCCATCTTTAACAATATCACATCATTTGATTTGCAGGCGGTGTATAGTTTTCATCTTCGCTTGATCAACAGCAGGATCTCCAGTGAGGCGTTGTGATGTTTGCGACAGGAAACTAGAGGAAGAGATGGAGAAGACCTCCAGCAACAACATGACCGACTTCCACGAGAAGAAGAAACCAGGTTTGGGGCTAAAAGTATTTTGTTACTGCAACTCTTTGGCTCAAACTGTTTCATTTGATCAAAAAAAAAAAAGAACCAAATTGCAATGTAAATATTCTAAGAAAAATAGTTTTATTGTAATTGCACCATATAAACTCACAATTGTGAGAAAAAGTCAGAATTGTTAGATAAAGAGTCAGAATTATTTTTTATTCCTTGACACACGTGTCACGATTCTCACAATTCTGACTTTTTTTTCTTGCAATTCTTAGTTTATATATCACAATTCTGACTTTATAACTCACAATCATGAGAGACACCATCAGAATTGCACAGATATAAACTTGCAAGTATGAGAAGTCCTTGAGATAAAACGTCATTTTATATATCTTTTTTTTTTTTCCCCAGGGACAAGAAACAAATTTACGTCTCAGAATTATGAGTTTCTATCTCGCAATTATGAGTTTTGAAAAAAAAGTCAAAATTGTTATATAAAAAGGCAATTACGTTTTTTTTTTTAATTATTATTCTGTAGCGGAAATAAGCTTCCACAAAAAACATAATATTAAATGAGAAACAGATTATTCAAAAAGTAAAAGTGTAGAATGGGGATTTGATTGGACTGTGAAGTGTCTCTATTAGGCATGGGCCGTTCCCATAGATTTTTGACGGTATATAACCTATTACGCAAAACATAATCACGGTTTCACGTATCACAGTATTGTTGTTAAAGCTCTAAAATGTGTTATTTTTAAATGACTGGGTAAAAATTTGTTTTTTCCCGCTGAACACACTATATTTTGTTTTTGAGCAACATGCATTGTATACGTACCGTAGAATTTGTTTATTTTTCTTGATTTGTTTCTAAAAGAAGAACAATAAAGCCTGGCCACCTTTTTTAACCTAAATCTGTTAATTACAGTTATTAATTGAGATATATAATTCATATACAATAATTTTACTATAAATTTCATATACAAATTTGATTTAATAATAAACCCAATTAGAAGCAAAAACCTAATGGGTCCCTGACTGGACTTTTGTGAATTAATACTACATAATGGCCTGAACGAAGCAGCAGCTGGAGCTCTCTGAATGAGAATGTGAATTCACTCTCTGACAGCAGGAGGCGCTTCTGGAACAGCAGATACAGTGTTTCCTTGGTTACCGCCTTAAACAAAGCAGCACTGCGCTGAAACACTGCTTTAATATGAACTATACAGAGATGAGGTGAAAATAAAATACCACGTAAACTTTTCTAAAGACAATCAGTTCCCCTCAGAGAAACATTCATATAAACTCCCAATCAATATCGGATTTTCTTCCAATAGTTCGTGCATCATGAACAGTGAGTGATCTGCCTGCTACAGTATTTTTCTCTGTGCGTCCGTCTTCAGCGTCTCTGGTCTGTGTTAACGGGCGTTTACAGACTTCATATTTTCACATAAATGACATTTTGGAAAATTATTGCATTGCAACGCAGTTTGTGCAAGTCCAGAACAGAGACGAGCTGCAATAAGACAAAAAACGTCCGGTTGCCGATCGCGTAAGTTCCAGGGGAAGCCATCCTACACACACGTGACTGACCGCTCGCTCGCACCAACAGAAGGAGGAGGCTCGTGTTACTCTCTACACTGCACTCAACCTGAGAGATTCCTACACTTTCAGTCTTTGAGGAGACATGAAAAACAGCGCATACCGCAGGAACAGTATACACTCTTAAAAATAAAGGTGCTTCAACAGGTTCTTCAAGCGATGCCATAGAAGAACCATTTTTGGTTTCACAAAGAAGCATTCAGTCAAAGGTTCTTTAAAGAACCATCTCTTTCTTACCTTTTTGTAATCTGAAGAACCTTCTTTCACCACAAAGAATCTTTTGTGAAGGTTCTTCAGATGTTAAAGGTTCTTTATGGAACCATTTAGACAAAAAGGTTCTTCTATGGCATCGTGAAGCACCTTTATTTTTAAGAGTGTAGTGGAAAATATTAGCGGTTTTGAAACCGTGACATTTTCAAATTGCGGTATACCTTGAAACCGGTAATTGGCCCATGCCTAGTCTCTATGGCACGTAGATGAAAATAATTCACATCTGGCCAAATTAAAGTGTAAAAAGGCAAGACTGCAACACTACAATCTGCAATTGACAACACTGCAACAAAGAAGAGCCTGTGAAGCTTCTAAACATGAGCTTTCTCTTCATTATTCACGCGTGTGACGTGGTGCTTCAGCTTCAGCTCTGCCGTGATTCAGATGTTTGTCCTTCAGTTTGAGTCAGCTGGGTCTCAATGGAGCTCTTGCAGATTCAGTTAAGTGCACAGTTGTGTCAATCAGAAGATGATTCGAATAATATAACCCGCTCTCCTTACAGTCCTTCAGTTTGTGTTTCGGGCCGTTTCATGGATGTTCGTGCAGCAGGTGATTTATCCTTCAATCACAGAGCAATATAAAGCTTTCCATACAAACGTTTACTGCGGTGAGACTACAACAGAGTGACTCCACAGGAAAGACACATCGCAAATTAGATGCTTCTCAGAGGTTTTTCTCATATGTGTGAGGAGAGTGTTATTAGTCATGCAGAGGAGATCTCACTAATGTTTTAAATTGTGCTCAGATTTGCTCAAGACACCAAAGTCTGAAATAAAAAAATCAGAAGTCCCAATATGGACTCAAATATTTCTCATCAAATGTGACCCTGGACCACAAAACCTGTCATAAGGGTACATTTTTCGAAATTGAGATACATCATCTGAAAGCTGAATAAACAAGCTTTGCATTGATGTATGGTTTGTTAGGATCGGACAATATTTGGTCGAGATACAACTATTTGAAAATCTGGAATCTGAGGGTGCAAAAAAATCTAAATATTGAGAAAATCGCCTTTAAAGTTGTCCAAATGAAGTTCTTAGCAATGCGTATTACTAATCAAAAATTAAGTTTTGATATATTTACAGTAGGAAATTTACTAAATATCTTTGTGGAACATGATCTTTACTTAATATCCTAATGAGTTTGGGCATAACAAAAAAATCTATAATTTTGACCCCCACCATGTACGTTGTCTATTGCTACAAATATCACCCAGCGATAGGTCACATATGATCTGAAAAGCTCTCTAAATTGAGTTTACAGCTCTATTCTCTAACTGGATGACAACTATTGATTCATTTGTGTCTCCTTTTTAAAGAAATTTGTTTAAAAATAAAAAGGTTATCTAATGATTTTAAAATTGCATGATCATTAGTAAAATTCAGTAAAACAAATATTATCATGATTAATGTTTTACAGTTTAAAGATTTAAAATGAAAGTTTCCTTCATTAAAGTAAAAAAAAAAAAAAAAAAAAAAAAAAAATGAGGATTTAGGTGTAATGTTGGCAGTTTCACCAAAATAATGTTAAACTGCGTAAATAGTGCAATAAAAAGTCTCAATATGAACTCAAATATTTCTCATCAGGTGATCAAATGAGCTGCTCTCCAAATTCAAATGATAGCTGGAATACAACTAGTGACTTATTTGGGTCTATTTTTTCGGGAAGAAAAAAGTTATATATAATGATTTTAAAATGAGCATAAATTAAATGCAGTAAGGCACTTACTATCATAATAATATGTTACAATGTAACATAGTCAAACGAAAATTATCTTGATAAATATGTTATAATTTAAAGATTTTAAATTGATTAAAAATGTTCAAAATAAGAAATATACATATAACATATAAGAAATATTTATTACAATATTTCTGATTTTTAATAAATCCATAAATCTGAGGAAAAAGTTGACACTTAATGGAGGCATTCCTCAGATTTCCATTCAAGACTTTTGAGGTATGAAAAAACTTCTGAGATGGTATCAGAAGAGACCATGATACTGATTTATTGTGTTTTTTAAATTTACCGTAGTATTTAAATGCATGGTATTTGCAAGTGTTTTGAGTTGAGGCTAAAATAAAATCTGAATGTGATGTCTCAAGTGCTTGTGTTTGTGGACATTCCTCCAGAGAACCAAACTAACCTCACGTGCTTTAATGCATCAATCTCCAAACATATTAGCATGTTTAACTCACTTTAACTTACTTAACTAAGGCGTCACAGTGTCATGCATTGCAAAGGGTTTCTTCTAGCGCCGAGGAAGCTCACGTCACATAGAGGCTCCACAGGGAGCAGAACGTGTGTCTGAAGCATCAGTAGAACAAGAGTTACAGTCTCCAAACAACACACCACTGAAATACAATTCATAAATGACTAATGCCAGCAATTCCTGCACTCCCAGCGCTCCGTTCTCATTTTTCAAGCACTGGATTCATGAGCAGGTCATAAATTATGTTGACAGCATGGAATGCATCAGAGTTAACAGTACATGATGACCCCTGTACAGTGACCCCAAAATGCATTCACAATGTGTGAATGTCAATGCATTAGATGCAAAATGTGACCCTGGAGCACAAAAGCAGTCTTAAGTCGCTGGGGTATATTTGTAGCAATAGCCAACACATTGTATGGGTCAAAATTATTGATTTTTCTTTTATGACAAAAATCATTAGGATATTAAATAAAGATCATGTTCCACAAATATATTTTATACATTTCCTACTGTAAATATATCAAAACTTATTTTTTGCTTAGTAATATGCATTGCTAAGAACTTCATTTGAACACCTTTAAAGATGATTTTCTCAATATTTAAATTTTTTTGCACCCTCAGATTCCAAATTTTCAATAGTTGTATCTCGACCAAATATTGTCCTATCCTAAAAACCATACATCAATGGAAAGCTTTTTATTCAGCTTTCAGATGATGTACAAATCTCATTTTCCAAAAATTGACCCTAATGAACTGTTTTGTGCTCACATATATCAAAACAAGTAATTTACGTTTAAGAAAGATGCACACGGCACAATTTGCAAATTAACACCTTTGAAATTTTTTTTTTGTTAGTTAAAAATGCTAAAAATACAATAGATTGAATATGAATATCATTTGTAAGTGTCCAGATATTTATGACACAAATAAACACTTCTTCACTAGGGTTATTATTGTTTAATAAAATTAAACCACCAAAACATTTTGTTAAATATTCACACAATCTAAAGCCTACAATAAATTTCAATATTAAATGAAAAACTTAAACCACTAGATTATGAAAAAGGACGCACTAAAATTCTAACTGGAAATAAATCCATACACTTTAAATAAAATTAATTCAAACTGAAATAATACAATAAATTTAATATAAATAGTAATATTTTTAAATTACTAAAAAATGACAACCACAAATTATTTTTAAAACTAAATGAAACTACACTTTAAACTAAAAGAAAAATGTTGTGTTGGAACTAAATAAAGAAGTACAAAATGCCTAACCTTAATAAAAATAAATAAAACGGAATTGATCTGAAATACAAAATAAGATTCAGCCTACATATTATGTATATATAAAAAAAAAATTAATAAATGTGACGAATCAATAAAATCTACTAAACTTTAAAATAAAATAATAATGAATACTATATTTGTGTATAAATAATACTAAAATAACAGATCTTCATTGAAAAATGGTGTAGGATTTCCTCCGAAAATAGTTTTCATTGCTAGTAAATTTGACAAATAATTATAAAGAAATGGTGAGAAATACATTGAAATAAATTTGAAATTTTGTAATCGAAATACTAAAATAGTATTTTCTTGTAAAACACACTTCAATAATCTCTTTTACAACTTCAATAATATTTTTTTTGCAGCATTTCTGCTCCATAATAATACTTTCTATATGCATTTATACCCACATGTTTTTATTCAGCATGCACTTTCTGGTTTTGTGGTGAGTAAAGTGTGAATTAGTGACTGTGCTGTGTGTGTCTGTGTCGAGCGCTCGCAGCAGTGAAGAAGCGCAGAGGAAAGTGACTCTGGAGGGTCACTGGAGCCGCGCTGATGCCGCCGGGGGCCCGTCTGACACTTTTGCTCTAGAAGATTCATTCCTGCTGTCTGAAACGTGAGCGAGACTTTCTCTGAGCGATGATGTGGGACACTTCTGCTTGTTCAGCAAGCTGCTGTCTGCTCGCTCATGTTGGAGCTGGTGTGCTGATGGCACATGCATTTACTCAAAGTCTGATATGGAGTTTGAGAACAATAGTGTTTTTCACAATGTTCGATTCATGAATTATTTCTTGCAGTAGGTTAATGGAGTGTGCCGCGTTCATTTGCAATCACTCTTGTCTTATCGTCACATCCAAAAAGTCATCAAAAGACAAATAGGAGCAATTGTTCGACTGCTTCTGACGTGCATTTCAACGATTAGATGATACACAACCAGTCTGCTCTTGATAAAACACATCTCTCCTTTAGTCATAATGCCTGAAGAGTCTAAAAAACAACTGTTTTTCTTCACTGATATGTGTCCTGAATAAGGAGTGTTCATTCGTTTACACATTCTTTCTTCTCTGTGATGGATGTTAAAAAATCACAATTAACCATTAAAAGAAAAATTAGTTTTTACAATAGAAAAAAAATCATTGAGGAAACTTGAAGACTGTGACATACGCTGACCCAGAAATATATATATTTTTTTTATACATGCATAGTTTGATTTTATAATTTATAATGTTCATAATGTTACATATTTTCTAGATTTTTGGCATTTTCCATTTTTGTCATTATTGTAATGCAAATAAATAAATAAATGAATCAATAAATAATAATAGTAATTGTAACATACTGTATCTTCATAGTATTACATATTTTTAATACATTTAATTTATAATTAATTAATATTAATATATTTTTTATGTTATTAATTGCATTAATTTATTATCTATTATTTTAATTTCATTATATCAATCTAATTTTTCTTTCATTTTATCCATATAGAATTTTTTTTTTTTGAACACCAATTCTTTTTTTATAGTTAATGGTCCCCATATATACCATTTAAAAACCTTTTAACATTTTATTTAAATGGGAATTTATTTTAAAAAAGACCCAGATGTCTTAACAGTTGTCATATAGTAGAATATACAGGTTTAGGGTTAGGGTTAGGGTTAGGGGGATGCAGTTCAGATCACGTTGAGAAATGTTTGAGATCTTGGGCCGTCTGAGCACAGTTTGAAACATTGTTGAGATCTCTCTCCTGAAACTCTGGAGCAGACACATGAGACTACTGGAGTCTTAAGAGAAACATAATTTATGTTAAATATAAAGGAAACAGACTCCAGTCACTTTGTTTACCAGAATAAATCCAGTAAATATGCATAATAAATATGCATAATAAATAAATAAGCATAAATATCAATATAAGTAAGGCAGTAAACTAAGCCAGTCTCTCTGGTACTGGTTAAACAGCACAGAAAGGCATGAAGAAGCTGTCAGAAGAAGTGAAACCACGATGGATGTGGATGGATGAGGATGTTGAGCTCTAAACTCACATGTCGCACCGCTTTAAAGTGAACAGGTTGATGTTCATATAAAACTCATATCTTTAATGCATAACGCCACACATCTCATACCTGCACAGCCATGAATGAAAGATCCATGATGATCACGTGTGTTTAATTCCTGGACGAAGTGATTCTTCAGTTCCTCACAGGATTTTCCCAGCAAAAACGTCTCCAAACGTCCTCCGAGTTCATCCTTACAGATCCATCATGAAACACAGAGATCATGAACGAGTGCAGATGAAGAGAGACAAACACAGTGTTGTAGCTGTGAGAGACTCTGTGTGTCTCTCGCTCTCTCTCACTCATCCCCCCCCCTCTCTCTCTCTCAATTCAATTCAATTCAAATAGCTTTATTGGCATGATAAAAATACATTTTGTATTGCCAAAGCATTGAGACAACAAAGAAAATGGTTTAGAACATCTGAACATTTACATTATAACATCTTAACATTTATTTAAATATTATAACTAATGTTATATATAACTAATATGGAAATGTCATATATACACACAGATTGGTATAGAAAAAAAAACAATACAGAAGTCATGTAGCAACTACTGGACTTTTAATTGTAACATTATGCACATGTGTAACAGTATTTTACTGCATTAGTTGTGTGAGAGTGTGTCTATTGGTTGTTTGTTTCTTGATTGTGTTTGTCCCTCAGGTGATGGCACGATGCTATGAATTTTGCAGCAATAATTGCACATTTGGCTTTTTTGCCAAGAATGCAAGTTTTTCGGTTGGGCTACAAATGTTAAATTGGGGAAATATATGATTAATTTTGGGGTAAAAGTGGTCTCTAATGTTTTGGTATTTGGGGCATTTTATAGGTGGACCCCACACGCCACTGCCATATAATACGATTGGTTCAATTACTGATTTAAAATGTTTGAGCCAGATTTGGATTGGGATGTCAATTTTAATTGATCTTTTTATGGAATAGAAAGCCCTTTGAGCTCCTTCACAGCCAAAGTAAAGTTACCTGTTGGAGTAATTTTTAGGCCGAGATAAGTGCATGTCTTTGTGGTTTCAATGGTTCTGTGTGATAGTGTGAAAGTGTGTGTTGGTTCCTGAGGTCTGGAGCATTTCTGGAAGATCATGACTTTAGTTTTTTGGGGGTTGACTGTCAGGGCCAAGGTCTGACAGTAACCCTCCCGCAGATTCAGGCTGTCCTGAAGCCCTTCTTTAGTGTGCGACAGAAGAACCAGGACATCTGCATAAAGAAGACACTTTATTTCCATGTCATGTAGAGAAAGACCTTAATTGGGAGCATGTTCTAAAGCACCGGCCAATTGGTTTATATAAATGTTGAAGAGGGTGGGGCTTAAACTGCATCCCTGTATCACGTCACTTATTTAGATCTTTGACTTGCCAAATAGATTTTTAGGGTATACCTTCATTTGAAAAGAATGCAAGAGGGACTCTGAAGATTCAATAGCATTAATGTAATTAGTAGTACTGTTTTCTGTCAATTTGAATGACATAATGTTGTGCATTTGATATGGTGTCCTAATTGGTTTAGGTAATGTTTCAGATTGCTATATATAGAGGGTGATTTGGCTGTGGTCTGAGAAAAGTTTCAAGGCTTTGACTGCTCTCAAAGAGGAAAGATGGAGATGAGAGCTGAGCTGTAGGTGAAGCGACCGAGTGAGTCTCCTCGCAGTCTTCCATTGACGATGTACAGAGCCAGATTCTGACAGAGGTGCAGCAGCTGCCTTCCATGAGGGTTCACTGGTTGATCACAGTTCTGTCTGGGGGGGTGAGAAGGACAATTTGTGTTATTGATGGTAATGAATCTGGTGCCTTGTGTTTCAATGAAATCTAACTTGTCACCGGTTCTAGAATTGAAATCACCCATAAGCAGCACATTTCCCTGGGACTGCTAGGGGACTTTAAAGTCACCCTGTTTCTCAGCTGATTTCCCAAAGAATGCTCAATTCAATCCCATTAGCGAGAGAAAACAAACTAAAACCAGACATTCAGCAATTTCTTACTTAGTGATATTTGATGACTGCACACACACTGTATTGTTTATAAAATTCAAACATGGTTTATTTTTGTAAATGATGCCTTTATAAGTGGTGTTGTGATTATAAAGTGCTTCACTTGCCTGCATGTGATTTTAAATGACATTTAGCTAGAAAAAATGGATACTAATTGATCCAGTTTTAAGACTTCCAATTTTAGAAATGCTAATAAAGACATTATAGATAAGCGGAGGCTATTTTTATTTAGCCATATTTAAGAAATTAATTGCATCGCTATTACTGTGGCTCATTTGTATTAAACTTGTATTAAATAATTTGCGTTAAAGGAATAGTTCACCCAAAAAGGAAAATGAGCCTTCAGTAGATGAGATTGTTTCTTCATCAGATTTGGAGAAATGTAGCATTCCATCAGTTGCTCCCCACCCCCCAACCCCAACCCCAACCCCCCCCCCCCCCCCCAAAAAACCCCCCCCCCCCAAAAAACAAAATGGATGCTCTGCGTGAATGGGTGCCGTCAGAATGAGAGTCCAACCATCTGATAAAAAACATCACAATAATCCTGTCACGAATTCGGTTCATGGACTTCCGATTATTCACCACCAGATGTCACCCTTCCATTACATTGACTCTCGCACTACACAAACTGTTGCATAGCACACCGGACTACATTTCCCATCATTCTTTGCACGATTTGCACACTGCACTGATTTGTACTCATTGCACACAGCTGTTTCTAATAACTTCACTCACTATATAACACCCACTCTAATCCACTTTTCTCTGCTGAGTATTGTTTAGCCTTTACCCCTTTCTGAGTCTCCGTGTTTTCCTTGTTTTGCCTGGCCTGTTTTTGCGGTTTCTGATCTTTGCCTGTTTTCTTGGATTTCTCCCAATCGTCTCGCCCCTGTGATTCTGTCTGCTTATCGTGACCTACGCTAGCCCTGTGACTATTCTTTTTGTTTTGCCCGCCATATACCTGTCTGCCACTTTTTGACCCTGCCTGCTTTATGACCACATCTCCGTAAATAAAGCCTGCAGCATAGCCACATTCTCACAGTCTTGTCAGCCCCGTTACAAAGCCACAAGTAATCCACACCACTCCAGTCCATCAGTTAACATCTGGAGAAGCCAAAAGCTGAAACAAATCCATCATTAAGATATATTAAAATATGAGTCCATAATCCATAATAACGCTTCCCCTCCTTTGAAAAGTGTTCTGGTCTGAATAAGGAGAGAAATCTGCACAGATCAAGCACCGTTTACAAGCCAAAACAGTCCAAAACTTTGGATTTTGATGTGAGAGACAACAGGAGATGGACTTTTCCACTAGAGGAAGCATCATTATGGATTATGGACTCGTATTTTAGCCAGAAGCAACAGTTTGAAGTCAAAAACGTCTTGATGGATTTGTTTGAGCTTTTGTCTTCTCCAGATGTTAACTGATGGACTGGAGTGGTTTGGATTACTTGTGGATTATTGTGATGTTTTTATCAGCTGTTTGGACTCTCATTCTGACGGCAGCCATTCACTGCAGAGCATCCATTGGTGAGCAAGTGATATAATGCTATATTTCGCCAAATCTGATGAAGAAACAAACTCATCTACATCTTGGATGACCTGTAGGGAAGGACATTGTCTGTAAATTTTCATTTTGGGTGCACTATTGCTTTAAAGATGATTAATGAACGATGCCTAATTTTGACCTTTATTTGATCACACTTTGATGATTGTCTGATTGTGAGAGTCATTCCTCTTCACTGTCTGTTTTGCGTCCTCAAACAATGTGAAATCCAGGACGGGTGTCTTGTAACATCTTCATATTTAATGCGGTGAGCATCATGATTTCAGGAGCGGCAGCGTTTGCTCTCAGCCTCGCTGTGAAACTTCTGTTCTCTGTGCATTTTTAGTATTTGCTGCACTGGTGCATGAAGCATGTTTACGGATGCCTGGAAAAGCCAAACTGTGTCCTGCTACTTTCCCCAAACACATAGATTGTGCTAATGAGCAAAAACATCAGCTAACCTGATCTTGACCTCAACCAGTGCAAGTTTACCCACTTCTGTCATGTGATGTTTCTGAACAACATAAATATTTAAGGGTGAAATATTGATTTGATCTCTCTTATGGCTCAGATGCACATTGTGGGCAGTCTGATGGAATCAGGGCTTGATTTATGAGTGAGCTTTAGTCTAGCGCTCTATAAAGGCCTGTCAGTGTGTATTTTCAGATGTCGTTTTTATAAGATCGTCTCACACAGGTTTGCTCACCAGACTGGATGGGAACTCGAAGGTGGGCAGCTAAAATCATCGTGTTTCCATGAATTAAACCGCTGCACTGAAAAAATGTAAATAAAATAATGGAATTTTAAACGATTTTCACACTGAAATAGCTAAGTAATTACAAAGAAATAAAAAAAAGTAACACAATGAAGTCAACATGAAATTTTGAAGTAGAAATACTGAAGTAGTATCTTCCTGTAACATTGATCCTTGTTTAATTTGAAGCTTAAAAAAAAAAAATCAAAATTTTACAGTGTGTGCAATTCTGTAAAGTCGAGGTAAAATCAAAATAATCTATTTTAGGAAAGAAAACTGGATACATTAAATATAAATGTACTGTAAAAGTAAAATTTGTTTCAAAGTAATTTTTTAAGTTGACAGATTTTGTTCAACAAACTTAACATGTTAAGTTTTCACAGTCTCAACTACACTGTAAAATATGATTTTTTTTAAAAGTTGTAAAGAAAAAGATTATTGGAGTATGCGTTCCCTTAAAAAAAGTAGTATACTTCAAGTTTATTTTAGTAAGTTTACTTAAGTAAAGTTCAAGTATATTTTTAAGTATACTTTATGTAGTAAGTATACAAATATCAGTGTACTAGTAGAATACTTGTAAGTATCCTATTTCAATACTCCTTGGGACTAAATTGCCCACTTTTTAGTATATGAAAAGTATACTTTAAGTATAACAGTAGTAAACTTTGAGTACACAACTAGTTTACATCAATATTTTTAGCTTGTACTACAACTATACTAAAAGTGACCTTATAGGTATACTGATAGTTTACTAATTAAATACTAATTGTAGTAGCATTTTTAGTACACTCTGAAGTATAGTCTTAGTAAACTACTAGTTTAGTAGTTTTATACTGCAAGTATACTCATAAGTTTTCTCTAAGTGAACTTTACATCATACTTTAAGTACTACTAACTATGTCCCTATTTAGGTATTAATTTGTATATATTTTGTTATATGAATATCTGAACATACAAACATCAAAAGAACAGGGTATCTGCTTGTAAACAAAAACATTTTATTCTAGCTTCATGCATTCTTTTTTAAACACTTGAATGTGGTAAGTTCCATTAAAAAAATAAAGAAATAAACAACATTTCGAACAAAAAGCTGAAAAAAGACTATGTATTTGGATTCAGAATGATAATCAAAACGAGTCGATCAACACCCCAAAGCTTGACAGTTCAATTACCCTCTTCACATGGTCGACATAGTTATTTCCATAATGTTACACATTTTGATGCGGTGTTAATGTCTGATGCCGTGGTAGAGTACATGTGGAAGCATTTGTTGTTTTTCGGTTTTCTCTTCTTCACGCTTGTGTTTTTTTGAAAATTCTGTAGCAGACGATGGTTTCCTACGACCCCTACATATAACCATGAAAACACGGATCTAGGAACACAAGTAATACCAACTCTAATAGATTTTTTTTCTTAGTATAGTCAATTATCCCTTCCATGTCCTTTTAAGGAATTTCTGACAGTACTACAGCCCATTTCCTGACAGTACTAAAAAGTAAAGACAAAAGACTTTCCTATTTTGAGTTTTAAAAGAGTATACTAATAGCCCACTTGATTAACCTTTGTTTTTTCTAAGGGGTTTACAAGGAAATATTATTTCAGTCTTTCTGCTTCAAAATTAAATTTTTAATGGGTTACTTGGTGTCTCTTTGTAATTATTTGTAAAATGTACTAGCAATTTCTAAGTGAAAATGCATGGTTTCTGAAATTTTCTTTCAAAGCACATTTTATATAGAAGGTGTTTTTTCCGTAAATTTCATATTTGTTCAAATCATATTTTGTGTTTTTGAAATCTTTAAATAAAATAATATAATTATGTATGTGGTTGCACTAAGAAATCCGTTTGAATAAACATGTAGTGAAAACTTGAAAAAGTTTCAAAGTTGTCAATAAAATACAAATTATTGGATGTTTTACAAGACAATACCATCTCAGTTTTTCTACTTCCAAATTTCACGCTTAATGTGTTCTTTGTAATTATTTGTTTGGGTCAAAGTTTGTACTGTATCAACAATAAAAATACTTAAATACGTAAAGAAATACTGTATATACTTAGTAGTATATACAAATGCAACAAATCAAAAACTTTAGTTGAGTGAACAAAATATAATGTATGCAATATATTCTTTTATTGGGTTGGAAATTATTGACTTGAAGAGCTGTAAAACTAAATATTCACATTAAGCTTGTTAAGGTTGCATGGCAGATTGATGAAATCCAGTTATTGCATAAATTATCAATGGATTAGGGAAAGAATGATTTATCTACTCTCTATCCCCAGATCTCCCATCCTGAAGTTATTCACTCTGATAATGAAAAGATTGTCCTCGTTCATGTTATCAGACGGGTGCATGGCGACGTGCTGCATGTGAATGTTTATCTCTCAGCGGGTGGAATAAAAATGACTCAATGCACGCATTATTAGAGATAAATCATGTTTCTACATAGATGCTGTCTGGATGTCATGAACAGAGTCTAGCTGATTGCATGGAAATGAATGCACAGATATTGTTGTCATTTTCATGAAATTGCCACTAAGGAATAATTAAATATTTATAAAAAAAATAACATTCATCTATTTATTTATTTATTTACGTAAGTAAAACAGGTTATTGGTGTATGTTTTAGTAAAATGCAATTTCAGTCATTCTACTTCAAAATTTCACATTTAATTAAATTCCGTTTCTTTGTAATTAATAGTGAAAATTGTTTAAATCCCGTTTTTCAGTGTACAAAATGCAATAAAGTTAATCAAATAATAAATAACGCTTGATTAATGTTAATTTCTCAGTCTAATAAAACACTCAGAGATCAGTGATTTAATTAATGACTCTGTAATCAACAAATCTGCCTAATAATGCCTAAAAAGTTTTATCATACAAAGAATGGTAAAAACCTGTGTTGCAATCTGGTTTGTCCACTAGATGTCAAGTGTACATTATTTATCTGTAGCAATGAATCAGAAGAGGATTTATGTGAATGTGGAGTTTATTCCAGATGGAGGCGAAACACATATTCCTGTGTTTTTTCCTCCTAATGGGTAATGTCAGGGATTCATCACAGTCAATGCAGTCACCAGCCAGGATAATCACCCTATCACAGTCACCTGAGTTCTAATCACCCGCACCTGCTGTCACCAGTCAAGCCACACTACAAATACACACACATCACAGTCACTCACTGTCCGGTCTACCGTTCACGCCTATGGACTGTTCTGAATTCTCTATACGACCGGACCAATACAAATAACTCCATGGATCCTCGACCTCCCACACCTGCAGAAGTCCTGGAGGAGCTGGTAAACGCTCTCCGGGCTTCTCTGCTTCCTCCGGCAACCCCTCAATCTGCCTCTGTAAGTCCCATGGCCATGCCTGCTTCCTACGTGGGTGATACAGCTGAGTGTGGTGGCTTTCTCCTGCAAGTGGCCTTGTTCATTGAGATGCAGCCGCAGAAGTTTTCCTCCGAATGCACTAAGGTAGCATTCCTGATATAACTTCTTAATGGCAGAGCGCTGTTGTGGGCTAAGGCCATATGGAATGCTAATAGTGCCATAATTAATTCATATGATGCTTTCACTAACCATTTCAAAGAAGTCTTTGGTCACACAGCAGGAGTGCTATCTGTGCCCGAACAGTTACTGCGGCTGCGCCAAGGCATATCTTCCATGAATGACTGCACACTGCGGTTCAGAACGCTGGCGGTGACTAGCGGGTGGAATGAGGTGGCCCTAATTGGCTCTTATCGGCAAGGATTGAATTCCCATGTACAAGATCAAATGGCTATCTATGATGACTCTGTTGGACTGGAAAGCTTCATGCAAAAAGCCAACCAAATTCCCCAGCGTCTGTCTGCCTGCCACGCCACCGAAGCCACCCACCAGCCTGTTACGCCCGGCATGGGTTCCCCAGTACCAGATCCGATGCAAGTGGACACCTCCCGGCTCACCCCATTGGAACGTGCTCGCCGTCTCGCGGCCGGTCTGTGTCTATACTGCGCTGCGGCTGATCATTACATCAGGACCTGCCCAGTCAGACCCCCACATCCCGCGGTGAGTACCCTCCAACTAGACCCTGTCATTTCCACGTTGTCAATGCTATCGGTACAACTATTCACCCCAGACCTTTCTGTTTCAGTCCCTGCCCTCTTCGCACGGCTGCTCCTCGTCACCTTTCATATTCCCTAGGACCTATTACAAATCTGTCTCCTCAGCACCGGAAATGCATGCCCGGACTCCGAGTCGAGACCAGCCATGAAAACGCTAGTGGTGGGTGGTGAAAATATGCGCGCCGATGAGGTGGTAAACGGTAGTGGCAGTCTGCTTACTGAAGACATCCTGGAACGGCAAGTAATCAGATGGGACCGTGACCTTCTCCCAAGGTTCGGGGCTTTCGATGAGGGTAGATGCAACTTGAACGGAGTGAGATCCTGGGAGCGGAGTGGGTAATGACGTGAGACAGTTACCAAATCGATGGGACTGCGTCCATCGATTTGCTGCCTGGAGTAAAACTCCCCAAGGGTAGAGTATACCTGTTGTCCATCCCGGAGTGCAAGGCGATGGAGGAATACATCAAGGATGCTCTTAACCAAGGATTCATCCGACCTTCCACGTCTCCAACTGCATCTAGTTTCTTCTTTGTGGCCAAGAAGGAAGGAGGCTAGAGGCCCTGTATTCGACTATCAGACTCTGACTCCTCATATGGTGAATCTTGTCTGCCCCTATCCACTTCCTGTCCCCGGCCGCCCTCAAGGAACTCCGTGGGGCCTGCATATTCTCCAAGCTGGACCTGCGAAGTGCATACAACCTCGTTCGAATCCGGGAAGGCGACGAGTGGAAGATGGCATTCATCACACCAACTGGCCACTATGAGTACCTTGTAATGCCGTATGGGCTAGACAACGCCCCATCTGTCTTCCAGGGATTCCTGAACTAGGTGTTCCGGGAGTTCCTCCACCGCTTTGTGATTGTCTACATCGACGATATACTCATTTAGTCCCGGAACGTGGCCGACCATCGCCAGCACGTTCAGCAGGTCCTACAGAAGTTACGTCAACACCATCTCTTCTTAAAGCTGGAGAAATGCGAGTTCCATCGCCTCCCACGGTACATTTCCCTTTTTTTTTTTTTTTTTTTAAAGTGCTCTGACATGTGGCCAAGTATGGTGCCCATACTCGAATTAGTGCTCTGCATTTAACCCATCCTAAGTGCACACAAACAGCAGTGAACACACACAAACCGTGAACACACACCCGGAGCAGTGGGCACCATTTATGCTGCGGCGCCCGGGGAACAGTTGGGGATTTGGTGCCTTGCTCAAGGTTCTCACCTCAATCATGGTTTGAGGGTGGAAGAGAGCGCTGGTCATCCCCCCCACCTACAATCCCTGTCAGTACGAGACTCGAACCCACAACCTCTGGGTTACGAGTCCGACTCTTTAACCATTAGGCCACGACTTCCCCATTTCCTGGGTTACATCATCGGCCAGGAAGGGATTCAGATGGATCAGGGGAATGTTGATGCAGTCAAGGAGTGGCCTCTTCCCCAGATTGTAAAGGAGCTCCAGAGATTTCTAGGGTTCGCTAACTTCTATCGTCGACTCATCAAGGATTTCAGTTCCCACACTGCTCCTTTGACTTCCATGCTCCGAGGAAAACCCAAGTTCCTGTCCTGGACCACCAGCGCCCACGAAGCTCTCACTAGACTAAGAACAGCCTTCAGCACGGCCCCTATCCTTCATCATCCTGACCCGGACATGCCGTTCGTAGTGGAAGCGGATGCCTCCACCACCGGCGTTGGGGCCGTGCTGTCCCAACATTATGGTGAGCCTCCAGCCTTGCGCATACTATTCTAAGAAACTGACCCAGTGGAGCAGAATTACGACATCGGCAACCAGGAGTTGTTGGCCATCAACCTCACCCTGGAGGAGTGGCGGCACTGGCTGGAGGGAGCAAACCATCCGTTCACAGTCATTACCGACCACAAAAATCTCCAATACCTCAGAGAAGCCAAGAGACTTAACCCACGCCAAGCCCGCTGGGCATTGTTCATCACCTTTTTCAGTCACTCATCCCCTAATCGACTTACCCAACTCCGAGGGAATACCTGCATCTTGGGTCGTAAGATCGTTGTTTTTCCAAAGCCTGTACTCTAATCTCCCTCCAGACTTCCACCCGCTTCTCACACTGCGAGTTTTATTTCACTCCGTCTTCTAGAAACTCGGAGTCCCCTGATGATGTATTCCGCTGACAGGGACCTCAGTTTATACTCCACCCCATTTTTGCAGGCCTTCTTCCGATTACTGGGAGTGACAGTAAGCTTGTCCTCGGGGTACCATCCACAGACGAATGGCCAGACTGAACGAAGGATCCAGGAGCTCGGACGTTACCTCCGGTCATACTGTCACGACGACCAACACAGCTGGAGCCGATTCCTCCCCTGGGCCGTGTATGCGCAGAATTCCCTGAGACAGTCCACCACTGGCCTCACGCCGTTTCAGTGCATACTCTGGTACCAGCCCCCGCTCTTCCCATGGACAGGAGAACCGTCGGCGGTTCCAGTTCCTCACCTCCATCTCCAACGTGCAGATGCTCGGCGTACTTCCACTCCCACTTACCATCCAGGAGAGAAAGTATGGCTGTCCGCCCGGGATCTGCGCCTCCGCCTGCCCAGTAAGAAGCTGAGTCCCCGCTACATTGGTCCATTCCCGATACAGAGGCAGATAAATGAGGTCACCTACCAACTCCAACTTCCACCCAGGTACAGAATTCACCCCACCTTTCATGTGTCCCTCCTAAAACCCTTCTCTCCTTCTGCACCAGAACCCCCGAACCGACACCTCCTCCTCCAGAAATCCTTGACCAACCGTCCATCTACCTGGTCCGAGACATCCTGGACTCGCGGCGACGGGGTGGTCGGCTGGAGTATCTTGTAGACTGGGATGGTTATGGACCGGAGGAACGTTCCTGGGTGGCCAGGGATGACATTCTGGACCCTTTGATACTGGAGGACTTCCATCGCACCCATCCTGGTCGCCCCGCACATAGAAGCCGTGGCCGCCCCCGTCGCCGCACAAGGGCGTCAGGAGCCGCCCCTGCGGGGGGGGTAATATCAGGGATTCATCACAATTCACTGCAGTCACCAGCCAGGATAATCACCCTATCACAGTCACCTGAGTTCTGATCACCCGCACCTGCTGTCACTAATCAAGCCACACTACAAATACACACGCATCAGTCACTCACTGTCCAGTCTACCGTTCACTACTCCTTGGACTGTCTGTGACTCCCTCTATACGATATGCTCCGAGAAAGATCTTACTTCTGGTTCTTCCGCGTCCTCCACGGACTCCTGAAGCTGTTCCACGATCTCCTCAAAACCGGCATCAGACATTCCACGGCCTCAGAACTTCCATACAACCCTGGATCCTTCACTCTGTTGACACTCACCTCCTTACCTACCCTTTCCACTCTCCACATCTTGTATCAATAACCACTCCTGTGTCTTTACTTACCCGTTGTCCTCGGCCGTTGCTTTATGAAGTGACATGAACAATGTGTGAGACGCCATCACAGTCAAAATAGAGGACTTTTTTGCCACACTTGTGGGAAAAAAAAAAAAAAAACCTTATAAAGAATAAATTACCTTGTATTGACTATGACATAAAGACATTTAAATGATAATTGCATTGTCACTAAGCCACAGCTGGCAGCTTTATTTTTTTTTACAAAAATAAATGAATCGATTACAAAATTAACAAACATTTCTATAGTAAATACACTGGGGGGAAAAAACATTATACTAGTCAATTTCACCAATAATTACAAAGAACCGCTAATAACATGTTGAATTAAACCTGAAATTTTGAACTAGAAAAACTGAAATACATTCTGCAAAATTTCTATTTTATTAACTACGAAAAGTGTTTGTTTACGTTGTACTTTTGGAATTGCTGAGATTACTACCAAAGTAATACTTGTTTTGGTCTGTAAATGCACAAAAAGACTTTGGAAAATTTTTTGATGAACTAAACATGCAGAAGGCCATCATATCAGACTTTTGAAATCATTAGTTTGCTAGCACAGATGTACTGTACTTACTGTATATTATGCAAGAACTCATGTAGTATGAGCCACCTCCTGTAACAGTTGATGTGTCTTGAGCTGATGTCTTTTATTTTTATTTTTTATTATTTGATTTGTATTTCAATTTATTATGTTTTTGTATTTATTTATTTTTACGCAAAATGTAAATATATTTTTGCCCAACTATATAAAGTTAAAACCAAAATAGCATTTCTTGTTACAAAATAGTCCAATAAACTGTTTTTTGTTTATGTTATTTTACAGTGTACTGTTGCAATTGATAACTTTTTTTGCTCAAATGCATGCAATGTTTGAAGATAAGTTTATTTAGTTTGAGTTATGGTTTGTGTTTCTGAACATGTTGCATCAGTCTCACTATTGTCTGAACAGCTGAAATATTGATGAGGCCAAACAAACAGGTGCAGTGATTTCTCCATCGGTAAGAAGCGCTCCAGCAGAGGGCAGTGCGTCACACACACACACTTTAAAGCGAGGAGATGTGTTTACAGTCAGAATCAACAATGTGTGTGTGTGAAAGCTGAGCCTGTGAATCACTGTGACACTTCAAAGTAAGACGTTCTCTCTCTTAAATCCGACTCATTGTTCAAACAGACTGTGTTGAAGAGCGTCGTAAATGTGGCTGTCGTTCTCCGCGTCTCGTCTCCTTTGGTCCCTGCTGACCTCGTTACAACGTGGCTTACAGCCAGAGCCAGTGTCACTTTTATTTACAGCTTCATATCGCAAAATAAAGGTGATTTTCCGGGATGCATGTGATTTCTGCACACATTCACCAAAGGAATCATGTGGTTTTATTCCAAATGCATGTTGTGTTGTTGAAATTTACTGAGAAAACAAATCAATATTGTCCTGAAATGACAGAGAACATGTACTTTAACAGCGTAGTTGTTAAATTGGTGCCGATCAGCAGTGATGATTGTCAGCGTGTGAATTATATAATGCAATGACTTTCAGGAGGCTGAACTTATTCAAATGAATCTCTAAGTGCTTTTTGTGGCATAATCTGTTGTGGTTTAGCTTGCATAACACAAATTGGGTTTTACCATTTAAATGCATCATGAAATCAAAATGTTGTTAGGGTTGTTGAATACATATACCACAGTACTGAATAATGAGTATATGGTATTGCAAAGATTGCTTGGAATTAGCATTACATAAAACTATATTAATACCTTTTAATACCATGGTATTTTTTGATACTGTTTTGTCTGATTAGAAAATGTTTTTGATAATTTTGATAAACTTTTCTCTGCTGTTAACATACAGAAAATCATCATAGCAGAATTTTGGAAATATCAATTTGATACCACACATGTTAATATTATGCAAGAATCCATGTAGTATGAGACAAAAGCTCCTGTAACAAAATAAGAGCTTTTTTATTGTCAATTTTTTATTAAGTTTTAAAATGCCTTATTTTATTAATATTACTATTCATTTTATTATTATTTTATTGCTATTTTATTTAGTCACAAATATACATATTATATATATTTAATTACACACTTGATTGTTTTATAATATCGCAAATGTAAACTATATTATCATCGATCTAGTTTTCTAATGTGACTAGGCATAAACTATATTGATTATTCATTAATATTAACATCAACATTTTTCTGTGAAACTGCTTTGAAACATGTTATGAATGTTTGGTATTGTGAAAGTGCACAGATCATTTGAATGTAAAATGTGAATAAACCACAGACCGATGAAAGAACGGTGATAACTCATCTCAACTTCCTGTGCCGCTCCAGGTGATTAAATATTATCATAATTAATCACTGTCCAAACGTCAAGCACAATACAAGAGCTCCCATGAGATTATGCAAACTGTTTCCATAACTGCTTTCACAAGCCTCCTCTGGAGCTCAAAGCCAGACTCTCATTTAGTCAAGGTCACTTAGCTTGAGTTTAATGGATCAGACGAGTCAGATGTGTGAGCAGCCAGACATCTGCTCTGCAAACGTCTTTGGTCTGCTTTTTGTGTTCAGCGTCTGTGCATCTTATTTAAAGTTAATCAACACACGTGTCAGACTTTGTGCATCACTTTACTGACAACAATCACAAATGACTCGACTAGAAAACTACTACTACCAGTGTTTACTGCTGCATCTGTCATTGATTTGTACACTTCAAAAAAATGATTTTCCTATTTAATATTTTTGTCTTGTTTTCTGAAAAATTTATTAAAATGAATTTAATGAGTTTATGAATAAAACAATTAAAAATGTTGTCCAACAGAATCAGAAAAATAAACTTTATTCAAAAAAGTAGATTTTTCATACCCCATTGGCAGATTTTTGTTCTTGTTTTAAGTATAAACTCACTTTATTTTGGTGCATGTTTTTCAGAAAATAAGACTACAAACAAAAATTCTGAAACAAATGTACTCACCCTCAGGTCCTCCAAGATGTAGATGAGTTTGTTTCTTCATCAGAACGGATTTGGAGAAATGTAGCATTCCATCCGTGTCTCAGCAAGGATCCTCTGCAGTTGAATGGGTGCCGTCAGAATGAGAGTTGATAAAAACATCACAATAATCCACAACTAATCAGCACTCCAGTCCATCAGTTAACATTCTTGAGAAGCCAAAAGCTGAAACAAGTTCATCAAGACGTTTTTCACTTCAAAGTCAAACCATTGCTTTCAGTCAGCCTAAATATGATCGATAATCCAGAATAATCCTAATACCGCTTCATCCAGTCAAAAGCCTCTCACTCAAATCCACCAATATGTTTTGGTCTGTTTTTCTTGTAAACTGTGCTTGAGCTGTGCAGATTTCTCTCCTGATTCATACCAGAACACTTCTTCACTGGAGGAAGAGTTATTATGGAATATGGACTCGTATTTTAGCCAGAAGCAATGGTTTAAAGTAAAAACATCTTATGCTGGATTTGTTTCAGCTTCGTAGGAGTTGTGTGGATTACTTGTGGCTTATTGTTGTGTTTTTATCAGCTGTTGGGACTCTCATTCTGACGACACCCATTAACTGCAGAGCATCCATTGCTGAGACATGATGCATGCTCATTTCTCAAATCTGATAGAAACAACCTCACTACACTTCGATGGCTGGAGGTGAGGACTTTTGGTCAAATGTTCATTTTCTTGGCTTACTACTTTCTTTACTATCAATTTAATTTTGGTTCTCCAGTAAATGTATCTTGATTTAGTTTCGCAATTTGTACTGGAAAACATGATGAAAATGCTAAATAAGTAAATCATTTTTGCAGTGTTAGCATCTGTCAGGTCTGTGTTTGTTTTCTTGTCATTTGTGGCAGCAGGGGCCGATCTCATCATCAGTGTCAAGGGTCAGAATGACGAGGAAGGAGGTGATGATCACGCACGCTGAAAGAGAGAGAGAAGAGATAGAGAGAGAGAGAGAAACCAAACGAGAAAACGAATGATAGGAATCTGACTGGGAGAGGGTCAGTGCTTCTATTTTTGGCATCTTAGAAAATGAAGAATGTACTTATGACAGCAGGATTATTTTATCTCCAATATGTATTGTATATCTGCAGTAAACAGCATCTCATTGTGTCACTTACAGCATACAGTCTTGCAGTAAATCAAGACACTTCAGCATTTTGCTCTTAATATATTTGTTTTGTTGTGGCTTGCGAGAAATATTCCATGAACGCATTCTAGATTTTTTTCATGGTAAATTCATGACTCCTTTTTATTTTTAACACATTTATTACTTTTTATTCTGCATTTTGTATATATATTTATATATAAATATGCACTACTATTTAGGGTCGGTAAGATTTAAAAATGTTTTTGAAAAGGCTGCATTAATTTGGTCAAAAATACAATAAACAATTATTACATATTTTTGTAATTTAAAATAGCTTTTTTCTATTTGAATATATTTTAAAAAATTTGATTTATTTCTGTGATGCAAAGCTGAAATTTCAACATCATTACTCCAGTCTTCAATGTCACATGAATCTTCAGAAATCATTCTAATACGCTGATTTGCTCTCCAGAAACATTTCTTATTATTATCAGTGTTAAAACAGTTGTGCTGCCCAATAGTTTTGCAGAAACTGTCATACATTTGAAATTTGATGAATAGAAAGCTCAAAATAACTGATACATGTTTATTTGAATAGAAATCTTTTGTAACATTGTAAATGTATTTACTGTCATTTTTGATCAATTTGATGTGTCCTTGCTAAATAAAAATATTAATATATAGATATTGCATATTGGAAGAACTGATTGTTGCTAAGCAACACTACACCCCATGCATTCCATAATTACTCTGAAAGCAATTAGCTACAGCTTTTGTTAGGTGTAAGTTGAATAGTTTTCACTGTACTTTTTAATCTAACTTTCAATCTTCTTCCAAAAAGCTAAAAATATAACACACTTTATAATTCATATCTCCTAGATCCTCTTTTGTATTTTTTTCCTGAGGTTTATGTTGGATTTGATATCAGTCATGGGTATCAGCATCTCTC
>JADLZN010004023.1:0-320200 GCA_018155175.1 Sinocyclocheilus anophthalmus | reverse complement strand
TCGTTTACCCTGAGTATTTCTAAATGCATTTACATATAATGAACATGAACATATCACCCAAGAAGTTTAATAGGAAGAAAGTCCAAGCGAGCAAATGTGCACTAAATTACTAAATTGATCCATTTCATCTTTTTTTTACTTCCTTGAATTATTTTTTATATCTCGTTTATATGTAGACTATAATGTTGGAAAAATCTGATATCTAGCTCACTTCAAAATTAATGTTGCAAAGGCAATCGTGAATATAATTGTGTCCAAAGGGGATTTGTCATTTTAAACGACCCAGTCTATTACATTCTTGCTGTATATTTGGTCTTAAATACTGACCATGAAATAAGATTTAATTTTCCACTTGTATGGAAATAGATAAGAGAGCATGCCAAAAATGGTTCTGATTCAGTCAGTTGATAAATAAATACAAATCAAAATTCAATGTAAATTGAAGAATATGACACTTTTTTTGAAGTCTCAAAAAAGCATTATAAAATCAATCAACCAAACTTTTTCTTAGAATGACTTTTTAAATGGACCTCACACAATATGTTAAAATGAGACTCTGACATACTTCACTAAGATTCCCAGATGGGACTAAATTATGATGAGCTGTATAGCTTTGACATGCCCTGACTATTCTCAAAAGGCAAAACGTTTTCAGACCAATGTCTTCACTTTAAAGAAGTTCATTTTTAGATGTATTTCATCTGTAGGAAGGGTAGACAGACTGTCTGAAAGATCTTTGTGTCAACTTTCCATTTTTAGGTATCATATCTCATATCATATCATAGATTTGACAAAACAAGGTAAAAAAATCTATCTACATACCATAACAGGACTCTTGAATTACAGAAGGGCTGACAGCAGGTTGGTAGTTCACATACATTTTTTGAAGCATTTAGGCTGCTGTGATATTTCAAGTAATCATAAAATAAATAAATAAAAAAACAAATGTGACCCTGGACCACAAAACCAGTCTTAAGTCGCTGGGGTATGGGGTCAAAATGATCTATTTTTCTTTTATGACAAAAATCATTAGGATATTAAGTAAAGATCATGTTCCATGAAAATATTTTGTAAATTTCCTAACGTAAAATATATCAAAACTTAATTTTTGATAATTAATATGCATTGCTAAGAACTTCATTTCGACAACTTTAAAGGCGATTTTCTCAGTATTTAGATTTTTTGCACACTCAGATTCCAGATTACAAATAGTTGCATCTCGGCCAAATATCATCCTATCATAACAAACCATACATCAATAGAAAGCTTCTAGCTTTCAGAAAATATCAATTTCGAAAAATGTATTGTTTTGTGGTCCAGGGTCACAAATGGCCTGCATTTACATCATTTGAAAGAGCTACATTTATATATATATATACATTTTATTTAAATATTTCTATTTTTAATGAAATAAAAAGTAATCAGAGCTCAGAAGAGAGAGGACACCTCCTGAAGGGTTCTCAAGTAAACTTCCACATCAGTCTCATTACAATGGTCTCATACTGTATCTAAAAAATAAAAATGTTAGAATCAACCAAGAATCGAATGCACAATGAATATAAAATATTAATGTCAAATTACACGCTTCCATATATGCATCAGCGTGTGCTCATGAGCCTTTCATGTTCTGCTGCTTTCATCAGTGTTCGCTTGAGTTATATCATTATTCTGCTCTGAGAACCTCTGAGGAATTTAAAAGCCAACATCAATTTGGATTATTTGCCTTTGTCACAAGCAACACTTTAAAGATTAAATAAACCGTGTTCAGAGAGAGATTAATTTTCAGAGTCTACATCAGTTCTATCTCTGTCTCTGATCAAAGATAACAGGTGACTGTTAAAAAGGTACTGAACTGTGTCAGAGGGTCTGTTGATGTCTCATAGTCCTTGCAATCTCAGAATAATAAATACATTGGTTTACCGTGATATGAAACCACTTACAAATGCATTTTAATATTGATTCTAATGATTTTTGTTTTGTTTTGACAGTAGCCAGAGTTGGGATAGTCTGTGTGAGTGCATTAAAATCAATATCCAAATATGATGCAAATTATGTGAATCCATGAGGTGTGTGGATGGGCATATATCAAGCTAAAAAGTTACTCCTTTGGCAGTAAAATTAAATCATGTCTAAGGCAGCTAGTTATAATTAAAATTCTAGCATTTCATTAGTTTTGTTGGGAGCCCTGTTTACTTTTTTGGTGTATCTTCTTGTTCAAGGGGTCCTACTTCCGTCATATCCTGCACATGTTGCATGTTAAAAGAAAAACTTTTTAAAAAAAATACTATTTTGCATTAATCATTCAAAATAAGGGACTTCCCATCTGTGCAATGACATGACAACCCAAACAAAACAGACAGCATGTCATGGGCCAGTGCTATTCAGTGCTACTGAAGTGTGTCACCTCAAATACAGTTCAAGAAGATAACTAGCAGAATTAGTAACATATGTATGTTTTTACCATTAAAGATGGTTTGGAGTCGAGATTGCAGGCACAGTTTTTTTCTCAAAGCTGTTTATGGTTGCCTTTTTCTTAATAAAAAACACCCGTAAGGTGTTGGGCCAAGCAATGCTCCTCTGCTTCTTTCATTGCATATGGTGTGATCAATGCATTGACGGGCTGTCGGCACAGCCGGTTCTTTTCCCCTTTTTTTTTTCTTACGAGTTTGAATGTAAGCCACTGATGTAGAAATGCTGTGTCCATTTATTTATAATCCCGGTCTAATTCACACTTAATCTTTTCATTCCCACATTTTGATAAATTCAGGGTTCTCTTAGATGTGTTTTTTCACCGTAATCATTTAAGGAGTTATAGACTTAATCCAGTTCTTGAAGGGTAAAAATAGCTACCGGCCAAACACCGATGGAGATAAATCACAGTTTCTATTGGATGGTTTAATGTTTCATTTGGAGCAGCAAAACTCAACAGAAAACAACCAAGGACCTTTTTATTTTTGAAGAACAGTAGGTCACCTGCAAACTATAAATAAACATCAAGTCTTAATGTTAATCCTCACCATACATAATTTTGATTGTGTTGCATATTCATTATAATTATTGTTGTTTGACCCACAAAGGATATTTTTCCTTACAATGCCTGGGATGATTTTATGCATATTCCTAAAGAAATACCATTGAATAAAGGATCAAATAACATACCTGTACAAGGACACATGCTACAACATGACCTTTGGGAGATAAATCGATCCATAAATCTCCCTCTGAATACATGTTAAATGCTAATCAATTATTAAAGTTGCCTATTATTACATCACATCAACCAGCTGGGCAAGAATGCAATCTGCTTTATTCTGTAATCAAACCTATTGTCAGTTAAACAAACAACAGATGGTACATTGTTACCAAGTAGGCTGTATTTAGGGTTTGACTGAAGATCTGAGCATCTTCAGAGCATTTGAGCACCTTTGAAAGATACATCCAAAGATTTTTTTCTAAAGTCTTTTACAGATATTTGTATACATTTAAAGCATTCTAGTACGTTTACAGCATGAACTCAACAGTTCAACCTATTCTATCTCAAAAGCTATTAATTATCTTACATGCAACTGCTTTCAAAAGGAAGATTGATTTCTAAGAACACTAATGGTGTTTTAGGAATAACACTGTCCAGCATAACCATTCCTAACACTTCCTAGCAATCGCTATTGATACGAGCTAAATCAGATAGTCATGTAATGTCATCATTCATCGTCTCAAAGATAACTCACATCTCTGAAGCGGTTCCAGTGCTTGATCTTGCGACTGTACTGGGAAATGGTGGACAGCCACTGTTCATCTTCCATGAAATTCTCCGTCTTCTCCGGTTCTTTCCCGCTCTTAACGTCCACCTGCACGGAAACCCGTACGAGCATCAGCAACGGAACGAGAAGACATCCCAGATCATTCATCCACACCATTATTCCGCTTGTCTGAAGTCTCGATTCCTCTACTTTAAAGGGCGAGAGACGGATGCTGAGACTACAGTGAAGTGTGACCTGATTACAGGATGCGTCTGGGAATATGTATAGAGGAGAGAGAGAGGCGTTTTCCATGTATGAGATGATTTGATTGGAGAGAGATTGAGAGGAAGAGGGAGAGAGAAGCAGAGAGAGACGCGCGCAGAGCTGTGGCTATCAAGGCTGGTCATGTGATTTAGCGCGCTCGGAATTCCATTAAAGGGGTCATATGCGATTTAAATTTTTCTTTTCTCTTTGGAGTGTTACAAGCTCTTGGTGTATAAAGAAGATCTGTAAAGTTGGCAAAAGCACAAAAGTCTCAATCCAAAAGAGATATTCTTATTAAAAGTTAAACTAGTCACTCCTAGGCTACCTAAAATGGCGGTTCTAACAAGACCCCACATGTATCGGTCATGATGTGTGGCCATTTTCAAGATTTGCAAATCGCCTCCCAAATGTTCCCGCAAAGAAAGGCAGCATAACTTTGATTCTCGCTGTAGTATTGTTGACGCTGCCGCCATGTCCTGAAGGCGCTGTGTGTTTCGTTGTGAAAAAAAAAAAAAAAACTACTTTGTTTGGCCTTCCAAAAAAAGGACGATATCCGCTTCGTCATGCCTAGAGATGATCCGTGTGGTCGCTGAGGAAATACTTCAACTTCGCGCTGTGTATCGCCGGATCGGTTTTCACCGTGGATGAAGCGGAGTCCAGCACGGGGTCGTCAAATGTGGTTGCCGCAAGCCGCCGGATGCTCCTTCGTCGGAAAATACCGCCAGACGCGCCGTTCTCAAGGCCGCCGCCTCCCACTCATTCAAGCCGGCTCCCTCCCCCCACTCACTCTAGGCCGCCAGCCACGCTCACTTAGCCCCGCCACGTGGTTGCCCTTGTTGTGAAAGCGAAAATACATTGTTTGGCCTTCCAAAAGAGGACACAATAGAAATCAGTGGTTAAGTTGTATTTAAAAAACTGTTCCAGAACACTTCAACCCAAATATCAGATGTGTGCAGCACACGTTTTATGGAGGACTGTTTCCTGAACCTGGGAGAGTATCCTACAATGCGGCTGTTCTGACTCACAGACTGTAAGTCGTTTTCATTTTAAGGATTTGCCACTAATGATTCAAACACTAGTTGAGCAGTGTAGAGTAGCGCTTGTTCTTTGTCATTTCTTTTTTCTTTTGGTTCTTAGTATCACAAAGTGCAGAATGGTTTTATGTTTGCGCGTTAGTTATGGTTAGTTATGGGTGCTGCCGCGAGCAACGCAAGCATAAACATAAAAGTATTAATTCGTAATTATGTCCCCACTGGATGTTACAAATGCCTCGTTTATAATGGGTTGTAATGTTTTCCTTCTCGTCGCTCCGGCCGGACACGGCATCAACAGTATGGTAAGGGGCGTAACATTTCCTTCACACACTTGAGGTATTCGGCCAATCACAACGCCTTGGAGTTGGCTACTTCAGAGCACACCTCGCTTTCAGACTGATGAGCTTTGTAAATCGACACGTTTCAGAAGGCGGGGCATAGAGGAGAAACAAAAATATACATTATGTGGAAAATAATGTTTTTTAAACTTTAAACCACATAAACACATTTCATTACACCAAATACACCAATAATGTTCTTTTTAGCAACATCATAAGACCCCTTTAAATTCTGTTATCGTCACATTATAGGATCATTCGAGATCTCAGTTAACCCATCATCACTTAGAACAGAAAATAACCATGGGAAAATAAACATGCTCCACACTTTTACCTGCCATGCGTTTTTAAAACAGAACCAATTTCACTTATAACGCAGGATGATTAATAATAGTATGTTCTTAAAACAAATGTAACATTTCATTGGATTTTCTCATTTTTAAATATAGGTGTCCCTCCCTATACATGTTGTCAGTACTAATTTGTAAAATAATAAAAACATTTATAAAATTATAAAAATAGCAAATAATATAGTAATCTTTCTATTTCTATTTATATATTTAAGTTGTATGAGATCTAGTCTTATACTGAGACCTAAATAAATTAGGTGGATCTAAATATCTCAAACAATTTATTTATTTACAATTTGTTGGAGAAAAATGAACAGACTGTCAGTAGGTGGGGATCTTTATGCAGTTTACATCCATATAATCATTATGAGTGCCTTCATTTCTCATTTATTCAAGGATTCCTTCAAAACGCTGATTCATTTATAAATGAAACAAGGGACTGGCCTTGTGGGTCATTGGATCATTCACTCGACCTAGCCTATTTGTTGAAAAAACTGCTTCACATTCATTAAGGAAACAAGTGGCTTGTGAATTCAAGTGAATTCAGTGAATTCAGCAAGTGAATTCAGCACTGGACACTACCATACCACTACCATACTCGTACTATTTCTACAATGTTTTATATTGTAATAGCCACTGTCTTTGTGAGGGAATCACTGAATTATTCATTGAACTAATTCGGTCATAAATGAATTTTTTCAAATGAATAAATAGCTATTTCTAAATAAAAATTTAAATTGCATTTTCCCCAGCGACAAGGCCTAATATCTAGCCAACGTTCAAATGTTTTATTTCAACGAAACTTAAAGTGCTCAAATAGAAACATGCACCCTGATACTGACACCAAAACGATGTGACATACAAAGCACTGACTGACAGGACAATTGACAGAACACACATGACATCGTTTAGCTGTGTGTGAATATGTCAGCATATAGTGTAACTCAATCCTGAAAGCCCCACCGGGGGTTTCAAGTGGTCATTTTTGACCATGGCTATAGTTGTCACTTGCTGTAGTTTCATACATACATAGGCCTATGTATGAATATTGGTGACACCTGATTCATATGAAAGAACATAAGCTGCAGGCAAGCAATGCAAACCTCAACATACTTGACATAGAACATATGTCTCTATTAAATATAGGGATACGGCTTTTTTTGTTGTTTATACATGTCTGTCACAGAACACAAAATTCCAATTATAAATATATTTATATGTAACACATAAATATCAGAGCAGAACACTGACATTCATGCATTTGACAGACAATTGTAGGCCTATGCAAAGTAACTTTGTGCCGTTGTACAAATTCATGCAAATTCAACTAAAGTTATTTTTTTCCATTAAAAAGGCCTCTTTAATAAAAAAAGCATATGCACAATTTTGAAGAAATTAAAGATACTTTTTTCATGATAGATAGCTAGATAGATAGATAGATAGATAGATAGATAAATAAATAGATAGATAGATAAAACAGATGAAAATAAAACAGAAGTTATTATTTTTGGTCACACAGCTGGTAGCCAGATGGTAAATGATAACTTGGTCCCATGGAAGGTGTACCTGCAGGATCAAGTAAAGAACTTGGGAGTCATTTTTCATCTCATCTCTCATATTTGATCGACAAATAAAGACGGTGGTTCGTAATTGCTTCTTCTATCTAAGGGCAATAGCCAAATTGAAACAAATTCTTCCAGCCAGGGACCTGGAAAAAGTTGTCCATGCCTATATTTTTTCCCGTCTAGACTATTGTAGTGCTCTTTATGTTGGGACTTGTCATAAACATGCTGCTCGCTTGCAGTTAGTACAAAATGCTGCTGCAAGGTTGTTAATGAATGCTAGGAAATCAGATCATGTTACTCCCTTATTGTCTGTTTTAGGATGTTACCAGTACAATTTAGGATACAATATAAGATTTTAATATATGTTTTTAAAGCTCTTCATGGAATGGCACCAGAATATCTAGTTGAGCTTATTAAGCCCCACAGTCCAAGTATAATACTAAGATCATCAAATAAGTTTCTTTCAACTCTCCCTCACGGTGCACGTCTCAAATTGAAGGGTGATCGTGCTTTCTCCGTTGCTGGTCCAAGACTGTGGAACAATCTGCCACTTGATGTTAGATCTTCCTCAACTTTAAATGTTTTTAAGGATCGTTTGAGATCATATTTGTACTCCCTGGCATTTTAGTATATGGATGTTTTTATGTTATTGTTTTTTTGGAACTACTGTGTGCCCTGTAAGGTGCTATATAAATAAATAAACAAACAAACATTAGATAGATAGATAGATGTACTAAGAAAGAAACATCAATGTTTAGAGGTGAGGTTGTACCACATGGACCAGGACAGGGTGCGGTTTTTCCCTGCTCTCAGCACTTCCCAGCACTGCAGCGCACTGTCACTTCTCCCACTGATATGCTGCAGTGAAGGCAAATCCTACACTTAGCCTGCTTCATTTCATTCTTTCATCTGCAATGAGAGTCTGAAAAGTCCCAGATTTCATGACCTTGCATGGCAAGTCACTTATACATTTCCCTTTAGTGATTTTTAGTGATACTGATGTGTCTTTTCACCTTGGTCTCATTTTTGGCTTTGCTGATTCAAGGTGGCAGTTTTTTTCAGAGGTAACTGGAGACATATGGACATATATACTAACATGGTTATAGGGAAGCTGTCATATCTCATTGATTATATCAGTAATGACCAGCTGACTATTAGACTAACCCGTTTGCTCATCGAATAAATAAGCCTAATACTGATTTAAAGCAACTGTATAGTTTTGTGTATTTTTGCGAATTTGGAGACGGAATTTCGTGGGACAAAACAGAAACCATTCTCTTTTTTAGAAGTCAGTGGTACCATCAGAATGACTTTAAAAATGATTTTGATATTTCAAGGTAAAAAAAAAAACTTGCATACAGCTAGGGTGAAGCATTCTCCTCTTTTTTTCCCAGACATATCCTGGTCGGGATTTCTAAATTGCCTAAAATGCCCTGCACTCAAAATGTCAGCATCTGCGTTCTCTTTCTCTGAAGCACACAGCATAATCTTTAAAGTGGCTCAATTAATCTTCGCTGAAGGCGTTAAACAATGCCTTAGCATATTATTGTCTTCCACCGTATATGGTAATACTGGTAAACATGATCTTTGCACAGTTTTGCTGACAGAAGGATTTCAGAGTTGTTTTAGGGTTAGGTTCCCCAAAAAGGGGGCCAAATTGTAAATGGCATGACATTTTAATAAATTACTCATCTGTGCAATAATGTCACTGAAGGAAAGCGACCTCCTCATGGTCCACTAGATAAGTGGCTTGGATCTCTATGTTAACCTTAAGTGTAATTTTACACCTATACTTGCTGTGCTGTGTATTGGAACTGCATGAAAGAACACTACATCTCAGCAAGAATTGTTCAACAACATCAGAGTTTCTCCTGGCCCTCTGGGAGCTGAGATCCTTTTCGTCCTCCCCTGCAATAAATCAAATCTTAAATGGAACAGTGTTTTGGATGAAGACACATTATTTAGACACAGTGTGCATCTATACTGGGTTATGTTCTTGATATTAATAATCAAACACATTTCTCTCGCACTCAAGAAATGCTCAAGTATTTTGTAGTCAGATGATATTATCATTCCATATTCAGTCACAATTAGTTCATAGTTCTGGAGATAATAATGGTTTCAAGACTTTAAACATCAGTGACCACAGACAAAACAGGAGTCTGTCTTCTTTCCAAAAAGCATGGTGTTTCTATGGTTACTTCTGACTACTCAAAGCAGTCCAGGGACTGTTCTGTTGCTCCTCCCCTCTCTGTGCGGCCCATTAAATAAGCTCAGTCCATGATTTCATGAAACTCAGACCACCAGCACTGAGCCCACCTGCATCAGTTAAGACACTTGCAGTGTCCACTAGACCACCTGGGTTTCATCTTAATAAAAATGCCTTTTTAGGTTTTGAAAGGACAGTTATATATAGGTATAGCTTCCTTAAGCATTGCCATGGATTAAACATAATTGTTGATCATACAGATGTGGAATGGGCTTGTGACTGTGGGATGGAAATGGAGAGTTAATAATCCTAGTATGAAATGCTAGCAACAATATATTTGATATTATGCTTTTTTTTCTTTTCTATGTGTATGTATTGTTATTCCAATGTTATGACCACAGAACAGAGATGTTGAGAAGGCAATAGCGTTCATTTCTTTAGTGATTTCTAGTAGCAAAGCTCATGACTGCCTCCTGGTGCGCAATTTCAACACTGACTTGTCGACTGCAAATCTCAATCTATACTACCCTACAAAGAGTTGGGGTCAGTAAGATGGATGGATGGATAGACAGATAGATATAAACAGAAATTTGTATTTTTCTGTATCACCAAATCAATATATTAGAATGATTTCTGAAGGGTCTTATGACACGGAAGACAGGAGTAATGGCTGCTGAAAATTCAGCTTTGTCATTTTACATTGTAATATTTTACAATATGACTGTTTTTTACTATATTTTTAATATATGCAGCCTCAGTGATGCAGCCTCTTATCGACCCCTAACTTTTGAACGGTAGTGTATGTCCAAAAAGACTTGGCCCTATATACTTATTTTTCAAAAACAGTTGTCATGTTCTCACTTCAAGACAGCCTTAAAGGGTAAAATAAAAATGATTTTTTGCTTAATATGTATTTAAATCTCAATGTGCTTACCTCATAAATCAGACAATTAAAAAAAGATTACCTTTCTTGTAGTTTTACTCCCAAAAGGACCAAAAACATTTTCCTACTAAAAGAATTCATCAACCAGGTCTTAAAAATGATTTAAATATCTTTAATTTGGCCAATTCAATTTGGTTCATCATTTTGGGAAATTACAAACATTGTTTGCTTTAGATGGAAATCAAAATGAACATGTTACTTTCAGACGGACAGTCTTTCTGAAGCACCACTGGTTGCAAATATTTCAGAACATAAAAAAAAAATTATCTTTATATGGCTACATTTTTTATATTTTTTTGTAAGTGAATGCTGCAAGCGCAACATATGCTTGGAATGTGAAACTAGACATAATTGGGTTTAAACTCTACTCTATTTTGTAGAAAGAAAATGTATTCATATCATCTCCAAGAAAATTTTAGTGGCTAATTGGTCTAAGCATTAATGTCAAGCATTGATGTTTTTCCTTCCTATATTGCATATTGCAGAAACTTAGTTTACAGTAAGGCAAGGCACTTGATTATGCTTTAGAACCCTCTAACCACTCTGCAAAACACTGTTCAAATGAATGTTGATAAGGTTCTAAAAAATAAATTAAAATGGAAGAAAATAGTATGATACTATTTAATAAATACAATTATTAGTTTTCCATTTGCATAAATATCAAACATTCTTTTTAAAAATCCAACAGGCAAAACCACAGTGAACAATTCATTGAATGCTGAATGACACCGGAATAATCATTTGACTTCCTGTGGTCAGATAAATGGATCAAACACTACTAGAAATTTCAGAACTGGCTCAGAAAACCCAAATATTGGTATTGAAAAAAAATGCTTCGAGAAGAAAAGGGGTAAATAAAAAAAGAAAAGCAGTAAGCTAGCAGCATTGATTACCATTTAACAGCTGTGTACTTTCCTCTCTACCAGCTAATCATCCAATGCTTCGTTTTTAATTCATTACATATTTAAATCCATATTTAAAACCATTTCACAGATGGTAAGATCTTCCATGACTTGAAATTTTTTGCAGATATTGAAGGAGAGACGAGAGTGAACCCCTGTGGCACCAGGATGGGCTATCTTTGCTTCTCTTGAACTGGTGCAATGCAATGTCCCATTTTAGCGAAGAGAACAGAGCACTTCTGTATATGATCATCTTCAAATGACGTCTCAACAGGACACTATCTGAAAAAGAACAAAATGATAAAACATGGTTAAAGAATGCCAACAGGTAAACTGGATAAACACTAGATAAAGACTTGAAAATTCAGAAAAGCAACGTAAACTCACATTCTGCTACTCAGTGACCATGTAACAGAACCTGTATTTCTGAAAGTTTTGAGCAACTGGGTGTTGCCATTTTCTGTGCCCTTTGGAATAAGTCTGTGTCCCCAAAGTAACGTGCCCGATACAACAAGCCTTCCTCTGCAAACAAGAGCACAAATGTCTAGGTTTTCAGAATATTATGCAAAATTACACTTGCATTATGTGGACAAAGTCAAATACATGAAACATTGCTTTATACATCATCTATAAACACGCATTATTACGCAGATTCATATGCGTCACCTACTTTGTTGTTTCTCCTTCCAGCAGTTGTTTCTCAGGTTTGATATATAGTCCTCCTCCACACTTTGTTCAACATTCTTAAGATTCATCCCCGTATATTCTTCTGAGAAGTGGTCGCCGACATAGTAAGGCACCTTCAGAGTGGTAGTGTGTCGCCTGTTTGTGTGGCCCATGGATCTAAGGCAGGTGGAATGTTTGATAACGTCAGAGATATTTATCACTCGCATGACAACCATCATTCTTTAACTAGATAAACATATTTTTGCTTCCACTTTGAACATTTTTCTTTAAGACTGAGATTTAAAGATATGATAAACAATATTTTGTTAGCTTAGTGTGACAGCTAACTCAAAATGCACAATGGGATAGAGAAAGTGCTTCATGTGATTATCAAACACACACCTGCGTTAAATAATAGTGTATAATACTAAGACACCAAGTACTCGTTTTTTAAGATAATGCACATTTTGGTCAATGTTGGTCTTACGGTCTGTGGCTGAGGCTGTATGGAGGACTGGAAACCATCATCTGGCTGAGAGCCGAGACTATGATCAGAATGATTATTGGCATCAGTTGTACAAACAAGGCAAGGCCACCCTGGATGATAAAAATTAATTCATTAAAATTAAACTGTACACACCAAGACATAATGAAAGAACTATTGTTATATTTCATCAGCCTGAATACGTCTTTTAAATACATACCTTCTGGCTCAAATAATAATGCAATGTAACATATCACAAACAATTTTCATTTGTTCTCTTGACCATAGATGGCACACACAGGGTTTCTGTAGGTTGTATGAAGGTAAATGTAAGACTTTTCAAGACCTTTTTAAGATCAAGTAAACAAAATGTAAGGAATAAATTGAATGGAACACAACATGTTTAATTCATTGTACAAAAAAAAGCTCAAGGCTTGAATAGCGCTGCTCTCAACTACTAGAATATGGAAATAACTTTTACTGTACCTTCTGATCATGCTATAAAAAATTGTTCCTCATCACTATTTTGTTTTTTTAAAAAAAAAAAAAACAAAAAAAGGGGGGGGGATCTGAAGTCTTGTTTTATGAGAAACTGATAAAAATTAAGTGAGTTTATGATTAAATAAAGAACAAATATCTGCCAATCAACTTAATTCAAGAGGGAAAACAAGTTTTTATACCCCGCTGACAGATGTTTGTTCTTGTTTTAAGCATAAACTTTAATGATAAAGTTATAAGAAAAATACGCCTGCTTATTCAATTTTGCATAGGGGAGTTGCTCCGATCAGGATTTTGGAGGCCGCTCACAGAAAGCAGTATCTGCCGATACAGATCTTTTTAAAGCCTTATTTTTTATCATTTATAACTATTTATAGTGATACTCCAATCAGGATTTTTAGACATTTATTCAGGGCCTGAATTTCATTTTTGAAAATGGGGGGAATTCCCCTCTTAGATGACTCTTGTGAGAGGAGAAGCAGCTTTCACACAGGAGTCCGCTACTGATGACTGTTTACCACAAACACAACATTTATCTATTATTTTGATTTCAAATCCAAACATCGTCACTGAAAATGCTTTTTCAGCATTGCAATTCTTTTTTTTTTCACACAGTACAATAATACAATCTTTCACAGACATGTTTAAGCACAATAAATATAAGCAACACAATTCAATGCTTTTTGCTTTTGCATTTACTTATAGATTAAGTTGCTCAAGCAAGTGGCAAAACATTTAAACTACTTTTCTTACATTATCACAAACTTACCATTGACAGAAATAGACAGCTCTACAGCCTTTTCTTTTGCATTTAGATCTTTATTACAAGCAATCCTGCAGTTCATAAAGAGCTTTGTTTTCCTACCTCCACGAGTGCCATCTATTATTGCCTTCTTTATCTAAAAGTGCTCTTTCCCTTTACACCTAGCCAAAAAGCCGTATGTGTTGACTGTGAAACACAGTAGACTCTAATAATATGCATTTATGGTGTAATTACAAAATTTTCGTGTCAATCCATGTTCATATTTACTGCGCAAACAATGCGCTGTTACTTTAATTCAGCGCTTGCAGCTAGAGGTCTGCGTGGGACTGTTTTTTTAGTCCCGCTCCCGCAAGGTTCTATTCCGCACCCACCCGCACCCGCTATATATTCATATTCTCTTTGTTCACCCGCTGTCCGCTTAGAATCATTTTCTTCCCGACCCGACCGTTCCCGCTAAATTTAGATCTCGTTTCCAGAATCTAACATTTAAATTTCCGCTACTGAAAGAAAGCGAGATAGGCTGACAAATAAAAGTGTATTCTGCACAAAAGTGTCTGTTATTTTATTCGTCTTGTCAAGAGTCTTGAATTTATTGACTTTGACTTGAATTTATATGAATTATCTTAAGACACAAAATGAGTTTAATATTTTATGCAACACAGTAGGAGAAAAAAAAAATTTTCTTGTCAGGATACAATTCGATTAACATTGACAACACAATAGGGAAAAAGTGTCACAGAGAGAAAAAATAAAATAAAAATGTAGGTTGTACAAAAATAGCCCATTAGCATGGTGATTCACTCACGCTGCTTGTGAAATTACGTCTCACACAAGGTTTTCACATTACTTTAAGTTATTTAATTAAGAAATATGAATATACCTCACCTTCAGCATTATAATTATTTCACACGTGCCGGACAGTCGCGGGCATGTCGTGCCAAACCTCTCACGGCAGCGTCATCAGCTTGAGATCGTTTTTTTGAGATCGGCCTTTTAGAGACCGCCGATCGATCATCCCAACGTGATTATCGGCCGATAGTGATCGGTAGCCGATCGATCGGAGCAACCCTAATTTGCATCTCAAGTAAAAGTATCTTTGCATCTTAGTAAACAAAACAAAAACACTGAGGCAGATATTCTTTTTCTTTTTTCTTTTTTGAAGTGCAAACAACATTTAATGACATGCCTATATGATTTCAAGACTTCTTGTTACGTTTAAGACCTTTTAGGCCTTAATTTGTGGAAGGGTGAATTAAGACTTTTTAAGACCTGCAGAAACCCTGTGACACAATCTCATAACAAATGTAATAAAGAGCTATGCGCCCTTCTTAATTGTAATTTCACCCGAATATCAAGATTTGTAAGATCTAGTCAGTCGAAACAGTATTGAGGTTAGCTGATCTAATTTGTGTCTCTGGAAAATAGCATCTCTGACATTATGTTATGTTGAATATCAAAGGTTGTTGTAGGGCTGCACGATAATCGAATGCGATTGTCATGCGCATTTTGATAGTAAAGCCGGTTCTGTAATCAGCAGGAAATCATCATCACATGCTTTCAGATGGAGCAGAATTTACTTCACATAGCCGTAGTTCACTGACAAGTTACGATTTTATTGCGCGATTATGAAATAGAAGAAATTGTTTGTGATAATGACAGCTGTTTGCGTGTCTTCTCAGTGAACTACGGCTCTGTGAAGTAAATGCTGCTCCATCTGAAAGCATGTGAAAATACCACATTTAATAACATATTTTTACTCCAAACTCACTTCATAACGTCAGTCGAGTGTTTGAAATAAATCCTTCTGTGAGATGATGTGGCTTCTTACACAGAATAAGCCACGCAACACATTTCATAGTATTTAAGCAGTGATAAAAACATTGCATTATAAATATACTTTATTATAATAATAATTATTAATAATAAGAACTCAGATAAATTGTATATTGCCGTAGTCATGTGTTTAGTCACGTTGAATAAATGAAAGCAGTTGAATCTTCTGTTTATTCAGCTGCAGCAATAGGCATTTTCTGGGTTTCTTCTGCAAGGCGTATTTGGAGTTTCAGCGCGAGAGCGCCCTCTGGCCTTTGGATGGAGTTTTACTGATGATCACAGAACCGTGCTTCACTGAAAGATACGCATGACAATCGCAGCTTCTGTCGAATCGCGATCTCGATTCTATTTCGATTTATCGTGCAGCCCTAGGTTGTTGTGTATATTTGTTAACGAGGGACTTGTGGACATATTAATGTTTTTAGATTTGTGGAGATAAATATTTTGAAGTAAAAGGCAAAAACTTCTTGTAGAATTTTACATTGTGTGCTATGACAATATTCCCCTTAACAACACACCATCTGATGCCTCATCATTCTGTACATGCTAAACTTAAATGTAAATTATGTTACAATAAATGCACATCTTCCCCCCACCTTAGCTTACAAGTAAAACATCTGCACAAAACCCCTTATAATCTTTGAAGATTGGGCTCTTACTTCTCTCTGTTGTTCTCGTCGTTCTTGACGCGGTTGATGGCCAAACCTCATTCTGCCATTGCTGTACACATGCACATTACCTAAAAGCGTAAACAGAAATGTCACGGTTTGGATGTATTCGACCACAACCACTGACATGTTGCAATTCTAAAACCACATTTAAAAAGGTCACAAGACTCACTGGTGGGAAATCCACCTCCAAAGAACATATTGAAAAGTTCCTCAGGGGAAATATCTGCTTCAAAATTTCTGTGATGGGTCCTATGCCTGTGAGTCGGATGGGCTTTTTCTTCACCGTAAACATCATACTGCCTTCTTTTTTCAGGGTTACTCAGAACTGCATAAGCATTACCTATAGCTGTTGAAGACCAGGAAACAACACAAATGAGAAGACCACATGCAAACGCTCTCCATACTGATTGCAGGAAGGCTGAAGACATGCATTTTACCTTTAAATGCTTCAGTGGCACCAGGCGCATGGTTTTTATCTGGATGAAACTTTAGAGCCAGCTTTCGGTAGGCTTTTTTCAGATCCTCCTCAGAGGCTTCTTTACTGACTCCAAGAATCTCATAATAGTCCTTACATCTCTTAATTCTGCATCAAGCGAACGACAGATCACAGTAGAATAGGAAGAAAGTAGTTAGGCGGTGAAACAACTATGCACACATATAAACCAAAATGTTCTTCACAGAAATAATGAAGATGTGCCGGACTTTTAGGCAAGCAGTCTGAAACAAATAACAGACCTTTTGACAGCATCCAGCTGCTCTGATGTGTATGGTTTGGTTGATTCTGTGGCACCATGTCCAGAGGAGTGATCTTCAGTGTTGTGGTTTCGGTATCCATCATTTTCTCTAATGTTTTCTTCACTTGTGGAAGGTCCTCCATTCTCAGCAATAGACTCTAGTAAAGCTGAGACAAGAAAACTTTCATTTAAATAAGAAGCACTGGCATCTATCTATCTGTGTCTCTCTCTATCTATCTATCTATCTATATCTATCTTAAATCCACCAGCCCACTCTATCTAATATCTATCTGTATATTCTAATTATCTATCTATATATTCAACCCACTCTATCGATCTCTCTATAAGTGAAAATAATAAATACTAAATTGTAATTAAGGTTATATTACGTACGATTACATTACATAAATGTAAATACTATATAAACATCTAGTAGAAGTGATATATAACCAAGAACTGTACCTATATGGTTCGACAACATTCAGTTAGATCAATTAAAAGTAGAAAATACTGTTATTTCACAGGCATAATAAAAGATCGAGATCCCAAGGCCTTAATTACCGTCTAACTACAGACTTCAGCTTTTCCGGTGGCCTTTTAACAGACCTCTTACGATCTCCACTATACATGTATTTACATTACACGCACATCTCGCCTTGTCGGTGGGAAACAGTCTCTGTGCCTTCTCGAGGAACCGTCGGGCTTTGTCGGGCTCATTCTCTCGCAGCGCTGCGATGGCTATTTCGATGCAGCGCTCCGCTTCGTCCTTGTTTGATTCCATTGCGACGGCGGAACTGATGACTGATCTCTCTGCTGACCCATAGACGCAGCCTGATGACGTTTCCGACAACGTCAAGAGTTTTTCACTAGTCAACAGAACATCATCCGCTCCAGAGATGAAGAGACATCAAATTGACATTAAAAACAAAAGCAAACAAAAAAACCCGGTCAAATATGCAAATCAAACTGACGTCAAAAGTTGATTTGATTTAAATTGAATGTCAAACATATTGGCCTACATATAAATTAAACCAATTTCAATGTGGGATTAACTTCCTATTGCCGTCAAACTGAATTTAAAATGATGTTACTGCATCTTGATCAAATCTTGACTAATATTTGACGTCAAATTGATATCAAGGTACCCGCCGGGTTTGTAACTTACTTGCTGAGGTTTCCCTTACTGTAAAATCTCTTAAACTCTTAAATAATGATTAAAAATAACACATTTATACGATCTTATATTTCTGACTGATTGTCCTTTGTTTATCTGTGTGTATTTTCCCATCCCTTTTTAAGTTATGTTCTTTGTATTTCAATAGAGTTCTATCACTTACTAAAATAAAAATGTGACTGATTCCTGAAGCAATATAAGAAATGTTTTGAGACTGATATATATTTTTAAACGTTTAATTTAATCTATTTTTAGTCACGTTTATTTACAACTATTTATGTTATTTTTACTTTATTGATCAATTTGTTTATTCTGCTTATCGATGGGTTTGTTCTCCTGAAGGTGTTTGTACAATATAATTTATCATTTAATTTCTTTAATATATTTTATTTGATAATAATAATAATAATGTAAAAATAATTCTGAAACACATAATAATAATATTAATAATTAATAATCCCTTTGTACTTCCGGAAACGTGCTGCGGTCTGAAAGCAGAGTGGGCGCACTAGTAAAGGAAGTAACAATCATGGCAAACAAACAAATAGAATCGGAAATCATGATTACATATACAGTATAAAACAGATAGGATTCAATTCATTAGGGGAAGTCTGTGCCTAATGGTTAGAGAGTCTCGTACCGGCAGGGATTGTAGGTGGGGGGAGTGAATGTACAGCACTCTCTCCCACCTTCAATACCACGACTGAGGTGCTGCGGGGGGGGAAAACGCAAGGCACGAACCCCCAACTGCTCCCCGGGCGCCGCAGCATAAAGAATGGCTGCCCACTGCTCCGGGTGTATGTTCACAGTGTGTGTGTGTTCACTGCTGTGTGTGTGCACTTTGGATGGGTAAATGCAGAGCACTAATTCTGAGTATGGGTCACCATACTTGGCCACATGTCATGTCACTTCGTCACTTCAATGTCACTTCGTCACTTCTCGTTTTATACGGGTACCAGCACATGTGGGAATTCAATGAGGAGGTACACAAAATGGCCAAAGAATCCTTAAAGATGGATGAACCAAGTATAAATATTGCACTTAGCAGGGCAGAAGGGAAAAATGTGATATTAAAAGCATGCAACATGAAATGGCAGGTATATTGTCAAACAGGTCGGCACTATCACAAAGTACAAAGGAGCATAAAGAGAAGTCAAATCTTTCATAATATTAGTAGTAGGGACAAGTCATGTTCACACATATACGAACAGGACATTCAAATCTTAACCAAACATTACACATTTCAGTGAAACATAATACTGGTTTATGTGATGTTTGTTTAATAGTACCAACAGTGGAACACGTTTAGATGATATGTACTGCATATGCAAGGGAAAGGGAACGACCTAAAGTTGAATTGCAATCCTTAGGAATTAAATAATTCATATTAAGTAACATATTAAATGATGGTCCAAATGCAGGAAAACAATCTTAAGATGTATTAGGAATTGTGGATTAATGGACAGAATAAGGGAATCACGTATGAAACGAATCATTCTCTTCACACTCCATCACAGCAGGTGGCGGTATGCTCCTATGAAGTTGGTTGTTCAGAATGCAAACAAAAACAGTTATCTCTTTTGAATGGATACCTGCACATATAGGAATAGAAGGAAATGAAACTGGTGGATCAACTGGCAAAAAAAAATAAAAAATAAAAAAATAAATAGATATATATATATGGATATACAGTGGGTACGGAAAGTATTCAGACCCCTAAATTTTTCACTCTTTGTTATATTTCACCCATTTGCTAAAATCATTTAAGTAAAAAAAAAATTCCTCATTAATGTACACACAGCACCCATATTGACAGAAAAACACAGAATGTTGACATTTTTGCAGATTTATTAAAAAAAAAACACTGAAATATCACATGGTCCTAAGTATTCAACCCTTTGCTGTGACACTCATATATTTAACTCATGTGCTGTCGATTTCTTCTGATCATCCTTGAGATGGTTCTTCACCTTCATTTGAGTCCAGCTGTGTTGATTATACTGATTGGACTTGATTAGGAAAGCCCCACACCTGTCTATATAAAACCTTACAGCTCACAGTGCATGTCAGAACAAACGAGAATCATGAGGTCAAAGGAACTGCAAAGACAGAATTGTGGCAAGGCACAGATATAGCCAAGGTTACAAAAAAAATTCTGCTACACTTAAGGTTCCTAAGAGCACAGTGACCTCCATAATCCATAAATGGAAGACGTTTGGGACAACCAGAACCCTTCCTAGAGCTGGCCGTCACGCCAAACTGAGCTATCGGGGGAGAAGAGCCTTGTTGAGAGAGGTAAAGAAGAACCCAAAGATCACTGTGGCTGAGCTCCAGAGAGGCAGGCGGGAGATGGGAGAAAGTTGTATAAAGTCAACCATCACTGCAGCCCTCCAAAAGTCGGGGCTTTATGGCAGAGTGGCCCGAAGGAAGCCTCTCCTCAGTGCAAGACACACTAAAAGCCCGCATGGAGTGCTAACAATAAAAAACACCTGAAGGACTCCCAGATGGTGAGAAATAAGATTCTCTGGGCTGATGAGACCAAGATTGAACTTTTTGGCCTTAATTTAAGCGGTATGTGTGGAGAAAACCAGAAACTGCACATCACCTGTCCAATACAGTCCCAACAATGAAGCATGGTGGTGGCAGCATCATGCTGTGGGGGGTTTTTCAGCTGCAGGGACAGGACGAATGGTTGCAATCGAGGGAAAGATGAATGCGGCCAAGTACAGGGATGTCCTGGACGAAAACCTTCTCCAGAGTGCTCAGACCTCAGACTGGGCCGAAGGTTTACAACAAGACAATGACCCTAAGCACACAACTAAAATAACGAAGGAGTGGCTTCACAAAAACTCTGTGACTGTTCTTGAATGGCCCAGCCAGAGCCCCTGACTTAACTTAAACAATTGGAGAAACCCCCCCTTTTTTTCTGGAGAGACCCAAAAATGGCTGTCCACCAACGTTTACCATCCAACTGACAGAACTGGAGAGGATCTGCAAGGAGGAAGGCCAGAGGATCCCCAAATCCAGGTGTGAAAAATGTTGCATCTTTCCCAAAAAGACTCATGGCTGTATTCGATCAAAAGGGTGCTTCTATTAAATACTTGGAGCAAAGGGGCTGAATACTTAGGACCATGTGATATTTCAGTTTTTCTTTTTTAATTAAATCTGCAAAAATGTCAACAATTCTGTGTGGTTTTTCTGTAAATAGGGGGTGCTGTGTGTACATTAATGAGGAAAAAAAAATTAACTTAAATGATTTTAGCAAATGGCTGCAATATATAACAAAGAGTGAAAAATTTAAGGGGGTCGAATACTTGCAGTACCCACTGTATATATATATATATTATATATATATATATATATATAATATAGATGTATATATATATATATATATAGGACTATATATATAATAGATAATTATATTATATATATATATATTATATATATATATTCCATAGACTGATAATGATATTATTAAAAACATCCAGACATAGAGTTTAATTCGATGTAGAAAGTGCAATAAAAGGGGCTAATTAACAAAAGCATTCAAAGATATGTGGCCACAAGTAATGAGATGGTGATAATAACAGGAGGCATTGATATAATATTCAAAAAAAAGTTGGAATGAGAGGAGAATTTTGGAATAGAAAGGAAGACCATATATCTCGTATAGAAATGGACCACACTGCACTTAATCAATCAGTATATCAATAGGAAAACATGAATCTGGACCTTTGTGTTAAATGTGATCTTCGAAACAGTTGCAACATATTTTAGTAAGGTAAAGGATCTGAGAATGAAAGGATTACACCTTCAGAAGCACTTCATAGGGAAGTTAATCAGATTTCACTCAGGAAATGTTAATAAAGATGGCAACATGTTTCAAATATTACTATTGAAGATCTCAAAGACACATAATTAATGGAACAGGATGTAAAGAATTAATATCTATATATAATATATAACCGATTAACGCGTTCCTGACGTCATCAAGCAATAAAGTCTTACGCATTTCTTTTCTAACAACTCAAGCAATGTTATATCAATGAAAATCAAAGGAGAAAGTAATGGGTGTCAAACCACATATTGAAAAAATTCAAAAATACAAAGTTATTTGTGTGAAAGCACTATTGATGATTATTGCCATTTTAAATAATGCACTTAGTTAAGGGTTTGTGGTCACAGTTTCATTCGCTGATCCTCAGATATGACTGACTGACCAACATTGACTAGCCTACAACTTGGATAAGATTCCTAAAAGTTTAACACATTACAGACATTGATGCATAAACGCGGATATGTTCTACATGTCTACAGTATAAAGAATGAATAAACCTTATAAACTCCTTGATTTCGCTTAAGCAACTTTAAATATAATATGCATGCACAATAAACAATTGTAAAATTTATTTACATCACTCGACAGAAAGGTTTTTTGAGGTTTTAATAAAATGTAAATTAATAAAAGTCATATTAAACAAGCATATTTCCAGTACGCGCCTCAGGCTTGCACAGTATCTTTTTATTTATTTTTTTATTTTTTATTCAAGGAAAACAATAACACACAATAAAACAACATTAAAATAAGAAAAGAAAAAGATAGAAGGACAAATTACAACAAACAAAAAAACAATTGCCAGGGGGAGGAAAGTATAAAACTTCAAAACAAAAATACAAGATATACATACATACATACACTTGTACGTATATATAAATCAAATAAATATATTGTAAAGTTCACAAACTTTCAAAGTTCTTACACCTTTCTTATTCACAGAGTCTCTGATACTATCAATATATATAAGCCTACATATTTCAATCAACAAAACCATAAAATTGTTTTTTTATTGGTAATTTTACACTTATGAATGTGAACTTTGGTCAATAGAATAAGTAAATTAATTAAGTAAAAGTACAGTTCCTCTTGGTCAGGATAGTCAGTAAAGCCAAAGAGTACATTTTCCCATAGGAGTGAAGAAGGTCTTAAACTCTGAATATTTTCGCTAATACATTTTTGGACCTTACACCATAGTGTAACCAAGTACAGTACCAAAATAAGTGCAAGGCAGTTTCCTCATACTCATTACAAAAAAATACAATTTACATTTATTCCTTTTTAAAATTTTTGTAAATAATGATTTGCTGGATAAAATCTATGAATAAGCTTATAAGAAACTTCTTTAATCTTATTTCTAAGATGATATTTCTGTGGTAACAACCACACTTTTCTCCAGCAAATCAATTTTCCGTTCAAAAAAGAGACCCAATGAGACAAAACATAAGGTACAGTAACAATTTCTCTTTGGAAAAGAGTACGGATAGCTCTATTATTATTTTTGGGATTTAATGAAAAACAAATTTTACCAATATAAGATTTACTAACATCAAAAGACACTAAATCGGGAGGAGGAGAAGCGAGATGAGGAGAATGGTCTATATCAATACCTTTAAATAGCATGCGAGTACCTGAAGGGATTGAACCAATAACAATTGCAAATTCTTTTTGAGTAACTGGCGTTTTACAATAAGAAAGGAATTCATCATAAGAAAGGAGTGTTCCTTCTTTATTATATAACTGACTAACCAATTTAATATCGTTGTCAAACCAGTTCTTAAAAAAAGAGATTTATGTTTGTAAAGAATGTTTCTATTATTCCAGATGAAATAGCAATGCGGTGAAAAATTATGCTTATATATTAATGACCAAGATAGGAGCACTTGTTTGTGGAAGGCAGATAACTTAGCTGGAATTTGATCTATATTATAATTACACATCAAAACAAAACTAAGACCACCAATATTTGAAAAAACATAATGAGGGATAAAATTCCAGACAGAAGTGGGGTTTTTTAAGTGACGCTTAATCCAATTAATCTTAAAGGTGTGGTTCATAGTGGTGAAATCTAAGAAATTAAGGCCACCGTTCTCATATGTATTCATAATCACAGTCTTTTTAACATAGTGTGTTGAATTTCTCCATAGGAAATCAAAAAGCATCTTATCAATATTTTTACTAGTATGGTTATCAAGATACAAAGATAAAGAGGCATATGTCAGTCGGGCTAGGCTTGCACAGTATCGTCAACTCAACCAGAATCTTCGGTAATCCTCGGCAAACTTCGCCATGGCTCATTCGGTTCTTGTTGAGTCCTCGGTAATCCTTGGCAAACTTCGCTTGTAAGTCTGTGCTGGATTACCAGAAACAGCTAGAGCAGGCCACTATTACTTTGTTCTGCTTATGATAATGAAAGAGCATTTCTGTTGGAGGAATTAAAAGAAATAGGGATAGAAAATATTACACTTAAAACTTTGTTGAATAATGTCTTGAATCATTATAAAATATATAATGCTTTAATTACATTCTTTAAAAAAGTAGATCTGTTTAAAAGGATTTTTTATTAAAAACAATTATATTATTATTATATAATTTTTTTATGTATTATTATTTAGTTCTTCCTATTCCATCAATGGTCCACACTCCAGCCCAATAGGTGGCGGGAATGCACCTATCGTTTGTTTGCCAACCGCCATAAAACTCCAAAAGAAGAAGAAGAAGAAACTTCGCCGCGGCTCACTCGGTTCTTGTTGAGTCCTCGGTAATCCTCGGCAAACTTCGACAGTTGGTTGAACCGGCTCAATCGGTTCTTTTTGAGTTGGACGTGGTACTTCGGGCTGTGCGTCCTGCGTCATCAACCCGGAACTAAAGTTCGATTCAGTTCGATTTGTGAACCGGCTCGACAGGTTACTTACTGAGAACCGGCTCAAAAGAACGATTCGTTCAAGAACCTAACATCACTAGTATCAAGGTGTTTGTGTGGGCACATGGAAAAGAGGTACAACGAACAAAATATGTGTTTTACTGGATTGTTGACAGTTTACACGTTTATGTTCTGAGGCAAAAATATATCTAGAGCACTGACGCGATAAACATAATTTTACTGTAGTGTGTTTGAGTGTGTGACCTCAAGCGCTCACTGAATAGTCTGCACCAATGTCGCATGCCTACAAAACAATGCGCTTACAATTAACATGGCCACTGTTGAAACAAATCATCATTATACCAAAAACATGCTTCAGTTATTCAATAACCAGCCGCTGTGCTGTCAATACTGGCTGTAAGCTTGTAAAGAGAAGAACAGAAAGGAAACCCAGACTACCTGCTGACTGGCATACTCTCTCCTGGGAAGAGAGACTGGCTGACAATGTGACTCCTCTGTGGAGAATGAGTTATGAGGAGCAGAGCAACATCTTACTTGAGATGACAAAGCAACTAGCTCAGGACTTAATGCACCCTTTCTCAAATTACTTAAGTTTCCCCCTCCTTCCATAGTAGCCTCACCAGTGAGTGATGGATACCACAATAAATCAACCTTCTCTGTCAACAGAGGGGTAGATGGGAATCCAAAAACTGCTGGATTTTATATCGGCAATGGAAAAACTGACAACATTGACTGTGTCCAAGGTGACCATCTCCTGAACATGTCTTCAAAACACAAGATGATTGCAAGGCACTATGAAGATTTTATTCGCCTTTGACCACTCAAACCATGCCTTTTATTTCACGATGGTGGTCACTGGAGAGAAATCACGATAAGAACAAATTCTGCCGGTCACACGATGGCCATAGTTTACTTTCATCCTCAAACCCTAACACCTGAGGAGATAGGCGTCCATAAAGCTGCTCTGGTGGAGTACTTCACATAAGGTCCCGGAGCAGTTTGTCAGCTGGATTCTCTGTACTTCCAGGAGACCACAATGACCCGTTGCAGTCATGAACAATCACAAAGATACAGCTTCTGCAGGGACCAGTTAATATATTTGAAGGAGAGTGTGGGATTTTGGGGAGCGGGGCCTAAGGTAGAGAGTCTCGTACCGGCATGGGATTGTAGGTGGGGTGAGTGAATGTAAAGTGTTCTCTTCCACCTTCAATACCATGACTGGGGTGCCCTTGAGCAAGGCACTGAACCTCCAACTGCTCCCCAGGTGCCGCAGCACATGGTTGCCCACTGCTCAGGGTGTGTGTTCACGGTATGTGTGTGTGTTCACTGCTGTGTGTGCACACACACACAAGGATGGGTTAAATGCAGAGNGAGGGGAAATCATATCAAAAAGGGAAACAAAATCAAACTAATAAAAAGACTTCAACAAGATAAGAAGTAGAAGAGTTCAACCAGGATTAACACTAGTAAACATTCAACTTTCAAAGAAACAACATTTTCTGTTAAAATCCAGTATCCCAAAATATTACAAATACTCATTTATTAGTATATTTCATAAACTAATAGATTGAATTAGAGTGGCCTACACTACAGAATAAACACTAAAAAGGCTTGATACTATGAATAAATTCAATTTCAAATTTTTAGATTTACAGAATGTCACCTGCATTGATTTCTCAATGTAGTCTTATTCATTATCATTGATTCATCTTTTCTTATTTGCATTTGTTCATTGTCTACCAAGGAAAAGTTTTGTCAGAACAGCTTTAAGATAAATCAGAGCATCTTTATTGGCTTAATCAACTTCAGTGTTCCCTTGAGTTTGGTACAACTTGGTACAAAGATATCTTCAGATCACCAGCAATGATTTCTCATTATAAGCAGTCTTCTTAATTAATTTCATTGTTTTATCACAAGCATTTGTTTATTGTCCACTAAAGAAACTATTCACTTTTGCTATTCCTGCTTTGAAGTAACTCAAAGCATCTTTATTGGCTTCTTCAGCTTCAGCGTTTCCCCTCATCTCCTCCAGCTCTCGGGCCCAGTTTTCTTTCCCAGTCTCCCTCACTCTGGGGATGAAGAAGTCGAGATGCTGAAGAGTGAAGGTAGAGTCTGGTTTTAATGCGATCCGAGACTGGGGATTGAACCAATAACAATTGCCAAATTCTTTTTGAGTAACGGCGTTTTACAATAAAGAAAGGAATTATTCCTAGAAAGGGTGTTCCGTCTTTTTTATATATATCTGACTAACCAATTTAATATCGTTGTCAAACCAGTTCTTAAAAAAAAGAGATTTATGTTTGTAAAGAATGTTTCTATTATTCCAGATGAAATAGCAATGCGGTGAAAAATTATGCTTATATATTAATGACCAAGATAGGAGCACTTGTTTGTGGAAGGCAGATAACTTAGCTGGAATTTGATCTATATTATAATTACACATCAAAACAAAACTAAGACCACCAATATTTGAAAAAACATAATGAGGGATAAAATTCCAGACAGAAGTGGGGTTTTTTAAGTGACGCTTAATCCAATTAATCTTAAAGGTGTGGTTCATAGTGGTGAAATCTAAGAAATTAAGGCCACCGTTCTCATATGTATTCATAATCACAGTCTTTTTAACATAGTGTGTTGAATTTCTCCATAGGAAATCAAAAAGCATCTTATCAATATTTTTACTAGTATGGTTATCGAGATACAAAGATAAAGAGGCATATGTCAGTCGGGCTAGGCTTGCACAGTATCGTCAACTCAATCAGAATCCTCGGCAAACTTCGCCATGGCTCATTCAGTTCTTGTTGAGTCCTCGGTAATCATCGGCAAACTTAGCTGTAGTCTGTGTTGGATTACCAAAAACAGTAGGGAGCATGCACTATTACTTTGTTCTGCTTATGATAATGAAAGAGCATTTCTGTTGGAAGAATTAAAAGAAATAGGGATAGAAAATATTACACTTAAAACTTTGTTGAATAATGGCTTGAATCATTATAAAATATATAATGCTTTTAGGACATTCTTAAAAAAAGTAGATCTGTTTAACAGGATTTTTTATTTAAAAAAAATTATATTATTATTATCTAATTTTGTATGTATTCTTTTAGTTCTACTATTCATCAATGGTACACACTCCAGTCCAATAGGTGGCGGTAAATGCACCTTTAAGTTGGTTTGCCAACCACCAATAAACTCCAAAGAAGAAGAAGAAGAAGAAACTTCGCCGCGGCTCACTCGGTTCTTGTTGAGTCCTCGGTAATCCTCAGCAAACTTCGACAGTTGGTTGAACCGGTTCAATCGGTTCTTTTTGAGTTGGATGTGGTACTTCGGGCTGTGCGTCCTGCGTCATCAACCCAGAACAAAAGTTCGATTCCGTTCGATTTGTGAACCGGCTCGACCGATTTGTGAACCGGCTCAAAAGAACGATTCGTACAGGAACCGAACATCACTAGTGATCAGTGTTTGTGTGGGCACATGGAAAGAGTACAACGAACAAAATATGGGTTTACTGGATTGTTGACAGTTTACACGTTTATGTTCTGAGGCAAAAATATATCTAGAGCACTGACGCGATAAACATAATTTTACTGTAGTGTGTTTGAGTGTGTGACCTCAAGCGCTCACTGAATAGTCTGCACCAATGTCGCATGCCTACAAAACAATGCGCTTACAATTAACATGGCCACTGTTGAAACAAATCATCATTATACCAAAAACATGCTTCAGTTATTCAATAACCAGCCGCTGTGCTGTCAATACTGGCTGTAAGCTTGTAAAGAGAAGAACAGAAAGGAAACCCAGACTACCTGCTGACTGGCATACTCTCTCCTGGGAAGAGAGACTGGCTGACAATGTGACTCCTCTGTGGAGAATGAGTTATGAGGAGCAGAGCAACATCTTACTTGAGATGACAAAGCAACTAGCTCAGGACTTAATGCACCCTTTCTCAAATTACTTAAGTTTCCCCCTCCTTCCATAGTAGCCTCACCAGTGAGTGATGGATACCACAATAAATCAACCTTCTCTGTCAACAGAGGGGTAGATGGGAATCCAAAAACTGCTGGATTTTATATCGGCAATGGAAAAACTGACAACATTGACTGTGTCCAAGGTGACCATCTCCTGAACATGTCTTCAAAACACAAGATGATTGCAAGGCACTATGAAGATTTTATTCGCCTTTGACCACTCAAACCATGCCTTTTATTTCACGATGGTGGTCACTGGAGAGAAATCACGATAAGAACAAATTCTGCCGGTCACACGATGGCCATAGTTTACTTTCATCCTCAAACCCTAACACCTGAGGAGATAGGCGTCCATAAAGCTGCTCTGGTGGAGTACTTCACATAAGGTCCCGGAGCAGTTTGTCAGCTGGATTCTCTGTACTTCCAGGAGACCACAATGACCCGTTGCAGTCATGAACAATCACCCTATCAGCTTCTGCATGGACAGTCTCATATCTTTGAGGAGGTGCTTGGCTTTGGGGAAGTCGTGGCCTAATGGTTAGAGAGTCTCGTACCGGCAGGGATTGTAGGTGGGGGGAGTGACTATACAGCACTCTCTCCCACCTTCAATAACACGACTGAGGTGCCCTTGAGCAAGGCACCGAACCCCCAACTGCTCCCTGAGCGCCACAGCATTGGCTGCCCACTGCTCCGGGGGTGTGTTCACAGTTTGTGTGTTTGCTGCTGTGTGTGTGCACTTAGGAGGGGTTAAATGCAGAGCACTAATTCCAAGTACAGGTCACCATACTTGGCCACATGTCATGTCACTTTCACTTTCACTTAATTTCCGCATTTCTGCTGATTCTTTCTTCCAGGTGAATCGGGGAGCTCATATTTCAATTTCTCTCAGGCAAAGCAGAAGTTGTTCTACCAAATCTGATGGCCACTTTGAATTGTGACGGTGGGCTGACAGCTGGGCTGAATCCGTCCAGGGCTGGCCTATATTATCGAGTTGTCAAGAGCCTTGAGGTACCACCCAGCCATAAGAAGGCTTGTCTATATATCACGCAAACCTGATGGGGAGGCAATGAGGAACTTTAGAGGCCTGTGCTGTAGTTCAGACTATAAGACACCAACTATAGCCGTCCCTGTGGACCTGTTTCCACACACTCCTCACTGTGAACTAGTGCTTGTGTTTGAGCGATAGTGGCTGTTTTTGTGAAAGTAGTTGTTTTGGAATTCATTCCGATAAATTACTTTTTATTTATGCCATTAACTGTCAATGGAAAATTGTCAATGCAGTTACTCTATATAGGCTATGTATTATAGTTAACTAAAACCTAAAAGATATTTTTGCCCTACTTGAATAAAAACTAAAAATAAATAAAGTAAATATATACAGTACTTTGCAAAAGTCTTAGGCCATTAGTATTTTCACCACCACCACCACCAAGAACAACAACAACAAAATATGGTTTTAAGCCTGTTATTTCTATCCTTTGCTGTAGTGTGTCAGTAGGAAATACTAGTTTATATTTCCAAACATTCATTTTGCCATTAATTGTAATAATCCAGTGAGATTTGTATGCACAAGGAGGCTTTTGCACAATAGTGTGTATGTATATATTAGACATTTAAAAATAATAAAATAAAAAACTACTGTACTGTATATCGATATAAATGGTTACTTGCTGTTTCTTTGTAATTAATTGTGAAATTTACTAGCAATTTCTGAGTGAAAATTGTTTTTACTCTATTATTTTCAGTGCATATAGTAAAAACTTTTAACAGATAATAACTATAATAGCATTTCAATGATACTAAAATAACACATTTAGTCATGGCTTATATTGTAATATATTGATTCTAGCAGATCCCTTACATTATCACTAGAGGGTGCTATTGCGTCATCCCTCCATTTTGTGCAGTGCTGCATAGATGTGGTGCACTGTTAGATATGTCATACATTCATAACCAACTTGATCAGAAAATACAGTGTTTTTATGTATACTTACAGGATTTGTTAAGTATGATCAAGTTGTGAAAATAGGACAGATTCCTTAAGCATTAACCGCAAGTTCACATTTGAAAATATCAATGCAACAGAATAAACATACCTTGATGAGCACAACTATCATTTTTACCTTAATGTGTTATGCTCTTTCTGTTTAAGTCTGGACACAGATCCACAATCATGGGCTTCAGTATGACACAGTTATGTCTGACTGAGAAAGGCTGATGATTTGGATGAAGCAAGCTTACTACAAATCACCTACTGAACTAGGCAAAAACTGTATGGTAAGTGCACAAATTGAGCAAACATAAAGTAAATGCTTTTTGACCAGAGTCAAAAGACTGAGCCATTTTGTGTAATAGGAAACAGTTACATGAGTCCAAAATACAATACCATTCAGTTACTGTAATAATGTGCTTACATTGAAATTGGAGATGAGATCTGGCTATGGGAAATTATAGTAGCCCACAGAAACTTCCCTGTTTGAGGAACTACAGATTTGTTGTCATTTTAGCACGTAAGGATCCATATTTCCTCTTTGTAACACATTTAGCTCTTCAGAAAATCTTATGTTCACCAGTAGACCTATGCTGCTTTTTTAGACTGAGCTAGTAACAAAAAAAAAAACTCTTATTCTTTTAAAATACTGAAAGGTTTGCATTTGTATTTATAGCTTTGTAAGACATACAGTAACCACATTCACATATGATATTTATAAACTTGTGTGCATTCACATAAATTCAATAGATTCTACAGATTAACATTATTTTTATGTGTCTGGTTAGTGGTTATACAAACAGTGCTTTCGCATAATAGCCCACATTGACTTGAGAAATATGTTTGGGCTAGAAGGGCAAAGACCTGTATTTTCAAATTTACTCATGGATATGAACTGTATCACACACTGAGAGTAAACAGCTGAAGTGTTGGCTATCAAAGACCAGCGTACATGGCGTCCACAACATAAGCATCAGATAACCAGGCAACCAATGAAACTGGTAGGGCTAGATGGCATCCTTTCAGCCTCGCCCAATTGCATCATTTTCAACGAAATCAGAGGCTTAGTCACGCCAAAAAAATTAAACCACTTGACTGGGGAACCTGCCTGCTAGCATCAAATCAAATTGCGATAATTCTTTATGGTTGCATCGCAAACAAGGTAAGCGCGTTGCAGATGCGCGAATGCGGCTTTATTCCAGCTTGCCTTTATTGAGACAGAAGTCACACCCATTTTGTGCACAATTTAATGTATTCATTGCACGAGCGCTTTGTCTTTTAAAATAATGATAACTGAAATGACAGATGGCTTTTCTTTGTTGATGGTCGTGAACATATAATCGACTCGTTCTCTTTACAGGAGTCAATAACGAGCATGAAAGAAATGGCCGAAACGACGACAACAGAGGATGTTTATGACGATGCATACGAGGAGAAACCGGGCCCGAGACCTCCAGTGCAAATCGTGTGGAGAAACGTTATATTAATGTCCCTATTGCACCTAGGAGCTCTTTATGGTCTGACGATTCTTCCCTCTGTCTCTTCCTTAACGCTGATATGGAGTGAGTATGTTACTGCCAAGTCTGATTCTATGAACTGACTGACGTTTGTTTTAATCGCAACCTGTTCATGTGTTTATTGCGTTTTTATTTTTATGGCCTAATGTTTATGTATAAAGAGACTTGAAAATGTTGTAATGTCTGCAATTACTTGTTTTGTACCTACTGTGCGTCTTAGGCCCAGATATAATATTTTAATCATGTTAATTAAGACAAATGTAGGCTATAATTTTAATAAAATATAAAGTTATTTTCACGTTTATGTTCACTGAAAGTCTATTTTGTGTCATTTGCATGTGTCTATTAGAAATACTGGAAAGGATCATAGTTGTGGATTTTATATATCAAATGAAACCGGAAATCCTGCTGCTTTGTATTATATCAGTTTTGTTTTTTTACATCCATTCACATATATGAATCAAACTATAAATCAGACTGGAATTCACTTTCTTAGCTCAAAATAGTTCCCCCACCCCCCCCATAATGCAAATCTTTATATTTTTTATTCTGCCTTGCAACGTTTGCTGTCAGAAGGTATATGTGTGGTGGTGGTCATGACTCATGTATGTTTTAACCCCTATGCTCATGTATAATTGGTTAAACTCAGCAACACTCTGCAGTTTCCCTTTATTGTTTTGCAGGCATTTCCTCTTATAAGGGTGTTGATGTTCTTCTCTTACAGATTTAAAGTTGTGATTACTATTCTCACATATTATTGATATTATATATCAATTATTGTCTTGTCTTTTTTTTTTTTCTAAAAGCGAAAATCTCAGGCCACTTTGTCTCAGTTAAATTAGTTATGAAGACCAGTGTTTAAAGTGTCTTGTAAGCATGCGTGTGTGCATGAGTGACAACAAGACAGTCCCGTGAATAATTTGAAATCCTACCAAAAGCTATAACTGTGCTCCACTGTTGTGTACATTTTTGGCATCACATCGCCGCAAAATATTGCACCCTGGCGAACAAAGAACAATTGCTGTTGAAATAGGCTCTCCATTGTAAATTGAGCCAGATCATAACAGTGTGCCTTTCTTCACAGTCTGGCCTGGTATCCCACATCCCTTGCAGCCTTGTCTGACAACACACAGCGAGACATTTTGTCCTCTCATAGAGCGAATCAAGGGCGCATACACCATTACACGCTATGTGTGTAGTTCAGACTAATTTGTTTTTAAATGTTCTGTTCTGTTTTCTCTCTTACTGTGACAGCGGGAGTGTGTTTCATGGTAAGCGCTTTAGGAATAACCGCCGGCGCCCATCGCCTTTGGAGCCACAGGTCCTACAAAGCCTCGTTACCATTACGAATCTTCCTAGCGACTGCAAACTCTATGGCTTTTCAGGTAAAACATTTTTAAGTGGATGAAACAATCTTTCACATTAAATAATGCAGTAAACATAATGCAGCTCAGATGGCATAGTGTTTAAAGATCTGGGCTAATAGGTTCAAACCTCACAAGAGCCAAGTGATCGCCATTGTACACTTGAACAAAGCAATTAACCCCAGGATGTCCACCTAGGATTGTCCCTGTAATAAGTGTACTGTAAGATACTTTGCAAAAAAGCATCTGCCAAATGATACTACACTGATATTTACTAGTATATGTGTGTGGTGTGTGTGTCTTAGAGTATATATATATATATATATATTACATACAGGGGCATCTCAATAAATAGAATGTCGTGGAAAAGTTCATTTATTTCAGTAATTAAACTAAAATTAAAACTCGTGCATTAAATAAATTCAATGCACACAGACAGAAGTAGTTCAAGTCTTTGGTTCTTTAATTGTGATGATTTTGGCGCACATTTCACAAAAAACCCACCAATTCACTATATCAACAAATTAGAATATGGTGACATGCCCAATCAGCTAATCAACTCAAAACACCTGCAAAGGGTTCCTGAGCCTTCAAAATTGTCTCTCAGCTTGGTTCACTAGGCTACACAATCATGGGGAAGATTGTCTTCTGACAGTTGTCCAGAAGACAATCACTGACACCCTCACAAGGAGGGTAAGCCACAAACATTCATTGCCAAAGAAGCTGGCTGTTCACAGAGTGCTGAATCCAAGCATGTTAACAGAAAGTTAAATGGAAGGAAAAAGTGTGGAAGAAAAGATGCACAACCAACCGAGAGAACCGGTGCCTTATGAGGATTGTCAAGCAAAATGATTCAAGAATTTGAGTGAACTTCACAAGGAATGGACTGAGGATGGGGTCAAGGCATCAAGAGCCACCAAAACAGACGTGTCAAGGAATTTGGCTACAATCGTCGTATTCCTCTTGTTAAGCCACTCCCCTGAACCACAGACAACGTCAGAGGGCTTACCTGGGCTAAGGAGAAGAAGAAATGGACTGTTTCCCAGTGGTCCAAAAATCCTCTTTTCAGATGAGAGCAAGTTTTTTGTATTTCATTTGGAAACCAAGGTCCGAGTCTGAAGGAAGGGTGGAGAAGCTCATAACCCAAGTTACTTGAAGTCCAGTGTTAAGTTTACACAGTATGTGATGATTTGGGGTGCAATGACATCTGCTGGTGTTGGTCCATTGTGTTTTTTGAAAAACCAACGTCACTGCCACCCGTTTACCAAGAAATTTTGGAGCACTCAATGCTTCCTTCTGCTGACCAGCTTTTTTGAAGATGCTGATTTAATTTTCCAGCAGGATTTGGTACCTGCCCACACTGCCAAAATCACCAAAAGCTGTTTCAATAACCATGGTGTTACTGTGCTAGATTGGCCTGCAAACTCACCAGACCTGAACCCCATAGAGAACTATGGGGTATTGTCAAGAGGAAAAGGAGAAACAAGAGACCAAAAATGCAGAAGAGCTGAAGGCCACTGTCAAATAAACCTGGGCTTCCAAACCACCTCAGCAGTGCCACAAACTGATCACCTTCATGCCACGCCGAATTGAGGCAGTAAATAAAGAAAACGGAGCCCCTACCAAGTATTGAGTACATGTAACTAGAGTACAGTAAATGAACATACTTTCCAGAAGGCAACAATTCACTAAAAAAGTTTTTTTTATTGGTCTTATGAAGTATTCTATTTGTTGAGCTGGGAATTGGTGGGTTTTTGTTAAATGCGATCCAAAATCATCACAATTAAAAGAAACAAAAACTTAAACTACTTCAGTCTGTTTGCATTGAATTTATTTAATACATGAGTTTCACAATTTTAGTTGAATTACTTAAATAAATGAACTTTCCATGACATTCTAATTTATTGAGTATATATACAGTATATATATATATGTATGTGTGTGTGTGTGTGTGTGTACAATGTATATTATACTGTACAAAAAATGAATATTATATGGCGTTTCACATTCACTTTCACTCACTTGTACTCGGTTGAGTATGGCAGATATGCATGCAATGACAATAATGATTATAGATATATATCAATTTTAGAATGATAATCTATGAGTGGGCAGAGGACAACCGTGTCCATCACAAGTTTTTCTGAGACTATGCAGGAACCCACAAATGCCCACAGAGGTTTTTCTTCGCTCACTCGGCTGGGCGGTTCCGCAAACACCAGAAAGTTATTGAAAAAGGACAGGTTAAACTGGAACTCGCTGACCAAAAGCAGAGGGGTCGTATGTTTCAGAGGAGGTCAGTGGGAAAATTGTGATAGTTCATATTCAGTTTTAAAATCTTCTCACCTCATACCATATAATGTTTGGGGATGTAAGATGGAATTTTTTTTTTTTTTATTAAAGACCTTTTATTCAGCAAGGATGCATTCAATTGATCGAAAAGGGCCAGCAAAAAAAAACTTCATATGCTACAAAATTTCTAATAAATGCAGTTCTTTTAAACTTTTTATTCATCAAGGAATCCTGAAAAAATTAAGCAGCCAGTGTTTCAGTATTTATAATAAAAATATTTTTTCTTGAGCACCAAATCAGAATATTAGACTGATTTCTGGACGGAAACGTGGACCCTGAAGAACTGGATTAATGGTGACTGAAAATTCAGTGTTGCGTCACAGGGAATACTGACAATTAAAGTTTTTTTTATTTCAATAGAAAACGTTCATTTAAATTTAATACTATTCAAATAATAGTTTTTTTGTATTTTTCCCTATGTCTAACAGTGGTAATAATTTATACAGAATTTTAATTTAAAGGCACAATATGTAATTTTCGCCGCTAGAGGGCGCGTATTCAAAACAAACAAAGAAACAAAGGCGTAGTTTGATGACGCTGTGACTGAGAGTGGAATCATGGGAGTTGTGGTCTTCATCCCCACAGCCGATGCAATCCGACGGGACTCGGGCAGAAATCATGTTCATGGATGAGCTAATGATTTATTAATGTAGTAGAATGAAGTGAAGCGAGGCCGCTGAGCGCGACACACGGCTCGAAAGCAGCGGACCTTTTATTATGCCACAGTCGACCGCTTCCACTCCTTCCGGTCGTGAGTGTATATAAAGCAGCGCTGTTTTATCATACTAGATACATTTGAAAGTTGTTATAATGCTACTCTGTGCAGTCGTCACCTGTCTATTAAAACACACAACATATTAAAGCGTCTTTGGTGTTTCCATGTTTTCTACAAAACAAAACCGAAAATCGAGGGGTTATGACGTCATTGGCAGGCGACACAATGACACTATGGACACGCTCCGTGTCACTAGTTAAAATTGATTATTTCTCTGGATTTAAACATTCATCGAAACATTTGGGATAATGTAAGTACACAAGTCAGCAAAATATATAACACTGTTCTAGTAGTTTTTGGATATTTTAATAAAAAAATCTTACATATTTTGCCTTTAATGTTGCTTTATATTGGCTTTTAAAAGTCTTCTGTTTTGATTTATATATTTGGATGTACTCAAAACTGATATTCGAAACTTTATACAATTGTGCTGAATAATTTAATGAGAATTCACTGGATGAGAACCTGCGAAGTACAAAACGGGACAAACTTTGATCCAAGTTTAGTCATTTCTTATGACCTGAAAAGGCTGTATTAGTTAACATATTCATTACACCTCTGTGACCCCGCAATTAGGAGCTGTCATCTGAACCAGGTCCCATATTTGGCACTAGGTAGTGTGGAATAATCAATATGACATCCAACAAAAGTCTGGAGCTTTTTGATAAGAGTTTAAGAACATGTTTCATAGAATTGCTAGATAAGATAGTGGGAGAATAACTAGTTAGTCAGCATTTCACTGCATTTTGTGTTCCAGCTGAGGTTTAACAGCTGATGTTATTTCAGAAAATCTATGACATACATAAGAAGAACATGTCACAATCATGTAGAGCAGTGATAAAATGACTATTGAAACTGTTGTTTTTGATCTTTCATTTCTATGTCCTTAGGCATTACAAGTTATCTGTGGTGGTGATGTGCTTTCTCATCCCCACATTTGCTCCTTGGTTCTTTTGGGAAGAGAGTCTTTTGATCAGTTACTTAGTTCCTTGTCTGTTGAGATATACTGTGGTCCTTAATGCGACCTGGCTGGTCAACAGTGCAGCTCACATGTGGGGAATGAGGCCCTATGACCACAACATCAATTCCAGAGAGAACAAGTTTGTTGCCTTCAGTGCCATCGGTAAGAACAGTCTTTTCTTTTCCAGCTTAATATTAATTAATTAATTCAACTTTGTTGAAAAATGTTTAATGATCAATAGAAAGAAGAACAATATTAATTTAAAATAAACATTTTATATGTACTGATTGGAAAATATATACTTCATTTAATTTCAGGTGAAGGATTTCACAACTATCATCATACATTCCCCCATGATTATGCTACAAGTGAGTTTGGCAGTCGGCTGAACGTGACCAAAGCATTTATAGATCTCATGTGCTTCTTTGGACTGGCCAAGAATTGCAGGAGGGTAACTCGTGAGACCATCATGGCCCGTGTTAAACGCTCCGGTGATGGCAGCCACAAAAGTGGTTGATTTGTTCAGTACATATCAGAAAACAAACAAACAAAAAAAGTTATAAGCCAACATATACAAAAGCATTTGCAGCATTTCTTATTGTGCAATGAAGATTGATCTATATACATTCTCATTTGAAATAAGAAACTCTATAGAGTGTGTTGGACTAATATGTGTTCTTAAGAATTCTTTCCTTTTCATGAAGTGTACTGGACTGTGGGATATTATTTTCGGAGATGGTAAAGGCCATAGTTTGGAAGGATAATTATGTCTCAGTCTCAAGAGATGGTACTTTACTAGTTAAACAGCCATGTGCCTCATTACAGCCCTCTCTCATGAATAGGTTGACCCATGTTTTCTCTGGCTAAGCAGTTACTGTTCTGATTTAAAAATATCATTCCAGCGAGCTATGCAAGCTGTAAAATTAAGATGACATTCTATTAATATGCTGGCACTATTTTACATTTTCTGAAATGATAAAAGCTGATTTCCATCTAAAACTGAAATAAATTTAATGACCACCAAAAGATTTATAGGTCAGTATATGTAGTCAAATATGTGACCCTGGACCACAAAACCAGTCTTATAAGTCACTGGGGTATATTTTTAGCAATAGCCAAAAATACATTGTATGGATCAAAATGATCGATTTTTCTTTTATGCCAAAAATCATTAGGATATTAATTAAAGATCATGTTCCATGAAGATATTTTGTAAATTTCCTACCGTAAATATATCAAAACTTAATTTTTGATTAGTAATATGCATTGGCAAAAACTTCATTTGGACAACTTTAAAGGCAATTCTCTCAGTATTTAGATTTTTTTGCACCCTCAGATTCCAGAATATTCAGCTTTCAGATGATGTATAAATCTCAATTTCAAAAAAATTACCCTTATGACTGGTTTTGTGGTCCAGGGTCACATATAAGACTGTGCCACAGAAAATCCATGGGAAAATTGTTCTCAGTTGAGTTAAAATGTTGACTTTATGTTGAGTTTTGTTTAGAATGGATTTGTTAGTACTGACAGCATGCATGGAAATTTTCTGGCATTATTGATAAAATATTTAAATTTATTTATTATAATTTATTTTTAGAAAATATTCTACATGCCAGTGCGAAAGTCCTCAGAGCAGTGGTGCTTATAATGAGGAATTCCCTCAAGTAAAATGAGCAATTCAGTTTATTTCTTATTGATCATTTTCCATGTTGCAAGGCTCTTTATCTGGTTTCCTTGGACTCTTGTGGTCCTGTAAAAAAGTACCTGGCAAACGACCAGGTATATGGTGAACTCTTTTCTAATTACAGATATATTGAAGTATCAAAGGACTATTTCAAGTATTATGAAAATTATTTAACCAAAAAAACAGTCTGAAAGAATTCTAGCAGATTTATTATAGGACATTTATTTGTTCTTATGATATAATCCAAGGATTGGAATATTTAATCGTCTTCATCAAATCTTGCCCTTTGCCTTATAGAATAGGCCTGTATACCTTCAGATTTGGGGTTAGACTCAAAACTGAAAATACGAAGATGATTTATAGCATCAGAAAAAATATTTCAAACTTATGAAGTTTTAAGTCATTCAGAGTGGGCTCTTTTCTTGGCTCTTCTGTGACGAATGAATGATCCCTACATATATTTTTTTTTCCATAAATGTTTGATAGGTTGATATGGGTATGCATTTTTCCAAATACAAAAAATAAATATATTCTCACCAAATGCTATATATATTTAAAACGTACACCCATGTTTAAGAAGGAAACACAAATTGACACTATTTTACAGCTCAATTATTTATACAGTGTTGACCTTTGATGTCTGAGAGCCTTAATGGGCACATTTTCAAGGAATGTTGTTGGTACCATAAACCAACATTTCTATAAGTGGCAGAGTTTTGCGAATTGTACCGTGAGTTTTATGAATCAATATTAATCTTTTCTTAATTTAATAAATTGTGTGTATATCTGAAAATGTAGTCTCAGCAAGCCTTCCTTTGTAGTGTTGACCACAGTTTATATTCATAAGCGGGTGAGACCACCATGTCAGTTTTTAAAGAAAAATGAATAGCTACAATTTATCCGATGATTTAAACGGTCACCAGTGCGTGACAATGATAGTGGTGCATTAGCTTCGTGAAAAATGTCTTCACAAAATATAGTATTTTGACTATTTGATTAATGGTTTTATATAGCCCAAAATTACAAAAACAAAAATCATAAAAATAGATTAATTAATTAGGCCTAATTTATTTATTGAAATCTGAACCTGCATTACTAAATTCCAGATTTTTAATTGGTAGTTTTGTTTATATTTCAGCTGCGAAAGAATAACATTTTTTGGGAGTAGTTAATTAAGTCTAAAGTAGGCCAAGTAATTAGTCTAAGTAAAACGGAGATTGCGCATCGTTTTAAAATAAAGAATATATTCATTTTGGAACGTTTCTTTTATATTTTTACAGTAGCCTGTAATGTACTCACAGTCAAATTGACCAAACAGAGGATTTAGAAATGAATTTAGAAATCTCTTTATAGCGGCAAATGTCTCATGGAAGCTTTTCAGAGCGTAATCCAAAAACATCCCTCTGGAATCTCCCAAATAACTTTCCTAATCCTAATTTGCAAACAAGAAGATACGCGGACGTCAAAGAAGCAGAACCTAAAGGTCATGAAGGGTCAGCTAAGGACTAAAATGAGAGAAAAGGTAAAATAACACTCTAAAAAAGTGTCATGAAGTCCTGGGGCAAAAAAAACTCGCAAACAATCGTATTGATTATCCTCCTTATTTATAATTATATGTAAATCTAATTCAACTCCTCACGCGCATGGATTCAGCTTTGCTGCTTTGAAACGTAAGTTTAACGGAATCAAAAATTGATGAAAACTATTTCTATTTTAATAAATGTTTAAACTATTTTCATTGAATCCATTTATTTAAACGTAGCCTAGCCTACTGGCTAAATTGGTAAATTGAATCTAACATGCTTAATATAAGCTCCTCAAAATAACATTTGTCGTTTGATCCAGCAGATAATGTCAGTAATCCCTGAGCTTTATCAGCCACTACTGTATCAAACCCTTTCATGCAGCTCTTGAAATTGAGTTTTAAGGCACAACCTTAGAGATGCCATCCTGATTTCATATGAATTCACTCCAACTGTTAGCACGCAGAGAGCTCTTACCAGCTATTTGTCCTGGAGGAGCCCAGGGTGCCCTTTTGATCATTTCAATCTCTCTCTGGTACAATAGTTCTGATTGGCTGAACGAGTAAGAAAAGGGAAAATCTTTAATTAAGCAGATAATCTCTTGTTGGGATGAGAGGAGCTCCATTTCAGAACCCCCTTGGCTCACACATGAGACCCCCAGCCTCTGAATTCTGGATGTAGGTTATATAGAGCTCTTGCAGACCCCACTGCTTTCCAAGGTGAAGAAAAGTCTGCCAGTCGCCTCTCTCAGGATGTTCATGCATTTGGAGGTTTATTATTACGCTTTCATCCTGATGGCTCACATGAAGTCTTGCTGCAGTTGGTGAGTTCAGCGTTTTATTCTCCTTTAAGCAGGCGATGTTGATGCTAAATTTAGCCTATTTATATCGAGCGTTTAACCTACATTCTGTGTTTATCTCTGGATTAAAAAACCGGGATGAAACAGACACTTAAACACTAATCAAAGTAAAGATGCTTTGATAACGATGCTTTGAGCCTCGTTTCATTGATTAGAGGGAAAAAAAAAAAAAAAAAACCCGAGAAGCTATTATTTCTCATTTATAAACTTCTCATTATATATATGAAAATCGTTTTATTTCCAAAGAACTCTTTCTTTATGTATATCTATATATATATGTATTTATATCATATATCTAGTATATATATATGTATGTCTGAAAATCCCAATGCAACCTTCCATTTTGAGACTGTAATTGCCATATAAACATGTACTTAAGGTCAGTAACCTATGTAATTAGATAAAATGATGTTTTAACAATGTGAAGCTTTATTTGTAATTTCAAGGGGAACATATACAAGTTATGGGTCAGCTGATTTATTAGGCTGCTCTATCTTCCAGGTCAGTGAATAATTTCCTGATGACTGGCCCAAAGGTAAGCCAACATCTTTTGATCTGCTTTGCTGATCTTTATCAGGAGAGAGAAACTTCAAAAAGTCAAAATGGATGGATTTGGGTAGTTAATGTTTGACGTTGACCCTGTGATCACAATGCAAGCAAAGTGGCAAATTAAAAGATTGGCCGCATCACAGGTGCTGTATTTCTTGAAAGGGTATCTTCTGTGGAATAGGTATTACTTGCTGCTTGGGGTGGACAGGACCATATAGCTTTCACACACTTCAGCTCATTCACTATGCGAAGTTGTGAGGACTTTTTACTGAGTGGCAAGGGAAGGGGCCTTTGGTGGGTGGTCATCATTAGCAACCCAGCCGCCCATGAGAGCACTTGTGGTGCTGTCTCTTCTAAACCACTTGAGACATATTAGATTGTATAACTGAAACTGCGTTCACGCCACTCTAGGCCCTTTTATTTTTTCTTATTTGTGCATTCTTTGTGGAACGCATAAAACCATTTACCCCAAGCTTTCTAAATATTTAAAACTTAAATATTAATGTTTAAAAAAGTTATTTTAGGCAATAGTCTAGCATTTTTGACGTTATTTTGTAATAAAATATAATTTTTAATGAATTACCCAAACATCCTTTTAACACCACTTGGGTGCACCATAGGGAACATTTACCCTACTGATTTCCTTATATTTAAACTGTTAATATTACTTCTTAAATTAGTGTTAATAGAGTAATGTGTCATTTTGGTGCCTCGTTTAAAGGGTTCTGTTTAACTATCAGTGAGTACTTTATTAGTTTTTATTTTCTGTTCGCACGGTTACCATGTTAAAGTTTTGTAATTTTTATTAGTCTGTGTTTTTTTAATGTCTACTAGGTTTTTGATTATTATTTAAGATTATTAGTTATTTAGATACCATCACGTTAAACTACATGAAAAGGAGAAATGGTTCTCCTTGAACTTGCTGAATTAAAGGTTTATAATATCTAGAACATATAACCCTTTTAATTTAGTTACATTATATTATCTAACCTTTTCATAAGATATTTTTAATTTCAAATGAACAAAATGTGTTTCTTTGCTTTAGTTTAAAACATAATAAATTTATTTAAATGAATATACGCAACCGGCATTTTACACTGTAGAACCAAAGGGAAACGTTTACAGTAATATTTAATATTTAAAACTTTAATACAACTGCTAAAATTATTTTTATAGACATAATGGGGTCATTTTACAGCTTTTAAATTTTTTTAAACATCATTATTTAATAAATTATATATGAACTGTGCAGGCTGAGAATTAAAAGCATCTAATTGTTTTAGTGTGTTTTGTAAACGCTTGATATTGAGTGTGCATTTCATCCCAAATCTTTTTGGTGTGGTTTGCATTGTTTCAGGCCTACTTGATCTACTCCAGCAGTGTGGCCGCAGGAGCTCAAAGTGGGATTGAAGAGTGCAAATATCAGTTTGCGTGGGACCGCTGGAACTGCCCGGAGAGGGCTCTTCAGCTCTCCACCCACAGTGGACTCAGAAGCGGTGAGAACTATGACCTCTGCTGATGCCTGTTTTCTATATATCATGCTTCCAGGTCTCTAAAAATACACATATTTTAATAGAATAAAAGTACAAGAGCATGTGTTATGTATACTGTGACTCAAAGCCCATCTGTATCAATCACAGATACAGCACTTAAAACAAACACAACAATCCTGTTTAAACCACAGAGAACCATCTCCCAATGTTGATGTGCCTGAACACTGCATTCTTGAGTCAATTAAACCTGGTCTGTTAATAGGCAAATAGAAAAGCCACCGAGGGGATATTATGAACCAGAGTGAGTGAGTGAAATAGATGCCCTCTCAAGTCAAAGGGTGTGGGTCAAAGGTTTGCCTCAGACTCCTTTCATTAGGCATTCCTTAAGTGCCAAAGAGGGGGCCTGTCGCAGTCCAGTGCCGACCCCAGACCGGCAATGTCTGAGAGCAGACCATCAGCGCTACTCCATGTTTGATGCAGGGGGAATAAGAGTCAAAAGTCATCATTACTGAGATGGATGCTAAAGATTTGAGTAAATCATCTAATGAGGAAGAAAATCAATGAGTGTTGAGTGCTTGTATTTTCATTAACCTAGGACATTACATTTCATAGACAAGATAAATAAAATTCCTTTCCACAGCATATTCATTTCAGTGTTATTTCTAATCACAGCAAACAGAGAGACAGCGTTTTTCCATGCCATCAGCTCTGCTGGAGTCATGTATACCCTCACCAGGAATTGCAGCCTCGGTGACTTTGACAACTGCGGATGTGATGACACCAGGAACGGCCAAAGAGGTGATAAACTAAATCTCAACATAGATGGAAAATCAGTCAACATCAAAGGGATATTTTGTGTTATGCATTTCAACATACTGTAATTTTTATGTGGAAAAAGTCACTTGCTAACCTTTTCTGTGTAGTTATATTCAGTTGAACAACTTTTGTTCCCAACAACTTTCTAACTGTAACCCCAAAATGACCCCAAGAATGATGAGAACAACATTACAGCTAAAATAAAACATGGGTTTTAACAGAATAATTAATTAAATACATTTATATATAAACTACCATTCAAAAGTTTGGTGTTAGGAAGATTCTTTTTTGTTCACCAAGGCTGCATTTATTTAATAATAAAAAACAGCTATAACAGTAATATTGTGAAATATTATTACAATTCAAAATAGCTTTTGCATTCTTGCTGAACAAAAATATTCATTTATTTAAAAAAAAAAGAAAAACATTCTCTCACTAAACTTTTGAAAGGCAGTGTATAAGTAGTATAATAACTTTTATATAAGCCTCAAATTTTTGCTTTTAAATTCTCCAACATTTGGCTTTATTTTAAGTGTGTTTTCATAATCTTGGTTTTGGCTTTTTTGGAAGGAAAAGGAAAAGTGCAAATGATTTTTTGTAGCAATCAGTATTGTTCTGTTAAAATTGAACAAAAGTAGTTCTATAAAAGTATATGCCACATTTAAGTATATATATTTTTATTTAGCCTAGCAAAACACATCATTCTGTTGTCATCTCAGGTGGTCAGGGATGGCTATGGGGAGGCTGCAGCGATAATAATGGATTCGGAGAGGCCATCTCCAAACAGTTTGTGGATGCACTGGAAACCGGACAGGACGCACGAGCTGCCATGAACCTGCACAACAACGAAGTAGGACGCAAGGTATATGAAGTAATTTGGGCTGGTCAGGGCCTAAAATTGAGGCATATCCGTTGGCCAACAACAGCTCACGGAGTGGCTTTTGAATCATTTTTCAGTGCTTCTAATGATAGCTTACCACCCAAGAGTTTCATTCACGGCCCTATAAGCAAGGTGCCACTCGTTCTCCCAATAGAGTGTGCGCTGTACCAGAAGGGCCTATTTACAGCCTGTGAATGTCCTTTATGACGAGGCCTTAACTTGAGATTCTTGGGATCAGTGGTGCAAGCTTAATTAAACGACCTAGGGGTCCGGCACATTGCAAAGGTTCTGTATTCTGTTGCTTCCCAAATAAGTGTTTAGTTTTATTCTTGCAATAAGGATCTTACATTTATGTCGGTCTTTGTTGTACTTGAGAGAGCCACGGGGATCACAGCCATGTGGCTCAAGTGCTCTTTGTTTATCCTGTCTGTGCCCCGTCTGCAGGTTTTGTCAATTCATTGGCACCTGGAGCATCATTGTAACTGAAAAAATGTGAAAGAATTCTTTTTCACTTCCTCCTCAATGGAGTTGCCACTGGGTCTGCCTATGACAGAAAACATGTTGACAATGGCTATGCAAAATAAATACACCCCTTTCCTGCGCTGAACAATCTAGCTCGATGTGAAACCGTGATTCTGCATCTTACGCGAGCGAATGAGAAAAGAGGCGTTCCTATTTAAAAGACAGCTGTTTGTTTCAGCCGAAGTCAGGAATTATTGTACGACCACCAAGAAAAGAGAAAACCCAGACTTGAACCTTGAACCTCTTCCTCTTAACTCACAGTTTCCTTCTGTTTGTTTAAGTGGATGTATAGGGTGCATACTAAAGAGTGTATTGTATATTTCGACTGATGAGTTCAGTCCTAATTAGAATGTTTTGAAACATGAACATTAGAATGCATGAATGAGTGTGTTCTTTAACGCGAGATCCTCTCTTCAACCAGGCAGTGAAAGGAACCATGCAGAGGACGTGCAAGTGCCATGGAGTGTCTGGCAGCTGCACCACTCAGACCTGCTGGCTGCAGTTGCCAGAGTTTCGAGAGGTGGGCAACTACCTAAAGGAGAAATATCACAGGGCCGTGAAGGTGGACCTGTTGCGAGGCGCGGGCAACAGTGCAGCCAGCCGCGGCGCGATCGCGGAGACCTTCAGCTCGATCTCACGCAAAGAGCTGGTGCACTTGGAGGATTCCCCTGACTACTGCTTGGAGAACCGTACTCTGGGCTTGCCAGGAACAGAGGGCCGCGAGTGCTTGAGGAAGGGCAAGAATGTGAGCAAATGGGAGAAGCGTAGCTGCAAGCGGCTGTGTGGAGAGTGCGGTCTGGCTGTGGAGGAACGCAGGGCCGAAACCGAGTCCAGCTGCAACTGCAAATTCCACTGGTGTTGTGCTGTAAAATGCGAGCAGTGCCGCAAAATTGTCACAAAGTACTACTGTGTGAAGAGAACCAAACAGGTCAAGACCGATAGTGCCAGCCGTAGGAGAAGCTATCGGTTGAAGAAGAAGCACTAGAGTTGCCATGAAGTGTTTGTTACGGTGGTCCAGAAGTTAAGCAGATGTTTTTGTCTCTGAATACATACTGAGCTTGAGAATGAAGTGAGCTCAAAGTTCCATCTGAATGCTTTAATGAAGCTCTTAAAAATAAAGGTTCTTCATTGACATCTATGGTTCCATGAAGAACCTTTAAGATCGAAATTTTCTTTGATTTTTAAAATGTTCTTCATATTATAAAAAAACAATGGTTCTTTTAATAATTGATCACTGAAAGGTTCTTTGGGGAACCAAAATGGTTCTTCTGTAGCATTAGGGCCTTTCGCACCGCAGGAACCTTTTCATAGTACCAGAACTAATTGTGGAACTACCTACTTTTCGGTGTTTTCGCACCGCCGGAACTGGGAGCGATTTTAATACCGGACTGCCTTTTTCGAGAACCACATTAGCTCCTACTCCGGAGCAGGGTCTAAACAGCACAACTGGTACTAATCGTGACGTAAGTAGACATTGATTGGCCAAACGCGTATGAAAACACCCTCACCCACCATGAACACTCTAGATGGACGTCCTCTAAGTGCCAGTCACTTGTAGCAAATGTAGCAGCCAGTTTCGTAATGGGATTCTTAGTCCTACTTTCCGTTCTGTCTCGCTTTACTTATCCGTCCACCTTTCCTGTCCATTATTGAAAACCCGGACACAAAAGCAGCTCCGATCACAGCGTCCTCCATCCTCCTGTTGTTAACGTTGTTCTTCTTTGTTTTCGTTGTTAACTCCCGCGCACAAATGACGTTGCTGTCGACCGGCTTACGCCACTTCTTATCCTACTTCTCGGTGCTTTGCACCCTTTATGGTACTGGAAAATAGTTCGCGCAAAATCCTCCCAGTACTTTAGTACCGTACTTTTAGTTCTGGAACTAAAGCGGTGCGAAAGGGCCTCAACGCTGCAAAAACCCCCTTTTGGAACCTTTATTTTGAAGAGTGTAGATCTCCAGGTGGAGACTAGATCTTCAGAGCTGTTACTTTAAATGCATATTTGATCTGTATTATTTCACAATTACTCCTGTATACATTTGTAAGATAGCACTGAACACCACATCTAACCAATATATAGCACAATAGACTCTAAATAACCTTTTCATTCACCAACAGGGAAGTACTTTGATGGATAATTTATTGGAATTATCGTTTTTAATTCACGATCGGGCCACTTCTCCAGCTGCCATAAGAATCATTTCTTGCTTAATTTTTTCTTGTCTGCTTCTATTGGTTATAGAATTCTGACAAAAGTTTTACCCTGATACTGTATATGAACTGTAAATAAGATGAAGCACTTTGTATATTGTTAATTTATTGCACAGATACTATAGGGCTGTTTTTCTATGATAGTTTCTTTCTATGTGTTTTTTTTTTCAATGACGTAATTAAAGATAAATAATAGTATCTTTTTTTTTAAAGCTTTCATTCATTTAGATTAGCTGAATGCATCTGAATTACCTGAGCCACTTGTTGTTTTGTGTAGTAAAACATCCTCTGCTAATTTCTTGTGCTCTGAAAAATAAACGTGCTTCACAAGTGTTAAAAAAAAAAGAAAGACCATATCATAAATCCCACACATTGTAAAATCAAATGATTTACCGTAGACTGCTGGTCAGACCTAATGATTTCTTTTTCTTTGGTATATAGCTTTCTGTATTCTTCAGCTTGATGTCTCATAACCCTGGGGCAGAGAGACAACAAGAGAGAGAGCATTTAATTATAGTCTTCCTTCCTTCACGCCTCTCTCAATTTCTTCTTCACAAATGCCTCCTTTTCTGTTTTAGTAATCCTCAAAGCACTCCCAATGCTTTGCGCTTGGATGTTTCTTTACTGTTTAAGACTAGTTTAATTAACTTTGTTGAGACAGAGGGAAAACATGAACCAAGTCGCCCCACAAATCATCTAGCATCTAATTTTGTATGCTAATCTCCTTTTTCATGCCGCCATCTCAGGAGGAAAAAAAATTGTTGGGAAAACTTCATGTAGCCTGTGTTGGGCTTCCTGTGGATGTTTTATTCCAGGCCCACCTATTTGGCTCTTTTCAGTCTTCTAGGGCCTTCCTTTGCTCGATTTAACAATGAATGGCGAGCTAATCAGCTCCCTCGGAAATGCACTGCTGCTGAAGACGCTAATCCCCTTCTCCTCCTCCTTCAATGGGCTGTCGCCTTCAAAAGGACTTTGGGAAAAGGCTTTGCATGGATTCACACTGTTTGCTGAATAGAAGTTAGTTCAAGTATTGTACCCAAACAAGTAGGGTTTAAAAACAAATACTTGCCAGCTACCGTCCCATCAGTGAAAGTGCCAGCCCTACAGTAAAACACTGGCCCTTTAAAAGTTGACTAAAAAAACCGAATTAAAACTTAATTTATTGGTGATAGCTTGTTCATGTGCTTCTGTGGTTTCAATGACGCACCTCATTGACATCTTACTTATAAAATCAAGATCAAAATAAAAACTCCCCTTGACACCTTGCTAATTATGTGGAGATGAAGTTAATTCCTCCTATATTTTTCCCAAAACAACCGCAATACACAACCTTTAGATTTCTAGGTTAGCCACTGAAGGCAACTGACTGTTACAGATATATTAAATTGAAATGTGTATTTTGATATTCACATTCAAATGTCACTTTTTTCTTTACATGAATTCAGTCAGCATAAAATAACCACACACAAAAAAAATGGAAAATGTCCTATATACAATGCAAGTATTATACAGAAAGCATAGAGCTGAAACTGCATGCACATCATGAAATCAGCTGTTTATCTTGCCTACTTATATTAAATACAAAACAGGAGTTAATAAATCTAAAAAATACCCAAACTAAGTGTTCAGTCGGCCCCAAACACATGGTTGAAAAATCAAACCCCGGTTGATTCAACCTTAAACCCTACTGCTAAACTTCCGGGTTTTTGTATGGGTTCACATGAAAGCAGGGTCACGACTGGAAGGCTGGCCTTGCCATGGATGATTTGCAGTGGGGCATGAGTTTAAGGTGGCTCAGTGGGTGACCCTGTAAGAGAACGATTAATTTGTCATGTTTGGCATGTCTCATGTCAGCTATGCTGTCTGATGCATGGGATATCGCAAGCAGAGAACATTATGTTTCGATCTAAAGTTTGTGTTAAAGCTTTTCAAAATTCATAGTATATATATATATATATATTTTAATTGGAATACAATATTTTATGCTTTATTGTTTTCTTTGCTTAATTTATAGCTTATACAATGTTGCAAATTTTTTTTGTGGAGATATGTTTAGCAGAGTGACTGATGGCCATATGCTCTCACAGCACACTTAAATGATGAAACAATCCACAGAAATTGGGAAAATTACATTTAATGGCTCTGAGAAACCTTGACTAATAGGATTTATGACTTAAGACATCTGGGGGAAGAACACCAAGAAGTGGCTAAGGTCAGCATGGGTGTTAGTGTAGCGGCAGGTGGGAAAAGACTATTTGTCTTCTCCCTTTGACATTCCCCTTAGTTTTATACACCAGTTGGTTCACATGACTTTCAATTGAAAATTACAGTCCAAAACATAGCTAAAATATTTAAAACATTATGCAGTACATCATTCTTCATGGCTAGTCATTTGATACCTACTCCTAAAATTGACAGCATTTTTTTTTTTTACATTAACAGCTGCTTTTTGAGAAATATTTGAGTTTGGCACAATATAGTGGAGATCAAAATTAGAGAACAACAAACAATTTCCTAAATTTCAAGGTCACTGCTTAGTCCAATTTGACGTTATCCTAACAGGAGTAGAATGGCAGTTTTTAAACATATTTCATAAATTAATTGTATTCTGAAGCACAGTATAAAAATCTTAAATGAGATATTTGAAAAAGAACTCCGATCGAAATTAGAGAACACTTACAGATACCTCCAAGTTATTGGTGTTAATCTGGCACCTGGTGATAATTTCCTTAAATATATGTCAAACCCTATTTAACTAGCAGCAGTCCTCTAATTTTCACTGAGATTGCAAGATGGCGGGCCGCTTTAAGGTGACTGAAACCCTGCAACAGGAAGTTGTCCAGATGAAGGCACTTTCAGCCATTGCAAGAAAAATTTTTTGGTCATTCCAAATCTGTGATTTCTTGAATATTGCAGGTTTACAATGACACTAATTAATTCAAGTCCCCCAAAAAGGCTGGTCGTCCACATAAGACAAATGCTCGAGAAGCCAGGATAATGCGGAGTCTCTCAATGGGGAATCGGTTCAACACCACAGCTGGAATTGCTTACCTGTTCAGTCTTGAACAGGGTATAGGATCTGTCTCAACATGTTTAATAGAAGTTGGACCGGAAGCTCACTCTGCAGTGACCAAACTTCTCATCAGCAGAAAGAATCAAAAGCCTAATCTCACCTTTGCTGAGGAGCATGTTGTAAGGAGAGAGGAGAACTGGTTCAAAGTTCACATCAGTGATGAAAGCAAGTATAATTTATTTGGGTCCGATGGGAAACATTTTGTTTGGCGCCAAACTGGGAAAAGACTGAAGCCCAAGTAAAAAAGTCAGTAAAAGGTGCAGGAGGAAGTGTCATGATTTGGGGGATGTTTTGTGCTGCAGGAGTTTGGTCTCTTATGGGATACATGGAAGGGTGAATGCAAATATTTATCAGAACCTCCTTCAACAACATGCGGTACCTTCCCTGCAAGCATCTCCCAATCAGCCTGCGATTTTCATGCAAGACAATATTCCTGTCACACTGCAGAACGGGTAAAGCAGTTCCTTGAAGCTGAGAAAGCTGAAATAATGAAATGGCCGGCCCTGGGTCCTGATCTAAACCCAAATAAAAATCTCTGGAAAATCCTTGGCGACAAAGTTATGGCTAAGAAACCCACTACAGTTACCAAACTGTGGAAGAAGAGTGGACCAAGATCACACAAGAGCAGTGTGAGAAACTAGTGACGTCCTGTGGCAGCAGACGTGCAAAAGTCACTGAAAGCAGGGGCCTTTACAATTACTACTAATTTCTGACAGCTGTAACCCTCCAATATTTTAGTTGTAATCTTCTTTCGTGCTACAGTGGTTATTGTTCTCTAATTTTGATCACTGTTTTCTACAAAATAAAGTTTTTTGTTGAAATGCCTTGGTTATTTTGTCAAACATGTTAGAATAACAGTGATATACTGTACCTACAGCTAATATTCCTTCAACTTTTGAGTATGAAGATTAATAATATTTATAGATTGTTCTCTAATTTTGATCTCCACTGTAATTCCATCTGCTGGTGAACTGATTATTGCCACTGACAAGATTACTAGTTCATCACTGTGAGTGATATCAAGCTTGAGCTGCAAGGTAGTCCTAAAACCCAGAAGAATGATCTTTTAGACACAGCGGCGTCTATATATATATACAGGTGCATCTCCATAAATTAGAATGTCATGGAAAAGTTAATTTATTTCAGTAATTCAACTCAAATTGTGAACTTGTGTATTAAATAAATTCAGTGCTTACAGACTGAAGTAGTTTAAGTCTTTGTTCTTTTAATTGTGATGATTGGGCTCACATTTAACAAAAACCCACCAAAAACCCATCTCAACAAATTAGAATACTTCCTAAGACCCAATAAAAAAACATTTTTAGTGAATTGTTGGGCTTCTGGAAGGTATGTTCATTTACTGTACATGTAATATTTGGTAGGGGCTCCTTTTGTTTTAATTACTGCATCAGTGCGGCGTGGCAGGGAGACAATCAGCCTGTGGCACTGCTCAGGTATAATGGAAGCCCAGGCTGCTTTGATAGCGGCCTTCAGGTCATCTGCATTGTTTGGTCTGGTGTCTCTCATCTTCCTCTTTGACAATACCCCATAGATTCTCTATGGTTCAGGTCAGGCGAGTTTGCTGGCTAGTCAAGCACACCAACACCATGGTCACTTAACCAACTTTTTGGTGCTTTTGGGAGTGTGGGCAGGTGCCAAGTCTTGCTGGAAAATTAAATCAGCATCTCCATGAAGCTTGTCAGCAGAAGGAAGCATGAAGTGCTCTAAAATTTCCTGGTAGATGGCTGTGTTTACTGTGGACTTCAGAAAACACAGTGGTCCAACACCAGCAGATGACATGGCAGCACAAATCATCACTGACTGTGGAAACTTCACACTGGACTTCAAGCAAAATGGTTTCTGTGCCTCTCCACTCTTCCCCCAGACTCTGGGACCTTGATTTCCAAACAAAATGCAAAATTTACTTTCATCTGAAAGAGGACTTTGGTCCACTGTGTTTTCTGAAGTCCACAGTCAACGCATCCATCTACCATGAAATTTTAGAGCACCTCATGCTTCCTTCTGCTGACAAGCTTTATGAAGATGCTGATTTCATTTTTCCAGCAGGACTTGGCACCTGTCCACACTGCCAAAGGCACCAAAAGCTGGTTCAATGACCATCGTGTTACTGTGCTTAATTGGCCTGCAAACTCACCAGACCTGAACCCAATAGAAAATCTATGGGGTATTGTCAAGAAGAAGATGAGACGACACCACGACCCAACATGCAGATTACCGAAGGCCGCTCTCAAAGCACCCTGGGCTTCATTACCCTCAGCATTGCCACAGGCTATTTGCCTCCATGGCCACGCCGCACTATGCAGTATTCTGCAAAGAATCCCTACAAGTATTGAGTACATGTACATTACATGAACTACTTTCCGAAGGCCAACAGTTCACAAAAATGTTTTGTTCAATTGGTCTCATGAAGTATCTATTTGTTTGAGTTAGTGAATTGGTGGGGTTTTGTTAAATTTGAGCCAAACTCATCACAATTAAAAGAACCAAAGACTTAACTACTTCAGTCTCTGTGCATTGAATTTATTATTAAATCACAGTGTTCACAATTTAGTTGATTCTGAATAAATGAACTTTTCCACTACATCTAATTTATGATATCACCTCTATATATATATACTCTATAGTATATTTATATTATTAATATATACTATATCTTAATATATAATATATATTTTTTTTTTAAACTTTAAAAGTATTATAAAGAGCAAATATATCTTGGTTTAACATTCATTATACTTAAAAAACTATTACACCTCAAAAGGAGAATACATCCGTCGTGTTTTATATTCAGACTAGGCCAAAACAAAAATTAAGCATGATGTTATACACAGCTTGATCTTCCCGGACAAGTTTTGGCGCCCTCCGGAGGTTACCTGTATATTTTACAAGAAAAGCGTCTGTGAAGGCTCAAGGGAAAAGTGAAAGAAAGAGTGGATTTAAGTTAACACAGTTTGAAAAGGTTACTTTGTGTCACTTTAACACAGCATACAAATGACTCTCCTGTCACAAGAAGAAGCAGTGACAGGTGATTTGGTTACAGATACTCTTAAAGGTACAGTTCATCTAATTATGAATATCATGTCATCATTTACTCAAGTATGCAAAACACTGACACATTTTCCAAAATATTTGTGTTCAACGGAAAATATATAACGAATCATGGATTATGTGTTTTTCAAAATATTTTTTTGTAAAGCATCCAGGCTTCATCACATTACCTGGATTCAAAGTTTTGGGGTTTATTTACAATAGTGCTAGCATATTTGGGCCTGCTGGTGTTTCTGAAGGTTCCCAATAATCCAGGTGATAATATGTTCTAGAGTAGTATTTTCACTTAGATGTATTTCTATGTAGATTAATAAGAAAGCGTTTCTCTTCATTGCATAGTGAGATAATAAAAACACATTCGGGTAACTAGAATGAATCTACTTGAATATTCTTAGCCCCTTACAATGGATGCTTTACAAGAATTGGGGAAGTCGTGGCCTACAGCGCTCTCGTCCCCCTTCAATTCCACGACTGATGTGCCCTTGAGCAAGGCCCCGAATCCCTGCTCCCCGGGCGCTGCAGCATAAATGGCTGCCCACTGCTCCGGGTATGTGTTCACGGTGTGTGTGTGCATTTAGGATGGGATAAATGCAGAGCACTAACTCCTAGTATGGGTCACCATACTTAGCCACATGTCACGTCACTTATGGCCGACCACGAATAGCAGCCAGTTGTCCAATATCCCCATCTACTGTTCAATCCGCACTCTGGCTTTTTCTGGGGACTATGGTATTTTCTGATTTTCTGGAGTGGTAAATTGTTTTAATATTATAATTTGCATGTGAAATGAAACAAGAATTTCGAACCTGTTCAGATTTCTGTTTTGGAAATGTATGAAAATGAGTGTAGGCTTACATTTAAAGCAGCACTTTGTAACTTTTTCTGTGTTAAAAATTTGCTAAATGTATATAATGAGCGAGTACATCATGAATTCATCTTCCAAATCGCGTTTTTGTCTTATTCCGAATCACTACGGTACACTTATAATAAGTACTTATATTTGGACTATTGTAGCCTGGTCGGGTCGTCGCCGCTGCGGAGTAACACATACCTGGGTGAATCGCCATAGACATAAACTTAGAGAAGTAGCTCTGGTTGGAATGTTCTTCCGCGGGATGTGTGCAGTTCTGTTTATTAACCGCTAGAGCGCCAAAACAAAAGTTACATAGTGCTGCTTTAATTAGATGGTGCTCATTTGCACATTTGAACACATTTCAGAAAATTTGTAATACAAAACTATTGTCTTAATGCACTGTGATAAATCAACTGAGGAAGTATTATTAGTTGTTTTTTACCCAATCACCTGTGTTGTCTTGCCTACTTGATGACCGTTGTTCATCGTTTTCTGTGCTCGTGTCTTCCGTTTCACGTCCGATTCCTGATTACCCTATTGACTTTATTTTGCTAAATATTTTGAAGATTGACATATTTGTAATAGTTTCCTTATTGATCACCCACTAATCCATTCATAAACACCAGCGTCCAAAGGTTTAAATACTTTTATTTTGAATTAAAAAAAACCCCACTTCCGGTGGGTGTTAAGAACGCGTCGCCTGTGTGTCTGTTTTCATGCTGCTAGTATGACTGCGCGGGTCGCTGCACTCGGCTGTTCGCGGTTCTGCGGCGTGTGTGAAAGGACGGGAGCGGTGTTCGCGCTCGCTGCTCCTCTCTCTGCTTAACGGCTGTGCCGTACACCCTCGTGCAACTTTATTGTGAAGTAACAGCAGTCCTCTGGCGCACTTAGAGGACATGGCAGCCGCGACCGTGGCTGAGGCGGACCCGGTAGAGACCGATGGAGCTGCCGCCGCCGCCGCCGCCGCCTGTACGGATCTACGCGACACAGGCTGGAATGAATCGCAGCTTCGACAATATACTTTTCCAACCCGACAGATACCGCGACTATCCCATACAGATCCGCGTGCCGAGGTCCTCATCAATAACGAGGTATGTTTGCAGATTGATCCTGCATCTTATTAGAGTGCGACAGATGGGGTAACAGTTAACGTTAGTGGAGTTTCGTTCGGATGGGTGCAAGGTGCACTAAAATGAAATGATGATTTAACCAAACTCAAACAGCAGGCTATTAAACGCCTTTTGTCTAATAAAGAATCATAGATCGTGCTGGGATTATTGCTGAAACTCCTTGATGTGTTTGATCGGAGATCCTTTAAGTACGTCAGATCCCGATAAGCAGACAAATCTGATCAGTGATAAATTAGTTATAAATAAGTTTATTCCTTAGTTACAACATGGATCGTTTTGTAACTGTCATGTTAAGTTATGTTTTAAATGTAGAAAATTAGTGAACGGGTCGGTGTGTATAATTTCTGCATAAAGTGACAAGTTTACGGTACATTATCTCAGTAAGATATCGTAACGTTAAATGTAAATAGTGCATTTTCTAAAACAGTTTGTTAGCGTTTTAACTAGATGTTATAATATTATTTATAGCATTTATTTCTATGATTTAATGATAGATCAGAAGTATAAACATTTACAGTGTTTTTACACGGCCTAGGGAGGGGTTCCTGAACCAAACAGAAAGGAAAAGTATTAAAGAAAAAATATCTAATATAAATGAAAGTATAATCAAAGTCTTAATCTGTACACAAAAACTACTGTGGTCGTGGGTTATAATGAGATCAGTCACAGCACGTTGTTCATGTTGTGTTGACTGCTGTGTCGTGTAAACAGTGACAGTGAACAATTTGAGCTGTTTATGAGACCGTACGTTTGAATTCTTTTAGAATTAATTAATAAAGTATAATTTTATTTAAAAAAATGTAATATACATATGAAATTTATAATTTATTTATTAATTTATTATAAATTATATATATATTATTATTATTCTTTTTTAATTATTTTATATTATTATATTATATAAACTATGAGAGCAGGAAACCCTTCTGAATCATTAGTCCATACTAAGTTATTAATAAGTCTAATTTTAATATTTATAAAATAGTCCAGTTACATTTAAAGCTCTGTGGCGCTGCATGGTGGTTTGTTCCTGTAAGTGTAGCTGCAGCGGAGCGCGAGAGCGTGGACTGTTCAGTGCGCGTGCTGGAACAGTCTACGTTCTTCTGGTCACGTAGCACTTGTCACTTTTGTTTTTTTCATGCTGCAGCATCAGGATAATTCTGTGTCAAATAAACTGCGAGCCTCGGCGGGGTCGCTGCGGCTGCACGACTTGGACCGTATTTTTGCAGTTGGGTTTAAACTAGTATTTAAGCTGTAGTCTAAATATTTGCGTTTGAATGCAACCATGAGTGTGGTAGTGTGTTTTGTGCTACAGGAAACATACAGCAAAGTTAAAGGTGATTGCGCTTACAGAATGATGAAGAGAAACTACTTGAATGACTCACCCAAAATAGCACTTCGTTAATCTGTTGTTTTTAAAACAGTTATGTGTGACTATGATTAATCTTCTGAATAGTAAATTTTTTGATGCATTTTTTTCTTTTGTAGGAGCCTGTTGTATTAACAGACACCAGTTTAGTATATCCAGCTCTAAAATGGGACATACCCTACTTGCAAGAGAACATTGGAAATGGGGACTTCTCTGTTTACATAGCAGAAAATCACAAATTCTTGTATTATGACGAGAAGAAGATGGCAAACTTTCAGGACTTTGTGCCCAAATCTCGTCGAATAGAGATGAAATTTTCCGAGTTTGTGGACAAGATGCATCAAACAGAGAAAAGAGAAAGATGACAAGGAAACAAGGGGGCAACAAAAAAAGAAAGGTGATTTTTTTTTTTGTAAACAAAAAAGGCACATTGATTTGTAACTCTATGTTTGCCATAAAAACAAAGACGGTTGCTCTGTCTTTTTTTATTTTCACAGTTAAAACATCCTTTCTGAATCAGAAGTGTACATTTGTTTACAGTGTATGTTTAAAATTGACCTTGACTATAAAGTTTTGAGCTGTTTATTATGGCATGAACAGTACATGTGCAATAGGGGTTATGCGCAACAGACTTCCGTATTCTGTTAATCAGGTCTCGTTGCTTCCGGTTCAAGTGTTTTGTATATGCTCCGTTGAATATGGAGCTGTTTTACTCAAGATGCCTTCAAAATAGACACCAAAGATTATCATAACCAATGTCCATAACCTATGCGGGCTGATATCTAAAAGTTTTGTTTATTTTTATTCTTTTCACATTTAGATATAAAAATTGAATAAAACGTCAACAATAAAAACAGCTAGCTAGTTTAACTGATTATCTTAAAAGTCCATAGATATCGCTATTATTTAATATGGCTGTTAACACGTTCTCCGGCAAGCAGAAGAGATGAGAGCTGTTTTCCGGGTTTGGTCAGGTGACATTCAACATATACCATGGGTAAATTGTGGATTGAGATGCGTGAAATGCAATCCAGGAAATAAAACCGTTCCGGTGTACAACTAATCAGTTAATTCTGCCAGCGTTGGGCCAGGGTCAAATCTCTGACCTTTTGATACTCTGCTTTGGTGGCATTATTGCTATATCATTTACAATCATCTTTTCTGGTTCCAGACCTTCAATTGTTTACCTTTATTAATAAATATTAAGCAAATTCAGATAGATATTTACTTAATAATATTCAAAAATTCTGAGAGGTAGAATTGCATTTTGAAGTTACTTGATTTCATTTTTGACATTTTACCTTGTGAAATGACATTGCTGTTTAATTTGTAGAGTGTACTTGCAACAAACTCTGAATGATACAGTTGGCCGAAAAATAGTGGTGGATTTCCTTGGATTCAATTGGAACTGGATTAACAAACAGCAAGCTAAACGAAACTGGGGACCGCTGACCTCAAATTTGCTGCTCATAGGCATGGAAGGTACAGTTTCAGTGCAACTTATTCTCTATCTAATTTATTGGCATTATTAGTTAAAATATAATGATTGACTTTTCCCTCTTGAAAATTGTCAAACATATTCTTTTGGACTGTCCCGGTTTTAATAGAAGTAGAAAGCTCTTTTATGAAGTTAGTTCACTTAAAGACTTATTTAGTAAGATTTTGCCTGAAAAGGTTTTAGAATTTTTATCATATGTTAAAGGGGTCATATGATGTTGCTAAAAAGAACATTGTTGTGTATTTGGTGTAATGCAATGAGTTTATTCTGTCTGAGGTAAAAAAAACACATTATTGTCCACATAATGTACATTATTGTGTCCATCATACACCTCCCTTTCGGAAAAGAGTAGATTTTACAAAGCCTCCATCGGTCTGAAAAGTGAGGTGTACGCTAATTGGCCATCTATCCAGTGCATTGTGATTGGCTGAATAACTCAAGCGTGTGATGAAAGTTATGCTCCCTAACATAAGTGGATGTAGGGGTCGACGCTTATCGGGGCAGATATTAAGCGTTTTTATGATTATCGGTATCGGTCATTTCCAAAAACGTTTCGCCGATAAAATAACTTAATTTTGGAACGCGCTATTTGGCTCTGATGCAGCTTATCAGAACACACCACTCTGTGGCGTAAAGCAATCTCCGCCCACCGCCCATCAGATTTGTTTGGAGTCATGAGTCTGACCAATCAATGCGGAATTCACTCTCATCCCAAAAGCGCTTGCTAACTGGAGCTGATCACGCATCAGTTGTCTCTCAAAAGATAAGGCAGCAGCAGACGTTGCTTAAGTTGCAATAAATCACAATCCACTAACGTTACACTGAAGTTGCAAACACCTCAATATTATCTATGATTTCCGCGATGCGGAACACGCAGAGGGATCGAGGAATCCAGTCATATATACAGGTGATTCTCAATAAATTAGAATGTCGTGGAAACGTTTCAGTAATTCAACTCAAGTTGTGAAAATCGTGTATTAAATAAATGCAATGCGCACAGACTGAAGTAGTTTAAGTCTTTGGTTCTTTTCATTTTTATTTTGGCTCACATTTAACAAAAAACCACCACTTCACAATCTCAACAAATTAGGATACTCCATAAGACCAATAAAAAAACATTTTTAGTGAATTGTTGCCTTCTGGAAAGTATGTTAATTTACAGTACAATACTTGGTAGGGGCTCCTTTTGCATTAATTACTGCCTCAATTCGGCGTGGCATGGTGGTGATCAGTTTGTGGCACTGCTGAGTGTATGGAAGCCCAGGTTTCTTTGACATTGGCCTTCAGCTCATCTGCATTTTTTCTTGTTTCTCATTTTCCTCTTGACAGTACCCAATAGATTCTCTATGGGGTTCAGGTCTGGTGAATTTACTGGCCAGTCAAGCACACCAACACCAACACCATGGTCATTTAACCAAATTTTGGTGCTTTTGGCCGTGTGGGAGGTGCCAAATCCTGCTGGAAAATGAAATTGTCATCTTCAAAAAGCTGGTAAGCAGAAGGACGCATGAAGTGCTCCAAAATTTCTTGGGAAACAGGTGCAGTGACGTTGGTTTTCAAAAAACACAATGGAACAACACCAGCAGATGACATTGCACCCAAAATCATCACAGACTGTGAAACTTAACACTGGACTTCAAGCAAATTCGGCTATGAGCTTCTCCACCCTTCCTCCAAACTCTAGGAACTTGGTTTCCAAATGAAATACAAAACTTGCTCTCATCTTAAAAGAGGACTTTGCACCACTGGGCAACAGTCCAGGTATTCTTCTCCTTAGCCCAGGTAAGACGCCTCTGACGTTGTCTGTGGTTTAGGAGTGGCTAACAAGAGGAATACGACAACTGTAGCCACATTCATTGACACGTCCGTGTGTGGTGGCTTTTGATGCCTTGACACCATCCTCAGTCCATTCCTTGTGAAGTTCACTCAAATTCTTGAATCGTTTTGCTTGACAATCCTCATAAGGCTACAGTTCTCTCGGTTGGTTGTGCATCCACACTTTTTCCCTCCACTCAACTTTCTGTTAACATGCTAAGATACAGCACTCTGTGAACAGACAACTTTTTTGGCAATGAATGTTTGTGGCTCACCCTCCTCCTTGTGAAGGGTGTCAATGATCGTATTCTGGACAACTGTCAGATCAGCAGTCTCCCTATTGTGTAGCCTAGTGAACCAAACTGATAGACCATTTTGAAGGCTCAGGAAATCTTTGTAGGTGTTTTGAGTTGATTAGTTGATTGGCATGTCCATATTCTAATTTGTTGATAGTGAATTGGTGGATTTTTGTTAAATTTGAGTCAAAATCATCACAATTAAAAGATCCAAAGGCTTAAACTACTTCAGTCTGAGTGCATTTTTATTTAATACACGAGTTTCACAATTTTTGTTGAATTACTGAAATAAATGAACTTCCACAACATTCTAATTTATTGAGAATGCACCTGCAAATGGAATTACTGTATGGCGGGGAAACGTCACGGAATTTGTCAAAAGTTTGGTGAATTAATCAAAAGTAGGTCGTACACTTAAATGAGACGTGATCGGACTCGTATCTGTACATTATTAGGCGCCAAAAATACTATTTAATTGAATCTGCCGTTCTGCCGTCTCTGTGTATGTAAAGGGCACAGATGAGCGGTTTTGTTTTTAACCACAAAGTGTGCGCCGCCGCGGGGATTTTAACTTATGTCGTTAGGCCTGTTGCAATAATCAATATATCGACTTATTGTGCAATATATGTACATTACCTCAATAATTTTTGGTGACGCAATTTATCGCCCATTATATTTACTTAAAAACCATGTTTTGTACATTCCAGTTGCGCCTGTGTCTTTTGCAGCTTCTATTACATAACATGTAGTCATGAGGTGCTAGCTCAAATAAAAAAAATGCTTCTACAAAAAAAAGTTTCATCTGCAGATATGGCCTTGTTTAGGGGATCTGTGCCTTTGTGCATACAGACATATGACTGCTAAGCAGTGATTGTGTTTTTCAGCAATACAGTGCAACCTTAATTTACAGAGAAAAGAAGATACGGGAAAAATCTGTAGATGGAAAAATCTCCATAAAAGTTCTTTGTGCATTTTTCTTTTTCTACTTGTTACTTTGCACTTTTGTTAGAAAATGTTTATTTACTATTTATCAGGTTTTTTAAGTTATCTAATATTTTTATACTTAATTTCCATGATCTAAATATTCTTAAGAATTAAAGTTTGTTGTCATTTGGAAGTGTGTAGGCTTTTTGCATTATTATGCTGTTACATTATGATGATATATTCAGTGGCATAAAACGGTATTTAAAATGACAACAATATCGCTTATCGCAATTATATCTGGTGCAATATATCGCACAACAAAAACTTGTTATCGTGACAGGCCTTTCTGGTCTCATACAGAGGACCTAAATACATGACACACATATCCAGAATGCTTTGAATCCTCTGAGGAGTCACTTCATGAGCATTGACAGTTTCATGGGATGGTAAAACTATCGCAGATTCCCAACCAGCACTTGCGTGATTTGTGTGGTGCATATGCAAATTCACTCTGGCAGCTGGAGGTGCTGTTGGAGTGGTAGAGATAGAGGTTTCCTCTGTAACGGCTGTACACAAAGCAGCTCTCCGCTCACAATTGTTGCTTTATCAGACATTACATGCAAGATGAAATAAATTACATCCAAAATTTTCTAAAGACAGTCGGTTTCCTTCAGAAATACAGTGATATTAAAAACACCCGCACCGGGTTCAATTTTGACACGTGCAGTGATCATGTTTATTCAACGAAGTCAAAGCCTTTTGGAAAGTCTATTTATTTTTAAATCAATGTATGGGAAACTTACATAGGCTACAGAAACTTAAAACTTCCTCATGACAACCCCTCAAAATATACGTTCGGGTTAGCTTAAAGAAATTATCAGAAACATATTACTGTGGTGCAGTATGATATACATAATACAACAATTATTACAACTTTGTTTAAAAGAATTATCACACAATACGCTATTTCTTCCATGTTTTTATTTTAATAGTAAACCCCTTTGTTTGCCAAAAATTGTTTAACTCTCATTTGATTAAAAGATAAATTGATTTATGCCTTCATTTGCACTGTACTGTAAATTAAAACTAACTGAAATTTCTAGTGTCACACAGGCCAAGACATTTCAATAGGCTATTGAACTAAGTGTGCCTGTAATAGGCTATTAGTGTTATAGTTTCATGAAAATAGTTGCAGTCTTCTTAACGACTTCTACAATCTAGCCATGAAGAGAATTAATTTATTTACACTTATTATATACATTTTTTAAAGTTAATCCATTGATGTGCATTAGATGATGATTGAATAGTACCTCTTACATTGTAGGGGAGGTTCTTAGACATCAGAAATAATGAATGCGAATTATGAGCGGTTATGCTATTACACATACATTTCTAACATTTAAATTATTGAAGCCAAATACTTGCATTTCCCCAAGCTGTTTAGCTGTAGTACAGTATTCATAGGCTTAATCATGAAGCATACAGTGGCCTCTCTCTTTATATTACCCTTATTTTAGATGGATGCACAGAGGAAGACAAGAGTAAGAAGTGCAGTGTGGGAGTACTACACAACCAACACCAGGGAAGGCAGTTTTTGTCAGAGCCCTTATTCTTAATTTTGACATTAATTTAAATTTTTACACAAGACATATATATTGGTTATCAAAAATATCGTTTATCGGCTCTACTTGATCTGTAACTAATCGTGTTTTCGACATCGGCCATGAAAAAACATATCGGTCGACCCCTTCCAGTGTGAGCTGTTCTCCCGCACAATGAGGACAAAAACCCACAACACCCATTACAAATGAGGCATGGTTGCATTCAGTGGGGACAGAATTACTAGGGGTGGGAATCACGACACATGGCTCACGATACGATAATATCACGATTCTGCGATAATCGATATATTGCTATACAATTCTATAATGATACATCAGGATATCTAACTATGAAAACAAAATGACTGTGAAAAGGTTAAGTGCAAGTTTTCTCTATTTTAAGCCAAAATGTTAGTAAAAGCAGCACAAAGTTATGTATATCAAATTATCAGGATTAAGGAAAGTAATCACTTTATTCTTGGACTGCCTACAAGATTACCCTTTTGTGTGTGTGTGTGTGTGGCAAACCAAACTCAGTTAAATGCTATCACTTATATTATAGCCTATATATAAAATGGTAACATTTCAAAATTTACCTGGAGGCTTCTCAACCTTTTTCTCTACTCTATATAAAAAACGGCGCCTGCGCACATACATGCAGGGGGGAAACGCCATTTCACATCGGGTCTTTTGCGTGCTCAAGTTTGTTATTTCAAATGTAGATGCGTGGCAAGCAAACACTCTGCACACTTCTGCACCGCATTTCGGCTCTGACAAGGTTTTGTTTCATCGTCCATGCCATAAGTGCAGATTTCTGCAGGTTGAGTGCCCTAACGCGCACTTGTGAATTGAGAGAGCGAGGAGGCGAGATGCATCCAGTTTTGTGATGTAAAACTGGACCCGCCGGCGCCGCTCTCTCTCACTCATCTAAGTGAGGGAAATTTCACATGCGTCCGAGCAGAGAGGTAGGCTCTCACGGACCAAATGCGCTCTGCACCGTGATGTGTTCTGGGGCAGTTTTTTGAATCTCCTTTTATCTCAATAAACAGAGCACGTAGAGCTAATACAGTGGCTGGAAATCTGTTTATCCTTCAGCTCCTCGTGCTTCCCCATCTTCATAGAGAATGGCCAATTTTTGGGCAGCTAAGCATTGTTGTGGAACTGCCTCTGGCTGCGTGAGACGGAGCAGCTCACACACTCTGCACCCGCGGCTTGTTCACACACAGCTTCAGCTAATGGCAGAGCAAAACAGACCGTTTCGAAAGCGGGATTACGTTTTACCCTACTAGAATTGATGCTGGAGAGTTATCATATTCATAAGTGCAACAAGTCTTTTGCATGTGAAAGTAGAAACACATGAAATTCAGACGAAACTTCGGGGCTGATTATAACGTGCACCTTAACTTTCCTCATGAGTTTCATTGACTTACGCAGTGTCCCAGTGTTTCATATACATTGAGTTATTTGTGGCGGCTCATCACAATATCAAAACTGACCGCTAAAGAATAGATTTTCCAAAAGGCTTATACTTTGTTGAATAAAATTAGCTCTTCACGTTTCAAAACTAAAATTCAGCGTGGGTATTTTTATATGAATGTATCTTTGAAAAGGACCGACTGCCTTCAGAAAAGTTTCAATGTCATTTTCATTTAATCTTTCCTATAATGCCTGATAGCGTTTGCGAAGCAGCTTATTTGATTACAGCCTTTACTGGGGAAACCGCTATATCTCCCGCTCAAACAGCGCCTCCTGCTGGCAGAGAATTTGCAAGTCTGTGGGAAACACTGGTGTCTGTCAGCAAACGTAAACAAAAAGCATCCTTCAAAATTGTTTTGAGAAGGTGCTTAAGTTTTGAGCCATGTATTATTACTCTAAATTGGGCTAGTACTACCATCTATCTTGTACTCTGCAATAATCATTTGCTGAAACAAGAAAAGAAAAAAGAAAATCGGCTAAACATATCGGCCAAAAAAAAAAATCTGCATCATATATCGGCCATCGGCTGCCCCGATTTCTAAATATCGGCTAGTGAAAAAAAACCATATCGGTCGGCCTTCATAGAGAATGCAGTTCATGGTTGCTCAGCTGCTTTGAAAAGAAGGTGGAAATGGCGCAGCTGCGATTTCCACACATTTTTTAGATGTTGGGAGCAGGGAAATCTACATAGAGCGCCTTATTGTAGTAATATATTGTAGTAAATTATAGTATTGTATTGTAGTAAAATATCAATATTTGGCGCCATATCGATTCTCGTATCGCATGAAGAACAACGATATATCGCCATATCGATATATTGTCCCACCCCTAATAATTACTGATTATAATGACTTATAAAAATGTGTATTTTTACGCGGTGCGTTGCATTGCATCGCGCCGCATAAAAATAAAACCATGTCTGCACTTGTGATCAGAGAAATGACAAAAAACAAGCGCTACTCTACACTGCTTAAAACTCGCGTTTGAATCATCAGTGGCAAATTCTTTAAATATTAAAAAATTGACTGACAGAGTCAGAACGCAGGCTGTCTTGCAAAAGTGGAATCCCCACGTTATAGAACAGCCTTGAGCCAGGACATTGTAGGCTATCTGCAGGTCAGGAAAACAGTCTATAAAATGGTCACCCAGCGTCACACACGGCGGGCTTGAGTGAGCAGAGGCCGGCCGGCTTGCCATGGTGAAAGCCGTAAAAGTTACGCCGCCTTTCTTTGCGTGAACATTTAGGCGGTGTTCTGCAAATCTTCCCACACAGTGACGTAGACATGTGGGGGCGTGTTTAAACGAGGCTTTTATAAAGAATATCTCTTTGGATTTGAGACTTTAGTCTTTGCAAACTTACAGATCTTTATGCACCAAGAGCTTGTAACACTCCAAAGAGAAAGAAAAAAATTTAAATCGCATCATATGACCCCTTTAATTTAAAAGATCTTGTATAATATTACTTGCTGTGTTTGTTTGTTTGCTTGGTTTTTATTGTATTTATGTGATATTTGTATTTTTGTAATTGAGTTTTTGCCATGAAAATAGCCTCAGATGCTGACATGGCATTAAATAAAATTATACATCTACTACTACTTGAAAATTGTCCTTCATTGTCTACATTTAAGTTGGTGCAGTTACCATCTAATTTTTTGTTTGTTTATCCTCTCAAAATGTTTCACCAGGCAATGTGACACCAGCACACTATGATGAGCAGCAGAATTTCTTTGCACAAATCAAAGGACATAAGAGATGCATTCTCTTTCCTCCAAATCAGTTTGACTGCCTCTATCCTTACCCAGTTCATCATCCATGTGACAGACAGAGTCAGGTATTGTATGTTTGATAAAACTCTAGACCAGTTGTTCTCTATTATAGGTATGTGATATTACCCCAGAAGTTTACAGTCTAAAATTTTTTGCTGTATTGTTTGTCTAACAACAAAGATTGCATAGCCTACTTTGTACTTCAGCAATACAGCATGCAGACTAATGTTCAAGTACACAATATTAACAAAAAAAAGCAAAATATTATATTCAACGGTTTCTGTCACATTACTTTTTCCACTCATCTGCCATTAGTGGGGCGAAATGATTGTAGTGAATACAAAAATATTAAACATAAACAGAGATGCCAAAAAATATGTTGATAATTGTGTTTGATTTATACTAGGTCCCAGAAAACATTTTTATCGATCTCAAATTAGCACCGACCCTTCTCAAATATTTAATCCGCAATTCTTCTCTGTATGTTGCTGGTATACCCAAATGGACTCTAGATTGAATGTTGTACAAATGTTGTTCCTGGAATGAAAGGTTTGAGAACCACTGGCTGAAAAACTTTGTTTTCAGACTCTTTAAGACTGTAACAATAACTTGCAAAAATAACTTTTTTTTTTTTTGCATTCATAGGTTGATTTTGAAAATCCAGATTATGACAAGTTTCCTAATTTCACAAATGCTGTTGGATATGAGGCTGTTTTGGGACCAGGTGATGTCTTATACATCCCAGTTTACTGGTAAGATTGCCTTCAAATACACAGAAAAGATCGATCACAATGATTACTTTAAGATGAAATGTGTATTTCAGCCAGTCTGGCTCAACCAAATGGAGTTTGAGACGGAACTATCTGTTTGACCAACCAAAGACAGACAGGATGAGTGCCTGGGAAAACCTGTTAGGAATATTCAGCAGGCCTCTGGCTCTCTGCCTCCATGGGCTGCTGACTTAGTTTCAAGCCTGTGAGAGTGACTCAGCCATGACGGCTTTGTCTTCCAACTCCTTGCTCCCCCTAGTCACTGGAGGGCAAGATGATGTCAACCAGCTGTGTAATTCTACAGTCCATAATTTTTCCTCATGGCTGCATGAGTGTGAACACCTCTCCTCTTCTTTTAACCTAGTGTTTCCGAAGGGCCTCCATTTGAATTAACGAGCAAACACAGAACGTTGTACTATTTTCCAAATGTTCTCAGAGTTTCCTTGTGTGTATATCTGAACTCTAATTCGACACATGGACAAAGAGTGGTGCACAGGGGCATCATGCTGCATATGGTCTTTAAAATCAGGCACATGTTTCAAAAGTCTCTAAAAAAACTTTCCAAACAGGTTTTCATTAGCTGTGTAAAAGTGCAGTTTATATGTGTAAAGTGCACATTGTGTGCTTTGCATAAATGACTATATTAAGAGAACAATCACAGTGGCAGATGTGGAAGGAATGTCCAGTGTGGGATTCAAATGGTTTTTCAGTTTGACTTTCCTGCAGTCATGGTGCTCTTATCTAAACTGTCTTCGTCATAAATAGCTATTGAATGTTATTGTATGTAAAAGCTTTGTGGAAGATTTTTTACGTGTTCATTCATTTTAGAATAGTTTTAGAATATTTAGTTCTAAATGCATTTTCATATGAATTAGAAATGATAAAGCAATCCAAAAATGAGTGAACCAATATTTAAAGTCAATTATTTAAATTCAATAAATATATTTGTATACTCTACTCTTTAAAGGTTTGGGTCAGTAAGATTTTTTTAAAGAGTTTTATGCTCACTTAGGGTGCATTCATTTGATTATAAATTACTGTAAGAACAGAAATTCTATGAAATATTATAACTATTTAAAATAATTGTTTTTTATTTGTTTGTTTTATTTTAATATAATTTAAAACGTAATTTATTCATGTGATGGCAAAGCTGAATTTTCAGCATCCATTACTCCAGCCTTCAGTGTCACACGAGAAATCCTTCTAATATTCTGATTTGGTGCTCAAGAAACATTTATTATTGTTTTTCTCTGTTTTTTTCAGGATTCTTTGATGAATAGAAAGTTCAAAAGGACAACGTTTATTTGAAATAGAAATCTTATGTAACAATGTGAAAGTCCTTACTGTCACATTTGAGCAATTTAATGCGTTCTTGCTGAATAAGTGTTCATTTCTTTAAACAAAATAAAACCTTAATGACCCCAAAACTTTTGCATAATACTGTATAGGTTTATGAAATTATCTTAAGTGATAAATGTTTGCATTTTTACTTGATAAAGGTGGCATCACATTGAGTCCCTGTTAAATGGAGGAGTGACCATAACAGTAAACTTCTGGTACAAGGTATGCTTTTGCATCACCATCTCATCCACTGTCTTTATTTGTAAACATGATGTATCTTAGCACCAATCAACCAATATTGTGCAAAATATTTCCAGGGGGCACCCACTCCAAAGAGGATAGAGTACCCTTTGAAAGCTCATCAGAAAGTGGCCATAATGAGGAACATAGAGAAGATGTTGGGAGAGGCCTTGGGGGACCCGCATGAGGTACAGAGAAGTAGAACAGTCAATCAAAGCCTTTTCCGTTTTTAGGTCCTCCGATATGAATAATGCATTAAGGAATTCCCTGTGCATTTTGACCTTGACAATAACCTAATTACAAGTATATTTGTGGCTAACCTGCTTTAAACCTGAATAAAATTGTGCATGCCTACATTTGGCTGTGACTAGAGAAAAAATTAATAACCTTTTTTCTTCTTCCACTACTTTAATTGTTTAATGCATGTTTGTTCAAAGACAGGGTTTCTGCAGGTCTTAAAATGTCCTAATTCGCCTTTCCACAAATTAAGGCCTTAAAAAGGGTTGATCAGCTTTTTTCGAAAGCTTAATTGTCTTTATGGGGTGCAGTGTAACGTGTTCATGCTTCGTTAAAAAAAAAAAAAAATCAAATTATTTTCACATTTTTTTACCTTTATTCTACACCGCTGTTTCCATTCTCGTCAAAACGGTCTGTTGAGTTCCTGGTTCTATGAAGCCCCTCCCTCAGAAATACGCAATGGGCTCTGATTGGTTAGCGGGCTCAGTGTGTTTGTGATTCGCTAACTGCCTAGTGCACGTTGTCCGGAAACGTCACGCCCCCTTACCATTATGGGTAGTTGCGTGTTCCCGGGGGCGGGGTTTATGTAAACATTGGGTTAGTGAAGTCACAAACCCAGGAAAAAGCTCGTAGTCCCTACCAGCTGTTTTTTGTAGTCCTTGAACAGCGATTTCTTTAAAAGAAAATATCTCCCTTTGCGTTGAACTCTTGAGCGTCGTAACTTTGCATATGTTGTTTATGCTCTAACAGCAACATTACACGCTAACTAAAGTTCAAAAAGTGAAATCATAAGCAACCACCCCTTTAAATCAGAGCAGAAAGTCTTAAATTCTTAAGGTCATGCCTGGCAGATTTGTTCTTGTTTTAATCATGAAATATTGTTTGAAACAATTTCACAAAAAACTTCAGTCATTTTGCTTCTCATATTCTAGTGATCGGGAGCTGAGGTATTCAAGTTTTTTTTTTTTAATCCCGTTTTCAACAGGTTGGTCCATTGCTGAACATGATGATCAAGGGCAGATATGATCATGGACTGAGTTAATGGCCTGAGCTGAACTCTCTTTAGTGTGCTGCTAAGAAGGTCTGTTTATATGTATGTGTGGATATGAGTATATGCTTGTGTGTACATTCAGACTGTTGAAACAGACTGTTGCCAGTGCATGGCAGTATAAAGACTTCCGCCTTTTGTCTGTTTTCAACTATAGCTAGTTCTATGTTGGTGTAAGAGGAAAACCACTGATGAGGAATCTTAAGTTGATCTCTCCTTAACAAGTCCTTACATTCATATGTGTGCAGCATTACATGCTAAAAAATAGATGAATGCATTAGCAGAGCCTGTAAAGCACTTTTACACCACCCGGAGCGCCTGTTGTCAGGTTTTGTCCCATGTTGGGACAAAGAAGGTGCCATATGTCATGATTAAACTCCTGTGGTTGAGTCCGTGCTGTGAAACTGGCAGAGTTCCTCGAGCATATCCACAAAGGAGGATGATTTACAACTTGAAACCTACCATCAGCTCATTGACGGTTTTAAACTGTTGATACTACCATGATTTGATGGTGTTTTTTTGTGTTTGCTTTTAAATTTGATCTCAAGGATTAACAGTGTTTCTGTTAGGATAGAGGTAATGCAGAATACAATGGTCAGCCACAATGTTTTTAAAACAAATGATTTCTTATCCTTTGGTAGCTGACTCACTGAATAAAAATTTGCATTTGTTATTATTATTATTATTTTATGTAAGTGTACATTAAGGCAAATGTTTTAGTTTCTTGGTGTTATTTTTCAGTGAAACATTCTATGGTACCATTTCTGTAAGGATTGTAATTTAGAACAAACTACACTTGCCAAGTGTTAGCTGTCTCTATGAATTGAAAGGAAATAAAAGATTTTGAATGGTTTGGTCTAATTTTAAGTCTTTGAAAATGCAGTTCATCAAAAAAAAATTTAATTGCAACAGTTAGTTTTTATTGTTAATTCATTTTTGTTGTTAAAATTAGTGCATTTAAGATACAAAATGTTTATGCTGAAAATGATTTTGTTTTTCACTTTTGTTCGGGGAAGAAAGCAAACCACACAAATGGCCACTTCAATTATTTAAATGTATACAGTGTTTTAAAGTTTTCTTCATTACATAAACCTATTGGTATATCATGGACTTGTATCAGCTGACTTTATATTTTGCCAAAATGTCAGACAGTGTACCATCAATGATAGTAGTCATCTATCATATAACTTGCCTATCATCACAGACACAAGATATGAAATAAATCATAACTCTGGGAACATTTGTCTTGTTACAGGCATTCTTACAAAGATTACAGAATATAAAATTCTGACAAGATTATTTTGAAGTGTTTGGCCTTTCACAGACATGTCTTGTCTTTAAAATAATTATTTAACAGGTGTTCTAGCATTGTTTAACATGTGCTTTAGAGCATGATCTAAGTTGTGTACAAATGTAAGAGAACAGAACCTGTAACTTCAAAGACTATCTGCATGATCTTTTGATTTCTGTAGTTCTCAGTACTGATTTCTGAGTGGCTTAAAGTGGTTTTGTCTGTTCTTCTAGTCTTTAAATTAAAACATGTTTTCTTTTCTCACCTCTTTGTCTTTAGATGTGTATATTCCTCCACACTAAAATTAATTTATTCTTTAAACACAACCTCATTATTCTCTTCAGTGTACTTATAAAGGTAGAAAAATCTGTTTTCAAAACCATTTTAAGTAGTTTAAAAGCATTTAAAATAGACAATTGAGAAATGACAACATTCAAACAACAGTATTTACTAGTTACTTTCAAAAACATCAGTCCTTGAAAAATAATGTTAATATATTTGAATCTAATCACTGCACTTCAGTTTCAGGGTCATGGAGGTGACTGGTAATGTAGACAGCGGATACTGTGATTCTATGGCAAAGACAACATGGTTTACATGTAAATGGGGTACATCAAGCACAAACAAATCTCAAATACTGGTGTAATGTGGATATGACAATACAATCGTTAATAGTGAACACAAAGCACATCCATTACTAAAACTATGCAAAGCAATTACACAATATAGACAAAAAAGTAACTCTAGAAAGTATGCAGACGAAGCTTTGGTCTATCCAAAGCTTGTCCAGTGTATATGATGAGCTTAAACCCGAATTAACAGGCAGACATTGTGAACTTCATCTCAAATCAACAGTCACACAGACCCTGCTATTCTATAGTTTCTGTAGGAACATATATGGAGTCTTTTTATTTCTGTATATGAAAATAAACACACAATGCAAAATACAAACACTGATGTTCAACTGTTTCCTGCCACCGAAAATGAGCTAAACTGGTTGTTTTTATAACAAAACAACCACTTAGCGGAACATTTCAACGACTTTCAGTAAAATTATGACTAAAACAGGGTTTGGCTTAAAGAAAACAGTCAAATGTAAACACCTTCATGTTTGTAGGTATAGCTTAAGGTTTTAGTAAAAAGTAGTTAAAAAAATAAATAGAGTAACATAAGGACTCGAAAAAAGAGACCTGCTGGGAGATTACACAGATCAGCAAATCAATTCAAACATCAAAACTCCAGCACCATGTATGTAAATGGACACACGTTTAGACCAAGATACATTTAAATAAAAACTAAATCATTTGTTTCCAGTCACAGACAACCAGACACAAATATCCAAAACATGGAGGGTTGACTCTGAATGGTCCATCAGCAAGATGCCTTTCATCAATGAAAGCGATATTTGCGTGCTGGTTTGAGACTAACATAAGTCTTCTTCATGTCATCTGGTTCTTCTTTCTTGACTAGATGGTAACGCTCTCCCTTTGTGGTGACCACCTGACTGCCGTGATAGCGCACCAGTTTCTTAGGAGCCTGCAGATGACCATATAGGAAGTGGAAAGAATTAATATCTACATAATTCATCGATGTTATACAATGCGATCACTGAAAACATACATCTTTTGGAGTGACTGGTCTGTGCACTTTCTTGTCTTCTTCACTATCAACCAGCATGTACCTGCGGGTCCAAACATTTGATTAGGCATTTTTTTTCAGCTTGCAGTGACATCCAGTATAAAAAGTGAGATCAAGGTAACAACTCACTTTTCTAAAATGCTTGCTTTAAGTTTCGCGACACGTTATCACAAAACAGTCTTCCCTTGGTTTGCCTGAAAACACAATTTTAAGGCATCAGAGTTATTTTAGTATTATTTATATACTATTAAAGTATTAGTTAATATTTTGAATTACCTTTTATTTTTATATTATTAGTTTTTATTGTAGTGAGGTAAGTTTACTAACTTTTTACAAAAAAAACCACTTGTTCGTTTCGGCGTCAATTTAGTGTATTTGTGTTAGTATTTTTATACCTACTTTTTTTTGTTTAGCCAAATATATGACTAAACGTTTTGCGTTTTCGTTCAATTTTGTAAACTAAGGTTTTCCAATCTAATTGTGATTTTGCTTTTAGCCTGCATTTCAATTAACACAATTATTTTACAGTTTTTATTTATCATACAATCTGTCAGACCGATCTTGCAACAAAATATCCTAGCAGACTTCAGTATACAACAACTTCATCTTGAATACATTAGGGCAAAAAATTTTTATAGATATTTGATATATATGGAAGTTTCTATGCTGCATTGTTCAGTGAAAGGAGCTACAAATGAACTTACATCAAGAGACGTTGAGCACTTAAGCTGGACATCTCCCTCAATAATGAGACGCACAGCTTCCTCCATGTCTCCTTTAGCAATCGACAATGCACTTCTGGCCTCAGACACACTGCATTTAGGAAACATCTCAAGAAGATGTTGCTCCTGTTTGTCCCATGATGATTCACTAACCTGAAAACACATTTCCAAACACATATTCACTTGCCAACCAGCTGGCCATCATCTGGTACATTGTGAATGTGCTTGAAAGGCCATTACCTGAGCTGTGGCTCCCTCTGCTTGTAATGTGAGGTTGTGTGTCTTTTCTCTTGAACCTCCATGGGTTAAAGAAGTGCTTTCTGAGAGGGGAAATTTACCTTCCTCTATTTTCATCTCTCCAGATTCTTAAGACACAAATCACATTTCAGTGTGCAGGACATTTTCTTGTTTCTTCACATAAGTGCCTTTGTCCTGTGCACCTGCTAATAGTCATTCAGGCTCGCGGGGGGTGGGGGGTGTTTTTATGGTTGATCTTTTTTTTTTTTGGACAAAATCAAATGTATCTAATATAATAATAAATGCAACATCTGTTATGAAAGGAAAATTACCTGTATCCCGGGCTGAGGCCAACTTTGATGCCAGATTAAACATCATCTCACAAACTTTGACACTATAAGGAAATTTGTTTTTACCAACAGTCAAAAATGCATGAAAACATGATACAATTTTAATACAAAATAATTGCAAATCTCAGTAGGACTAAACTCGCAAGACATCAGCCCACAGTTACCTGTCAATATCTGAGAAACCAGGAATGTAGGCCTCCAACATTTCAACAAACACCTCTACATCAAAGTTTTCCTCCACACTTTCTTGAGATCCCAAATCTTCTAGCACCCCAGTGATGTAGGACAAAATCACATCATCTAGAGTACTAATCAAAAATAAAAAACACGTCACTGGTATATTTTCATGATTGAGGAGAACAGAAATCTGTCATTAAAGGTATGAAGTGACACGCCCTCACCTCAGATCCGCGTGAGGAATATATGACAAAATGAAGTCGTTCAGCGCGTCGTGGATTGTTTTTTGAAGATCCATCCTACATGCAGTCGAATTAAAAAGGTGAAGAGAGAACAAAGAAGAAATGACAACTTATTAGAGAAGCTTTAATGCAGGTATGTTTCAGAAAACAAACACGAGGCTACAGAACTGTGCTCAACATCAGCTGAATCAAACCAGAAGAGTCTGTATAATTTTGGTTCTCAGCAGTTTCAAATCCTGCGAAAAGTTCAAACTAATTTCTCTCTTATGCAAGGCCTAAATAGTCCAAAAACAGATTTTTGTTTTGCGTGCTTCGACGTCGATGCGGATTCAATGCACTTCTTTAAATGACCAAATAATTGTATTGCGTGTTGGAAAACATGTTTGCAAAACGGCAACGCTTGCACGCGATCTCCACACATTGTTTTGGCGTTTAATCATACGATTGTACAATCAATCAATCTTATGGTTAACGTTTTAGAAACACGGTGGACAAATGATATGCGTTCATCCGCTGTCAGTAGAAGCATTTGATCCCGATATCATGGTTTGTTTATCTGTGCTCAGTTGGGCAGCCGATGGCTAACTAGCATAGTCCTATAACATGCGCAAAGGGCTTCAGATGTTCATCTCACCTTTGGATCAAACCGCACAGCTGAAAGAATAAAAAGAAAACAAAAACGCTCGTAGAAATTGAAAGCTTGTGTTGGCAAGCTGGCAATAAATCGTCAAATGTTTAGCTAATACACTAGCCCTGCGCGCGGTCGCCGAGGTTCAAAACCTTTGACGTCACGTCCGCTTTAATGTAAACACACCCTCGTGTCACTTGTTTTGATTGCGTTTTCACAGAGTTACAAACGCTTTTTTTATTCTATTCTGCTGTATAGTATCATTTTTCAGCTTCTGTTTCCTGGACAGATACGCTTGAAGTTCAATGGCGCGTACTGTTTGTTGCTTCTATAGTTGACTGTGATTTATTATGATTGCTGTGATTACTAAGTTGTAGTTGTGATATATTTTAATGGAACAACTCATTCACAACAAAGCCAAGTATCGCCCGTCCACACTTACAGCTTTTTTTATCACCAGCAATTGCAAGTAGAGATTGAACAATGTCTTGTATAACATAACGGTAGTAATTGTAGGGTTAAGTGCAAGAACACTGCAAATTTTCATTGATCTTTTATTTCTACCGTACATTTGTCACAATATCAATAAAATGCAACGCTCAAAACAACATCTATGTTAATGTTATAATATCGAATCATAACACCTACGTTTATATTAATAATATTTATATAAACTAATACATTTAATAATAAACTTATACATTAGATATATGTTTATTTACAGATACATACACAATGTTTTGTATTGCTAGCATAACTACTACTATAATAATAGTAATAATTGTGTTATTATTGTCCTCGTCATTATTGTGCATAAACTATTATAAATAGTTTATTTTAATTTACATTTGTTTTTATGTTGCTGCATAATGAAGTACTATATAATATTTATTCATTTACATGTTCTGTGGTTGTACATAGCTAATTATTTTTTATCTCTGTTTTCTGTTTTGACCTCTTTTAGGTCAAAATGCTATGGGTCTCTCACTTGAGTATGAATGGCTGTAATATGAATTGAGAAAGGTATGCAAATAATACAGTGAATTAGGTACTTTACCTGTGAAACACTGTTGTTTTCTGTTAAATGTGATCTAGCAAAGGATGTCACTTATCGGTAGACCCGATACTGATTAAGAATATCAGAAAGAAAAAAAAAAAATCAAAAATCCATTATTGATCTGTCTCTAATAGCAAGTACTGTCTGTGGAGTTTTACTGATCTTTTTTAAGGCCCTTCCGCACATACGTCAGCATCTGTTAGCGCACATATAAGGGGTAAAGAAAGCTCCAGTGTTATTACACTAGTGTATGCTGTCACGCCTCCTGATTACAAATTGGTTTCATAGATGTTTAGCACTGCATAATTAATGCTTTATCGAGTGCGTGTTTTATCTAGCTGCACTGTTTCATTATTAGTACGGGAAATACAGTACATGAGGCTGATAATGAGTCTAGGAGAAGACGTCTCATCTTGGCTGGACTTTATTTAACCCTCTTGGGTCAGTGGCATGAAGAATTGTCTTACAAACTGAGTGCATGAATGAAACCCATCCCTATTCCTTATATATACCGTATATACACAGTCAGTAAGTATATAATAAGAATATAGCGGTGTAATTATTTAGACTTAATTCCGGACTTGTTAATGAAGTTGACAACAAAAAAACAGCCTAACCTTATGGATAGTAGATGCTAGCTTTTAATGCATCAGATAATATGCATTCTTAATTATAAATGCAAATGACTTATTCATAGGAAAAAAGGCTATAGGGGAAGATCTTGATGAAAGTTACATATTCTAGAGGTGAATTAAAGCAGTACATTTTTATTTTTACTAGGTGAAGGGAAGTAAATACTAAATAGAGATGCTAATTGTCACTAATAATGGGGTATGTTGTCACAATGGCATTTCATGAAACAGTAAAAATGTAAATGGTAACATACAACGAAGTTACTATTAAATTAATAGTTTAAAATAAAAAATGTCAACTTGGATTTGAACTATTTCCTGACCTGTAATAAAAAATGTTTAATGGTTAATGTTCCAGTTAAAATCTACCTAGTTCTATTGTGGTCTATTGTTTCCAGCAGCTATAGAAAAATGTCACGGTGCTTTCATTTTAGTTTGTGGGATAAATTGTGAAATAGATTTGGAGATATATTGAAAAAGTTTGGTGAGATTCACGGTGTGAACACTAGGTGGCTGCATTGAGTCACTGTTGACTTTAACAGAAACATTGATGCATTCATAAATCGGGAAATGTAAAATCAGTTTCTCAACAGTATCACATTTAGTTTTTATGGGGTTTACAGAAAATGGTTATTTTCTAGTTTCTGCATGTTCGTTTTGTATTGCGGATCAAATAGACTTTTAGACTTATTTTCCGACCGAAAAAAATTCTTTATTTTTTTTATCTATATTGCTTATTTCTTTTTTTAAATACAAAATGAATGGATATGATTTATTTTGCATTATATAATTTATTTTTCTTTTAATATAAAAATGCTGTTTGAGTTATGGATATACAAAATGATCTAATTTTGTAAAAGACAAAACATTAGGTTGTACTACTTTATTTTTTAAACTTTCATACTGGTACTGGAGGCACTGTTATAGTTGGCCTAGTCTTGCCTTGCATTCTCTCATTTGCCATTACAGACACAAGAGAACCATTTTCCAGCTGAAGGCACGATGTCTCCCATCTGCCAGTGTGCCAGAACCCTTGAGCTCAAGGTGGGCCACAGAGACCCTGTACTGAACCCGCAGGGACCACTGTGTCATGAAGCACATCCCGTAACATAGCTTTAACATACTGTATGAAACACAATGCACTTACATATGTTAAAATGTTCTGGATGTTTGTTAAACACACCTGGTTGTTGTGCACTCAGAAACCAGATGAGAAATCAAGAACTTACAGCTGTATTGTGAAAATCTGTGTTATACATTTAGTATCAAAAGTTTAATTTAGGTTTCCCTCTAAAAAATAATTTCACTCTGTTTTAAAAAGATTAATTTGGTAGTTTGTGTCTTTTGATGACACCTACATTATTGTGTATTTTATTGTATATCAGGATAAATCTATTTTAGCTTGTCTTCCTAAAAATACACAGATCACTTTGTTTTTTTTAAAATATATATTTGATAATTTTATTATTTCACTTGCCTGTTAAAAATGAATAACTACATCTAAAACATTTTGCATTTAAAATATTAAAAAGCAATTAAAAGGTTTTCACTCATAGTTAATGGTATGCTCAAGCATGTCATTCAGCAATGGAAGGCCAGGATACACAATGTGCATATTATGTTAAAAGAGAAAGATTTCCATTTGATCAGACACAATAGAGGAAGCCTTGATCTCCGCTTTGCAATTTCCTCTCCTTCGTTAGAGGAGCCAAACACGGTGCGAATAAATTTACTGCCAAATTAATTACCTTTTCCCCAACTTTAGACAATAATACCAGAAGCTGTCTGTCGGAACACATCTCTAATTATTTTATTAATGTTTGATTCACAGTTCAGGCACAGCGATTTCACATTTTTTATTAACTTTATTATACTTTGAAGTGAATGTGCATTATTTTATATTAGATGATCTGAATTGAATTACCCAAGTGCCAAAATCAAATCAACAGATTTTTGTTTTCACCTCACAGATATCGTTAAAAATTGAACAAATCTATTGTGCAATTGAAGCCACCGAGTTTTATTAATGAGCTTTTTCAAGCTTTCACAATTTGCCTCCTCAACCTCAAATAGTGAAATAAATGAATAGAATTTAATCACACAGTCATACTGCATGAAACTGTGCTTTCCATCAACACTTAAATGGGAGGAAAAAAATTCTGATTCAGTTTTTTTTAAGGAAAATATATAGAGTTATAACGAATGCAGTTTATTGTTAATGTTCAGTTTAAAAGCAAACCATTTTTCACTTAACTACATTTCCGACAATATATAACATTTAAACTAAATGCTAGCACTAAAAGTTTTATTAATTATGATTATTTCCTGTTCTTTTTTTATTTTTTATTATTATTATTTGTGCATTTAAACTTGTGTGTTGCCAGGTGGTGAGCTCTGACTCTTACCTTTATGAGTATAGTAGCAGGAAACTCAATGTCAAACAGCATTTTGCAGGCATGGCAAACATTATTTAGACCCGCTTCTGTGGCCAGGGTATCAGGCTTGGGGGTCTGGAGCTGTATCAAGCCATCAGAGCTGGCTTATCCGGACTCCTGCAAGGCAATGCTTGCCTTCCCGTCTGGCTCCTGCTTAGATCCTGTCTCAAGGAAATAGGCACCAGACTGGCCACTGCTCCCTAAGACCCACTGCGAACAAGAGGCATAATGCGGTCTTGTGCAGTGGACATTGTCCTTTGTAGATGAGTTTAAATGCTTGAATAGACCACTGAACTCACGGTAAATGAGCATGTCTGAATTTGTTGAATCTGACATTATATTGAAATTATATTGTTTTGTTAAGTAGCTTTCCATCTATCACCATGTTTGTAATTTTGGTTTCGTATGAAATTAACCTATTAATGGGGGTTTTATGGCAAACATGCTTAAACCACCATGAGAGATTTAGTTATATGATATAAATAATTTAAAAGGTCAGGTTGTGTCAGGAGACGATGAACTTGTCTCTCCTCTTCTGAAAATCTCCTCTGGAATCGAGCGTACAGTGTATATGCATGCTACAGCATCTATATATGACAGATCTTATGGCTTATGATGTATGAAGTGCTTCATATCAAATGAAGACCTTGTTTCTGGCTCATACTTCTTATCAAGCCTGTCTGTGATATGACCCCGGCACTTAGCTGGTTAAAGTGTGTCCGCAATCCATCTTCAGGACCCCCTGCATATTAACATTGATCTGTTGGAAATGAAGAACAGACGTGTGTTATCGTTTACAGTGGGCTTTTCATGATAGATCTGGAGAGCAACATTTCTGACAAATGGCCTTTCTAACGTGTTTTGTTTTCCGTCAATAGTGTGTGCTCTCTCCGGGATTGGGATCCATAAGCAACTGTGGTATTAAAGGGATAGTTCAGCCAAAAGTGAAAATTCTATCATTATTCACTCACCTCATGTCATTCCAAACCTTTATGACTTTATTTGTATGTGAAACACAAAAAGAGCTGTTTAGAAAAATGTTCAAGCTTCTCTTTTACATATAAAGAAAAAAGTGAGTGGTGACCATGGCTATGCCTGGGAAAAAAATGCTTTCATCTTTGGTTTTCCATGTAAGAAAGAAAGTCACACAGGTTTGGAATGATGTGAGGGTTTGTAAATTTTGACAGAATTTTCATTTTGGGTGAACTCCTCCCTTTAAGAATGCTCTCAGAGTGTATGTTCTTTCTTGCCTTTTGTACAAACTTTGGCAACGGTACTTTGCTTTTTATGTGTTAATACCCCTCTGTGTTTTTGAACAAGTCTGGAATACTCAATGGTGGGTAGTCCGTATGGGGGGGAAAGCGTTTTTACCAGTGAACATACATTTTCAGGACTGTTTCCAGAGCTTTTGGGTGTCTCTCATGTGTGAGACTGCTCAGTGGAGAGTAGACTCCCCTCGGTAGAAACATCTGTTGTAGAAGGGCCTGTCACTTTCCCTTTTGTAGGCTCTGTCTCTTCCTCAGACTGAGACTGTCACCAGGTTTGATCATTTACGCGGCTCGGAGAATAATGTAGCAGAATTGGGCATGCATTCATGCAGTTGAGTAACTCTGAGCGTATACGGTTTTTCTCCTTCAGACTGTGTTTTGAGAGGAGATGTTGTTTTTGTCACCAAAACCAAAATCTGAAGAGAGATATCTTTTTTTCTTTGAATTTTTAAATTGTGAGATATTTGTGACAAGTTTTAACAATATACTCTTTATGTTTATGTAATGACTTAGAGAAGCCAACAAACTTGACTTTAATCCTTCTTTATTTAGGCATTTGTTGCATTTTATGTCATGATTTTTATGTTGTGGCATTAACGTCATAAATAACAGATGCGATGGACTATATATGCACAGACAGGCAGGCTTGTTCATTCAGTCTTATCTCAAAGTTTTCGTAGATGAGATGTACCTGTGTCTAAAATGGCCCAAAGGTGTGGTGTCTCTCAGTACAGACAGGAAATGTTTTTAGAGCAGCACCACATCAGTGCCACAAGGCTCCTCACCTCCAGGTGTCTTCAGGTCAACTGCCATTTATCTTGTGTCAGAGAGCACCTTGAAGTGATTCTTCATCTTATCTTGACATTAGAGCCGCGTCAAAACATGATGTCTATGCCACTGGAAGGAATCCATAAATAAAGGTGGAAATGCAATCTGAGCGAACAACTCAACCTTCATCTGCATTTATTCATATAGTAAGGTGCTGCCATCGCTGTGCATGCTGAAGTGATTAAAGTCTAAGGACATAGGAATGGATTATGTGACATCCCTCTGCATCCCTTTTTTTGTACCTAGTTACTGAAAAGGTTTGTTTGTATGTGGTAGCTCACTGTTTGTAATGGAAGCCGTCAGAGTTAAAAAATAATAAAAAATTGTACTTTATAAATGAGACTTACTTTCTCAAAGTTGTAACTTTTAATGTAAATCTTGCATCTGTAATTGTGATTTTATTCTAGTATGCCTACTTTATATCTCACAATTGTAACTTAACTTTTTGTAAATGTGACTTTATATCACGGAAATCACAGTTGTGACTATTGTAATTGCAACTTTGTCTTGGAATTGTAACTTCATTTTTTAGTAACTGTAGCTTTGTATCTCACAATTGTAGCTTTAATTTTTGTAAATGTTATATCATAATTCCAACTTTAGCCTGTAGCTTGGAATTGTGACTATTTTGTGTAAGTGGGAGTTTATATCACAATTGTAACTATAAATTTCACAATTGCAAGGTTATTTCTTCTAAATGTAAGTGTATATTTCAACTTTCTTGGAATATTTATGGTAATTGTGGCTTTATTTCTCACAAAGTGACTTTACTTTTTACTTTTAACTTTATTTCAGTATTGCAGTTTTATTTTTTTAAATACAAAATTGGGCTTCCATACTGTGTCAAGTGATATCTCTAATGATCCTTTTGTACATTTTAGCTCAAACAGGCATCTGATTTCTGTTGGGAACATTTTTTCACTTCAATAAGATATTGACAAGGATTTCATTGTTACAACAATTATTGACACTTTAACAGTTACTTTATTAATAGCTCATGACTGTCTCTGCACAGTTTGAGTAGTTTGAGTTGCCATAATTGGATTTGATTTTTTGCTCCTTTGTTTATTGTCATTGTAAATGCGGCACATATTTTTTCAGCACAAGAAGTGCACAGCAAAATACACCTCTCACAATTAGATTACGCTGAGCCAGACCTTTGCAGCTGGATGCACAGGTGGTTACAGGGTTCACCTGCCCTCTGTAAAGATTGTCTTGCTTATGAAAATACAGGTTATTTCAGGACAAAAACATGCTTGGCTTCAGCGTAAGGGCCCTGTGCCACTCTTGCCTGTCACCATATTGCTCATCTTGCACAGCGAGTGGAATTCCAGCCCCGGTCTACCCGCTCTCTCGCCAATGTGTGTGTTTTGTTCAGAGACTGTATTCCATTCTTCTAACTTTGTTCCATTGACTGAGTTACCCCGAGTGAGCTATGAGAGACGCTGGCTTTCTGTGCCAAAGGTACGCTAGCATTACTGTCTGAAGAAAATAAAGCTTGCTGTTTCGCTTTGCTGCCACCAGATGCAATTCGCAGCATGAAATACGGGCGGTAGTCTCTGGGCTCTGCGCTTTGAGCAAAAAAATTGCAGGGTGCTTTCTACTCTAAACCCATCATTTTCATTTTCAAATGATGCAACAGTAGTCATTTTTCCTTTTTTGTATTTGTCTTTCACTCGTTGTGAAGCTCTGTATATTTTCTGCAGATAATGTGATTAATTTAATTATTTTTTTTACTATAAAAGAATTTTTAGAAAATTATATAATTTCATCCTAACTTTGTGCTCCCATAATTAAAGATTTTGTCATCCAAATATAAAATGTATGAATTAGTTTAGATCCATGATACTGTGTCTTTGGTGTGTTTACATGTACGCCCATTGAACTGCATTGTTGCTGTAGATTGGCAAATAATAATTTAAAAAAAAGTGATTACAAGTTCCTGTCTCTTATCTACCACAGACAATCCCTTGACACACGGTATTTTTCCCATGGCCAATTACCAGATCAACTTTCCAGGCTCCTGGTTTGTACATTTCCACACCTGTGCTATAAAATGCAGAAATGTTGTCTTCGCCCAGTGAGACACCACCCAGTTACTTGCAGTTATTGTGAGTTATAAGTGTGTTTGTCCTGCAAGCTGTTTTAAGAGGCATAGTTGTTTTAGCCTCACTTTTATTGACACTAACCTTTACAATTTTTATTGTTAATTTGCAGTATTTGTGCTAAGGGTATTTGTCTATTTTTAAAGGTTATTTTTGTGTTAAAGCTTTGTTTTTTTCACTTGTATCTGAGATATACTGTATAAAAATGTTTTTTTGTAAGTAAATAAAACATGTACGGTTTTACAGTCATATTCTACTTGAAAATTTCATGTTTAATTCATGTTACTTGCTCTAGTAATAATATTTTTCTCAATTAATGTCTTTGTAATTAATTGTGAAATTTACTAGCAATTTCTGAGTAAAATTGTTTTCTACCCCAATTTTTGTGTAGTGTATACTAGGATGGACTTGTAAATAATAATGTAATAAAACTACATATTTTTTTTACAGAATTTTAAGTAATATTTACATATATCGTATATTTTTATATTTATTTTTATAACTGACCTTGTAATGTAATGAATTGTCTGCATGTGTGTTTACACAATTTGTTACATTACAAGGTGAGTATAAATTTGTAAGCAATGAAACATTGTATTTGCCCCCAAAAACCTTTGGAAAAAAAAAACGTTTTTGTTGTTTTTCTCAAAGATTAATATTGAAGCTTCCTCAAGGTGAAAGAGGCAGAGATCAGAGAGGCTTTTACATGCTTCCGATTTTCAGTGGAGCCCATGTCATTTTAATATCGATTAATTATCTCCCCCTCTGACGTTCCAGCAATGAACTGACCCCTTCTCTATCTTGGAGATATATTTTATCTTCCTCCACCATTCATGTACACATTTATTGAATGTGGAGACCTCAGGATTCATCTTTTGGCCACCATAGAAGCATAACTAATGGCAACATTAGAGTGGTTTTGTGAACGAGGCGACCGGATGCAGGTTAACCAAGCAAGAAATAATCTAGGATTTTATATCCTGCATGAACGAGCATAGGATATGCCAGGAATAAATTCATCCCCCAAAATAATTTTGGGAGGGTGCGTTTTCAATGGGACGGTTTTAGGGGAGTCGGATTGCCGCCGCTGATATGAAAGGAAGGGACTCGTATACGCATGTGTGGCATTTCTAAGCAATAATCGCTGTCAGTTTAATGTTTGGTCGAGGTCAAATAATCTATTTTGTCTCTGACCACACGTCTAGACAGCTGCCATTTAGAACTTCACGTTTCTTTGTGTGCATTCAAGACTTGGCCCGTTCCACTCCTCCTGCCCAAACAAGGATTTTTTCGAGCGGTTGACATTGCCACACAAGCTGTCTGTGGAATCCCCTTTAATTAAAGTGACATTTGAAGCTTTTCTTGGCCACTAATAAACCTGGAAACCCATTAAGATCTTCGTAATTACTCTGTTTGGGAGGAATGAGAAACACATGGGCAGCCAGCACAGGGGTTAGCCCTCTGGCATTTGGCCCCAGAAGCTTGGAGCCACACAAAAGAACATGTCCCCTCGGTTACCCATCCCTCCCAGCTGAGCTCTGCTCCCCCTTGTGTTTTTGCTCACGATGAATGGAACTATATGACATGTCAGTCTTAGAGTGTCCATTCATGGAGTTGAGGGAATGTGTGAATGAAGCCTCTTAATTAGAGTGGCCTCGGCGAGTCACCTGACTCGTCATTAAGGTGGCATTAAGCAAGCCCTCTGTTTTAATACAACCATGGGAGAGAGCGTCTCTCTTTGTGTGTTTGAGTCGGGCATGACATTGAAGCGCTCGGACTGAGATCAATTGGAAGGTAGTCGAAGGGATAGTTCACCCAAAAATGAAAGTTATTTCGTTATGAACTTACACTCATATTGCTGTGTGACTTGCTTTCTTCTGTGGAGCACAAAATAAGATATTTAAAAAAAATGTCTGAGTGATATTTTCCCCATACAATGAAGTCAGTGGGGTCCAGTGTTTTTGTATCCAGCAAACTTCATTGTATGGCCAAAATATTCCTCCAAAATTAGTTTGTTTTTAGTTCCGTGGAAGAAAGTTCCATCATGGTGACTAAATGAAGACAAAACTTCGGTGAACTATTCCTATAAGGCAAGGTTTCCCAAACAACATTTTAACATGAACACTGTGTGCTATGTTCACTTTATTTACATACACATTCGCATAGTTGACAGCTTTTTTGTGGACAGAAGTTTACAGCATTTCACCAATATTCTGCCAAATTACAGCTTAAAGGATTGTCACGTTAAATAGCTTAAAGGGTTCGGACATTGCACTGAATATTTTGAGATGTGACATTTGTATCTTACTTGTAGTGTAGTCTTGTAAAGAAGAAACCTCTGGTTTTCATGTTGAATATTAAGTAAATGTAAGGGTTTCTTCAAGATTATTACTTTCAAGGGGTTTGGCTGGCAGAGAAAAAACTTGTAAACCCTGCTTTAATATTCTAAAAAAAAACATCTGTGAGAATTAGTAATTATACTAAAAACTACAACTCTGATATAAAATTATATGTGAAAAATAGTGTGTTTTACACCTTATCTGATGTTTTTTTCCCCAAACCTTACTCGCTTAACCCACTTGTCTCCCAAAAATGGCTGCTGTACAAACAAATAAAGATGATGAAATTCTCTTATTGTCATTTCTCCGTGTGAAGCTCACGTCTATAAACAGCCCTCTGGTGTTTTCTGGTACAAACAGGCTGATGTGTGTTTAGTGCATGTCCTAGTCGGCAGATTAATGACATTAACGAAGTTTCCATTAGGCCAGCGATGGGGGGAGACAGGGGCGTCCATGCGGAAAGCCACATGACTGAAGCACTGATAAGAGAAAATGAAACACATCTCTGTGGGCCAAGAGGGGCCAGGAAATGCCACTCCAAATTAGCCGCCGGCCCAGTTTGTTGTTACTTCATTAGCCCAACAGCCTTGGGAAAAATAAAAAGGGAGGTTACGACCTCTCCTGTGTCCAAATGGGAGGCCCAAAAGAGAGTATCTTCAAAGTTTGCCTCTCTCCCTCGCCCTTCTCTCTCTCTCTCTGTCTCTTTCTCTATCTAAAGACAGGTGGCTGGGAGGGATGTTCCTGGCACCAAACCAGAAATGACAAAAACCACACTAGATAACAATTTATTTAGCGCTCAAACACAGGCCTGGGGATAGCCATCAGGTAGCGTGCCGGCCAGCGCCAACACGGAGCAAGAAGGCCATCGATGCAGAGCTAAGAGCAGAGCCGAGCTGCTTGCTTTGTTTCATGTTTTAAGCATGGAGATATTTAAAAAAAAAAAAAAAAAAAAAAGCTCAAGGTCCCACAACTCTTGGTGTTGCTTAGTACACCAAGCCACTTTAAACCAGCTAAAACCGAACAACCTTAGCCTTGAGTTGTGATCAGGTTTCGGTGTTTTTGGGTCTGCATTAGCTTAGCATATTTGTGGAAAACAAAGCCCCTTGAGGCATAGTGCGGCCCTTGTTGTTGGTAACGTGAGTGCGATAGCAGCTCCTCATTTAGCCGTTGGTGACTTTATTAAAGTGTATGGTTTCAGACCCCTGGTGCCTTAGCTATTGTATTCTCTCCCCTCTATAGCAGGGTTAAGTCCTCCGCTGCCTATGAATACACAAAACACCTCTCAACCACATTGACTGTGTTCTAATGCATTCAACTCACACTGAAGGAGAAGTGATTGTTGCTCTTATTTGTCCTGGAGTTAAATGACATAAATGGAAGTCTTAATATTGGTCTTCTATTGTTTCAGTAGTTTCAGTCTTGTTTAAAAATGTTTTACAAATATTGATAGTAAAAGTTGTCACTTGCACATAGAGTTGTCAATTTAGCATGGTTTAATAGGAAATAACGTGATCAAGAAATGTACATTATTATTGGTTAATCGAAGTACCACCACTAATGTCTTTGCAGGTCTGCGGTCAGCACAGCCTGATGCTGTAATAAACAACAGAACGCAGGGGTCTTGAGAAGTGTTTTTCAAAGTAACTACTTTTAATTTGACATGGCGTCACAAAAATAAGGCACCCATGGAGCAAAATGGTGAGACGCAATGTCAGTCTGTATGTGTACATAAACCAACAACTGATTAAACCAAACAATTTTTTTTTCAACCAGAAGTTAATTATATAGAAATAAAACTACAACATATTAACTTATATCTTCAATAATTTATTCTGTTACAATAATCAAATGTTTTTGAATTACCTTAATTTTGGGGCTTTTCTCAGTACATACTGTGTGATTAATTTGATTAGTTTGCGGTCAATACATTTTAAAAATGTTTTTAAAGGAAGTCTCTTATGCTCACCAAATCTGCATTCATTTCATCAAATATACAGTAAAACAGTAAGTGTGGCCTACATTCAAATGATTTTCTATTTGTAATATTTTTAACATGTACATTTTTCCTGGATTTCAAAGCTGAATTTTCAGCCGCCATTCTCTCCATCTTCAGTGTCAGAAAAAATTACCTTCAGAAAGCATTCTAATGTGTTGATTTGGTGCTTAAGAAACATTTGTATTATTATCAAATGTGGGTAAAAGACTGTGCTGCTTAACATTTTTGTGTTTGCATAATAGGACTAGGTGTTACTAGGTGATACTTTTTTCCAAGAATTCTTTGATGAATAGAAAGTTCAAAAGAATTATTTGAAATGGAAATCTTTATTGATCAATCATTGTCATATTTGATCCATTTAATGCATCCTTGGTGAATAAAAGTATTAATTTCTTTTTCAAAAATTAATAACTTACCCCAAACTTTTGAACGATAGTGTAAATAATTTTATTTAAAATAAAATGTTATAAAATCTCTAATCACATAGAAATTAAAGTTAGATAATAATAATTTTACATACAATTAAAATGTGAGTCTGGACATCTACACTCAGACATACTGCACAAATATGCACGTTTATCTGTTCTGATCACAGATGTGGTTGTCTGAGCTGGATGAGGTGTAGTTTGTACTATGTTCGCAGAGTTTTACTTTGCCAAGTATCCAGTGGAGGGGAAGACATACAGCGGCCTGCTTGATCTCAGGTGCTAAGTGAGCATGTAATATTCACCTCTGGGCTGAAAGGCAATCAGTGGCCAGCAGTTGGGAAATTACAGCGATGAGCGTAGCAATAACGCTCTGTAACGCTTGAGTGTGTGGATGCTTGTTGTATAAGTCGTGCACTTATACTTAAATATGCTGTGGATGAGTTGCTGCACTTTATGGTTTTTATTTAAAAGTGATGATAGAACTGTATTTCACTCTCTGCTCATAAATTCTGGGTATTAATAATGCTTTATTCTTTGAGGAATCAGTTTTTAATGATGATTTTGGATGTTTGCATCTATGACTGTCAGTATATTGTTTATCACACATAGTGATTTTGGAGTGTAAATGAGAAGTGTGAAACACTTGCTGTGTTTTAAGCTCTTGTGTCAAAATTGTCATGCCAGCCAAGCACAACGACTCTATATTGTTTTTATTGCATGATATATTGAGCTTTTTAATTCACTTTTGATGCTCAATGTTTTGTGTCCTTTAGAGGATTGCTGTAGAGTATTAAGATGCAATACATATTAATATGCCAGAGATTTTGAGATTCAGTCTACAAATATCTAATGTTTTGATGTGTGATATATTAGGTGGGTTTGGTATATTGAGGAAGCCATTAAGAGTTGTTACCAGGAAGTGCAGTGATGTAGTATGCAATCTGTAATTTTTTTATATACAGTGGGTACGGAAAGTATTCAGACCCCCTTAAATTTTTCACTCTTTTTTATATTGCAGCCATTTGCTAAAATCATTTAAGTTATTTTTTTTTCCTCATTTATGTACACACAGCCCCCCATATTGACAAAAAAACACAGAATTATTGACATTTTTTGCAGATTTATTAAAAAAGAAAAAAAACTGAAATATCACATGGTCCTAAGTATCCAGACCCTTCGCTGTGACACTCATATATTTAACTCAAGTGCTTCTTTCTCTGATTCATCCTTGAGATGGTTCTACACCTCTTTGAGTCCAGCTGTGGTTGATTATACTGATTGGACTTGATTAGGAAAGCCTCACACCTGTCTATATAAGACCTTACATTTCACAGTGCATGTCAGAGCAAATGAGATTTATGAGGTCAAAGGAACTGCCTGAAGGGCTCAGAGATAGAATTGTGGCAAGGCACAGATCTGGGCAAGGTTTACAAAAAAATTTCTGCTGCACTTAAGGTTCCTAATAGCACAGTGGCATCCATAATCCTTAAATGGAAGACGTTTGGGACGACCAGAACCCTTCCTAGAGCTTGCCGTCCGGCCAAACTGAGCTATCGGGAAGAGCCTTGTTGAGAGAGGTAAAGAAGAACACAAAGATCACTGTTGCTGAGCTCCAGAGATGCAGTCGGGATATGGGAGAAAGTTGTAGAAAGTCAACATCACTGCAGCCCTCCACTAGTCGGGGTTTTATGGCAGAGTGGCCCGACGGAAGCCTCTCCTCATTGCAAGACACATGAAAGCCCACATGGCGTTTGCTAAAAAACACCTGAAGGACTCCAAGATGTTGAGAAATAAGATTCTCTGGTCGGATGATGCCAAGATAGAACTTTTTGGCCTTAAGTCTAAGCGGTATGTGCGTTGGGGCGGGCGGGGAGAAAACCCAGGCACTGCGCATCACCTGTCTAATACAGTCCCAACATTGAAGCATGGTGGTGGCATCATGCTGTGGGGGTGTTTTTCAGGTGCAGGGACAGGGCGACTGGTTGCAATTGAGGGAAAGATTAATGCGGCCAAGTACGGGGATATCCTGGACGAAACCTTCTCCAGAGTGCCTCAGAACCTCAGACTGGGCCGAAGGTTTAACCTTCCAACAAGACAATGACCCTAAGCACACAGCTAAAATAACTACAGAGTGGCTTCACAACAACTCTGTGACTGTTCTTGAATGGCCCAGCCAGAGCCCTGTTTTAAACCCAATTGAGCATCTCTGGAGATACTTATAAATGGCTGTCCACCAACGTTTACCATCCAACTGACAGAACTGGAGAGGATCTGCAATGAGTAATGGCAGAGGATCCCCAAATCCATGTGTGAAAAACTTGTTGCATCTTTCCCAAAAAGACTCATGGTTGTATTAGATCAAAAGGGTACTTCTACTAAATACTGAGCAAAGGGTCTGGATACTTAGGACCATGTGGTATTTCGTTTTTTTTTTTAATAAATCTGCAAAAATGTCAACATTCTGTGTTTTTCTGTCAGTATGGGGTGCGGTGTGTACATTAATGAGAAAAAAAATCTTAAAGTGATTTTAGCAAATGGCTGCAATAAAAAAAAGAGTGAAAAATTTAAGGGGGTATAAATACTTTCCGTACCCACTGTATACAAATAATATATAGATATTATATATATTAAATCTTTGCTAATTGATTTACTTGTTAAACCACATTTTCCTGATGAAAGAATAAAAACAAATGAAATCTATTTCAGATTAATTGTATTTTTAAAAGTACTTATTTTGCAAACTAAAATCTATGTTCAATTTTCAAAATATAATAATATCATTTGGATTGCAAATGAGTCATCTTTTACCTCCAAAGAAGCCTTTGCCCTGAAACATTTCTGAGTCAAGACGACTCCTAATTGTCTAGGCCATTTAGGGCACCAGCGCAAGTATTAGTGCTGTTTTCTTTTAGTTTCATTAACTCCCCACTGGAGCCAAAAAGCTCTTTAGTGGTGATGGCTATTGTTGGTGCCCTGGTTACAGCTCCACTGAGCACGCAATAACATTTTATGTGCTTGAGACGAGACTCACTTCTTTGAGTGTTCCTCAGGAGCCAGTGGAGAGGTCATTTATACCCATTGCTCACTCTGGAGATCTGTACCTCTCCAACTCAGCCGCCTTCAGCATTTTGATGAACAAAAGCAAAGAAAACAAGTCATTTTAAAACAGACATGGTCCTCAGACAATATCTTGAACTGAAGTCTTGGGCCCTGGGAATGAATTTTCATTCTTGATTTCTATTTTTTTAAAATTTGAAACACCTTATTTCTTTTTCTTTTGCTGATTAGTTTTGAACATATAAAATTCCTGTTTCACGTCGGATGTTACTATAAGCATTTTGGACTTTAACATGCCGCCCAGTGCATAGTACAAAGGTTGCACAAACAAACAATAACACCACACTATTTCCAAGTTTAAAAATATGTTTTGTTTTCCTCGTCTGCCTACTGTGTAAATTGTTAATTGTTGATTTACAGAGTGCTTTACAATCTGTAAATTTCCAGACACAGGTAAAGATTTGACTCATCCCAAAGGCCCGGCTCACACGGCTACCAAGAAAAGGGACTCACATCAAAGCCATGTGTTATTTAGCTTGTTTGTAATTTTGTGGGCTGTTAGGCATTCTGAGAGCGGGACTTTGTATTAGTTTTTAACGGGGCATGGAGTAAGTGTGGTATCAAGGGTCCACCTCTGAGCAGCGGCTAGAGGTGACGGGCCATCAAAGAATCGGAAGAGCTCTGCAGACACAGAGCTTTTATTGACTTCATAGTGTTCCTCAGTTAACAGTAGCATGGCTGAGATAGGGAGTCTTTTCCGTCTCTCTTCCATCTGGAGTTACCTTTGCTTGTGTGGGCCTCTTTACCCTCACCTTTCCCACATATGCCATATATGCACTTGTTGAATAGTTTGCATAGATGTCCAAAAATATTTGAAATATTAATTATTGTTAGGTGTTTTCTTTATATCAAGAACATTGATTGAGTATTGTTGCATCTGGTCTATGTTTTGAACTAAAGAAATATAACTTGAGTTTTTAGCAATGGGGCATCTGGGGCACTTTTTTACTCTGTGATATTTTCTGATGAAATTTACTTTTTGATGGCAGTTTTCAGCTGAATACAATATCATAAAGCTACAAGTGCTATTCCCTTACCGTGGGAAGAACCCCCCCCAGTTCACCCCCCCACAGTTCATTGAACACATGTTGACCTTTTGTGACAACATGCCCCAATAGAAGGGCTTGTTGGAACACTTTATGGGGTAAGTTGTTGGGAACCTTAACAATGGGAAACTTAAATAGCCTCAAAGCTTTTCAACAAATTTTGAGCAGTAAAACACCTTTTTTAAAAAAATTCTTTTTAATTAAACAAAACAACTCATGAAACCGGAAATGTTTTAAAACGGTTAAAAGATGTCTTTTTGGAGATTATAAGATAATGGGATATCAGTTTTTATTGTATTGAATATCAGTTTGTACAGTTTTGTACACAAATTCAAATCGAATCAAAGATTATAAAAATATTCTCTAAAAAAATCAATAAATTATAAATATACTAAAAATTAATTGACCTAAACATTTGACAACTTACCGATATTTATGAAAAATACCCTTGACCTGAGAATACATATTTAGATTTCTTATAAAATATGTAATATTAAGGCATGAATTGTAATTCAACATTAATAAGTAAAAGAATGTTTCTGAGTACAATTCACTTGATCTTGCATCAACAAGATTTTACATATTTTAAAATAGAACAACTATTTTAAATTGTTATATATTTCACAGTATTACTGTTTTTTGTTTTGTTTGTTTGTTTTTTTAATCTGTATTTTGATTGATTAATCAGCCTTGAACATTGCTTCGTTCAAAACATACAAAATCTTACTGACCGCAAACTTTTGAATGGTATTTCAATCTGATTAATTGTTCACTTGTTTACCCAACAGCTAAAGCAAAAATATGAAGATGTCATTTTAAAAATCAAATAACGACATATAAAATCACTGCTAATGAAAACAAAGTTTAGTACAACTGGACTTTTGACTCAACCTTAACCTAACCTAATTGAAGTAAAGCTCTTGTGATCTTTCCCTTGTGACATCTATACTCAGTTTCGCTATTAAAAGAATGTTAGAGTGTTATAATTGCTATAATATGAAGCACAATCTTAAAAACCCACCAAAAAAGTAGGTAAAGGTTTGCAGAGCCTGAAGAGCTTATTAAATCTGGCCGTCAGTGGTGTGTGTTGTAGCTCAGGTCTGGCGTGGTGTGGGTGAGACTCGGCGATTTGAGCGGCAGCGACAGATGCTGTATGGTCGCTGGTATTCCCAGCAGAAAGAGACGCCCCTGGGGTCTGTTGACATCTGACAGTACATCAGGGATCAGCAGTGACACTCTCATGTTCTGATGCCATCGTATACAGTATGTCAGTGATCACATGTACCGGCCCATGCTGAAACACGCGCGAGTTGGTGTCATCTGTCTCCTGATGTGTTCGGCTCTTCACTGTTTAGTGCACATTGAAGATGTGTTACTCTGGAGCTGTGAGGTGTGGACTGAAACCTGTACTGTGTCAGTAGCAGTGACGGGCTTGATTCCTGCCAGAATGGAAACACAACAGTACATTATTTTAATGCTGTTTAAGGCATGAGACATCGATGATTTATTGAATTTATAGCAGTGTAGAAATGTAGTACTCACTTCAGGTGTGAAAATACTTTTTCATTGAATTTGCAAACAAACCAAGGTGTAAAATCCTTCAGTGTCATTTAAAATAATGTTTGGGCATGAATATAATGGCTTGATATAAAGTGAAATATTTTAGAGGGGAGTGTTTAAGGAACTGCATTGCCTATGTTTGACCAGTTGAGGCCATGCTTTCCCCAATCTGGGCAGACACAGTGAGACCGGAGGACGGATAGTCTGCATCTATTCTTCTCAAACAGAGAAAGCCCCTTTCAGCCCTCCTCTTCATTCTCATACAGAGCCACTGTGTTCCTGTATGCAGTCAGATATAGACAAACACATTATTTATGCACATGAAAAAATTAATTATTTTGTTTTATCTTATTTTGTCAAGTTTTAATTTAATTAAATTTTTTGATTTATTGATTATTATAAATGAAAGTTTTTTTTATCAGTTATGCATCAATTTTATTATTTTTATGCAAATTTTTTTTGATTTGTTAATGATTATCCATGAATGTGTTTTACTTTTTGGTCAGTCATGAATCAATTTAGTTTTTTTTTTTGAAATCTTTTTTTATTTAATTATTTACTTCATTTTTAATTTTATTGTTGAGTAGTAAATCTCTCTCTTTTTTTGTGTGAACTCATGCCTTTATATTTATTTGTGATACATATACTCTTTTTAGTATACATTTAGATTTTTTTCCTTTAGGAAAGGCGAATCAATAGCTATTTATTATTTTTATTTAAAATTTTATTTAATTTTAAATTATTTATGTATTTTTAAATTTTTACTCTAAATTTTTTTTATGTTGATGATTAGAAATGACTATTTTATTGCTTTTTGGTCTGTCATAAATTCTCAGCCATGGTTTTCAGGCTTAGGTATAGGACCCCCATGCAGAATAGAGGATTGGAGACAATTTCCCTGTTGAAAGGTGGTCTACCTGTGCAGGCCGGGCCAGGGGCAGCTGCATGTCATTTTTGTCCCAGTCAGCCAGGGTCTGTCAATTAAGGGAACACAGGGCAATCTGTGGCCACTGAAAGAGATCCCCTCACCCTGCTTGCTGGCAGAGAGACGGGCCTTTGTTCACTGGCATGTCTCACATACTTTCTGAGGCCAGATAAGCCTGGGCTTCATGAAACCCGGCTTTATATTCGGCCACTGTAATGTCCCCACGAGGGCAGAGTGTAGTTAAGAAAGCACAGGCAGTGAAAAGGTAATATTCCCCTCCTCATTACGGGGTCGGCAATAAAAGCCACAGGTTAGGTGGTCCTGAAGTCTGGCTCGGAATATTTGCTGAATGATGCGCCCCCGCCTCACCTCCTCCCCCTGGCGGTGTAGAAATAAGCTGGGAAGCTAGAGGGCGGCTTGGTTGTTTCCTGAAATCGGATTAGCAGCTACTCTACACTTAGATCTGCAGGGAAAGGGGTTTTATTTGAGCCCATGCTCAAGACCACCCATCACGTAAACAGGTACATTAACGTGGGCCTAAAGAGAGAGAACAAAAGTCAAGGGGAAAGAGCGAGCGAGAGAGGAAGAGTGAACGATTCGGTCAGTGATAGGGGGGCAGACTCCATTGAGGCCAATACTCATTTTTTTCCTGTTGATTTCCACAGAATGCTTTTAATCCAGAGGGACTGTGTTATTTGACCTGCAGAGGCAGGTGCAAATGTTGTCTGATTTATAGAATTCACGAAACAAAGTTTAGAATTTTAGACAACTTGTAACGAGGTCACCCAAAATGAAAACTTGCTGAATTTACTCCCTCAGGACTTGTGAGATGTAGATGAGTTTGTTTCTTTATGGTAACAGATTTGGAGAAATGTAGCGTTATATCACTTGCTCACCAGTGGATCTGCTGCAGTGAATGGGTGTTGTCAGGACCACCAGAACAGCTAATAAAAACATAAAAATATGCACAAGTTATAAACACAACTCCAATGAAGTGTAAAGCTATCCTGTCCTCTATCCATAATATTGATTTCTCCAGTGAAAAAGTCATCTAGTCTGAATAAGGAGAGAAATATGCACAGAGCAAGCACAGTTTACAAGCTAGTTTCAGTCTAAATGGTTCTAACAAAGATGGTTATTGGATTTTGGGTGATAGAAGGGATGGTTGGTTTTCACTGCGAATGTTAGTTGTATATAATGATTATGAACTGTATTTTGGCCGAAGTGAGGGTTTAAAGTTTATATATGGCTTATTTTCATTACTCAATGGACTGGATTTGTGTGAATTACTTGTGGATTATTGTTTGATGTTTTTATCAGCAGTTTAGGGCTGTGCGATATTGAAAAAAAAAATGCGATACGCGATACCTTGTTAAAAAATTCGATATTCGATAGCGATACGATATTGCTTAAAGTGTGTAAAATCAATTTGAATTATATTTTAAAATATTTAAAAATGAAAATTATATAACTAATTTGTTTCACATTCTTTCTTGGAAAATGAAGAATCACTATAACTTCTGAAAGTGGCCAGCAGTGTTTTAGCATTACTTAAAAAGTTATGTCACAAATCAGAAAATGTCATTTTAACATCAATGTGAACATACAAACAAAAAAATTAATGACACTAATTTTATTTCATTGTAACTTTGCTTTCCACACACTGTAAGTACTTCTTCATATACCACAGCAAAAAAACATAGTCTGAGAAAGTTCAAACATGATAAAAGTGTACAGTCAGTAAAAACAAAAAGAAAGACAAATTACACTGAGATTAGTACCAGTAGTATTCATTACGAATTAATAAGTGTAAATAACACTGGCATAGAGTTCACTGGTAATGAATTCAATTCGATTAATCTTGTTATAGCTGTTTTTTGTTGTTTTGTTTAACAGTAATGACATATTCAGCAGCAGTTTTTATAGCTGCTGTCCCTTTAAAGCCGACTGCCGTGATCCGTATAATGAACACATCCGTTTCTTTCTCAGCGGTTTAATTCATTTAAAACTACCACTGCTTTTTTTTTTACGAGAATGATCGTTTGAGACGGGTACTATTGACATAATTCTATGTGTATGTGTCTGTTCAAACATGAGGAGGATATGCGAAAGACGAATCAACTCGGTGTTCTCGCGCCGTCTGAAACAGGTCTCTCTCTCTCTGTTTGGTGTGTTGTGTGGTGTGTGTGTGTGGTGTGTGTGTGTGTGTGTGTGTGTGTATGATGCGTGCTTTTGCACTGTGCGGCGAACTGAAAAGCCGCTGTGCGATGCGGCCTGTGCGCCGCGATTCGAGTGTGAGTCGACAGACGAGATGGCAAAGATTTGTTTTCTGCCGCTTATTGCACTTAACTTTTTAATGTCAAGCAATTCTCTGCTATATGCGTCGGATTAAAACTTTGACCTTTTGCAACGTTTTGATTTAAGTAGCCTATTATTAAAATGATTCAGATATCGCACGCCGTTGCTATATGCATATCGCGATATTTACATTTTCGATATTTCGATATTTTTGATATATCGTGCAGCCCTAGTTTGAACTATCATTTTGACGGCATCCATTCGCTGCAGAGGATCCATTGGTTAGAAAGTGAGCTAATGCGAAAAGTCTGTTCAGATGAAAAAACTAAGTAACTCATCTACATCTTTAATGGCCTTAGGGTGAGTATGTTTTTTTGGGAGAACTATTCCTTTAAATTCCAAAAATGTAAAGCATTCTGGATTTTTCTTTTGTCAAATTTCAGGTTTACAGCTTTTATTTTGCTCGTTTCTATGCGGTGCACCCCTAGATCCCTCATGCGCCATGATATCTAAAGCCTGCCATGTCGTAGCACCACCAAAGCATCCTAAGGAAATCCCTGAGTGCTTCTGAAAATGAGTTTTTGGCAAGTTGCTTGAAGACATGCTCTTCCCTGCAAGCCACCCAGGCTTTGTTAGCATTGCTGGCCTGAGCATGGAGCCTTCAAGACACCTATTATGCCTGACTCAGTGGGGCAGAAAGCGCAAGAGCCTTTTCTGCAGTCATGTGGCCACAGTGGCATTATACACAGTTGAGTATTAGATATTTTGTGAGTCATATAAACAGTGCAGAGGACTGTGAGGCTGCCTGATACTGTTTTGAAATTGGGCAAGTTTATTAGAGGTGCCCAAATCCCTCAGCGGAGTCTTGGAAGAGTCTCCCCCCCCCCCCCCCTTCTTTCGTCCTTATTATGTATTTTTGAAAAGCCAAGACGGCCTCACAGTGGAGGTGACAAATCCTTTGACATAAACTGTTGTGTAAAGGTTAAGGGGCAAAGCAAAGTCCTCAGGAAGATCACTGCTAATTGCCTCGTCTGATTAAGTTTTTTTTTTTTTTTTTGTGTTCTTTGTTTTACAATGAAATCGCCGCTTTGTCAACCGTTGAGCCTTGTTTGGTACTTAAATGCTATTGTAGCCCACGCTGAACGTTGACGTCCCTGATGTTGTTGTCAACATTCCAGACGGTATTGCCAGTTGGGTGCCGCGGCATGAGATGCAGATTTTATTATCATTGCTGTGCAAAACTCAGCCTGTCCGCTGTCAGGAAGGTCGGCGGGGGGTTCCTTCAGAAGCAGACAAACGCTCATTCTTTTTTTTTATTTTTCAAGAACTGTTGCTACACATGGTACTCGGGGCCTTTGTGTTTGAAATGCGGAATTCCGCTGTCTCTCCCTTTGTGTTAAATGCATGACTGTTAGCACTAATGAATTCAGATAGAAAAGAAGTGTTGTAATTTAGGACATGTTTATGTTCTAATGTGTCACGGGGAGGGAAGCCCTGGTAGAACATTCTTAAAAAAGCTTAATTAGCATGAATCCAAATGTAGGTTTTCTACAGTTCATAAAGAGTTTAGTGGTATATAATTGAAACATTTTATGCCTTTTGGTTCTGTATTTTTGTCCCTTAGAGCTACGTTAAAAAAATCTTGTGTATTAAAATTATTTTATATCTATCTATCTAGCTGTCTATCTGTATGTCTGTCTGTCTATCAATAAAAGATCTGAAATTCTAATAAAATGCATTTCTATTAATAGTTTTTTATATAATATAATATACTTTAAATATGCCGTAAGGTTCACCATTTATATTGTTAAATATTCTGTTATAAATTTGAATAATTTGTTTATAATAATAATATTAATTATTTATATTTTTTCACTTTAATGTTCATTGTCTTGCTTGTGTTTGACTTTCATGCCCCTTTTCTTCATCCCCTCCCGTGTGTGGCCCCCATTATAAACAACATGATTTCCCCCACGAGTGTGGCTCTCATGCCTGTACAGCTGGCCGGTGTGAGCCTGCTCTCTCGCTGTCGACCCCCTGCCACCACCTTGATATGGAGAGTGCTGTAAGAGGACGGCAGGCCCGAGGCATTTAGCATGACCCTGACCATGTCAGCCATGTGTCCTGGGCATAGAATGAGTGGCCTCCAGCGGTGGTTTTACAATGCTCACCAACATGGTTTAGTTGCAGCAGAAAACCTCTCCACCTCGTTCATATACAGCCCGAGAGATCTGTTCATCTCTCACACAGCTTTGCATCTCTTGCCTTTGGGATGTGACCCACCAGCACAACAGGAGCTGTTTTTAAATCATTATCTCCTCGACATGTATTTTTTTTTAAATTTTTTTTACTTGACAGTTGAAAATTCTGTTATTATTTTACTCATCCTCATGTTGTTCCAAACCTGTATGTCTGTGGAACACAAATGGATTTATTATTAAATTTAAACAGGTCTTTTCTATACAATAGAAGTTCATAACACTAATCGTCAAATTACAAAAAGGGCAAAAAACACCCCAAAAAAGTGGTCCATATGACGCATTTCACTATATTTTGAAACTTCTGAAGATAGCTCAGTGTGAGGAACGCAATGAATTTAAGCCATTATTCACTAATAAATATCCTCTTTGACAAATCACTGGCTATATGTGTATATATATATATATAGGTGTAGATGCAGCAGTTTTTCCACACCTTTCACACCAGATAGTGTAGAAGTTTTTGGTCATTGTCCATCTTAACTATCAGCGATTTGTGCATTTTCCTCCCAAAAATCTGTCTCAATTTATTCCCCTCATTAGATCAAACCTGTATGGTTAAGAAGATAGTTTTGAAGAATGTTGGTAACCAAACAGTTTGTCAGTAGCCATTGACTTCCATAGTATTTTTTTCCATACTTTGGAAGTCATTGGCTACTGGCAACTGTTTGGAACAACATGAGGATGAGAAAGTGATGACACAGTTTTCAATTTTGGATGAATATTCTTTAAGGCTTGGATTCCATTGTGATGCACATTAAAGCATAACCGGTGCCTAACTTGCTGTTTTTCATACCTTCTTTTGTTTTTTTTACTAAATTGTGTATTATTTTAAATAATATAATAATGTAATTATTATTTATGATTTACTCATTATTGAGTTTTATGAGGTGAATGAGGATTTTTTTTTCTGTGTGGTCTTGTCTCTGCGGGTGGTTTGCCTCACCAGTCTTTGCTTGGCATGGAATTCAGCTGACGAGGAGGCCAGCCTGGGCCAGAGGCTACTGGTTAAGCATTTTCATGGTGGATTTGAAATCAGATTATATATGGGTCCGCTCAACTGACTTAATGGATTTTAAGAGACTAGATCCTATTAATAACAGTGCCGCCCCTGAGGCCACTCCGCCACCAGTATCACGATAACCTAGCATGCAAATTAAATTTTACCTCAATATGCTTGTCTATTTAATGTAGTCTGTTACTTCCCCTTTATTTGTTTAGATGTAATATTGTTCCAGATACGGGCCCCTGTACCTTCAGCCAACCCAAGGAGCAGCAGTAATTGCTCAGGAGAATGAAGTGTGTTTTGGAGCTCAGGACGCCTAAGGACGAGCCCTGATCATCATGTAGGAGCCAGTCATATTCTGTAATTTCTCTTTCTTAGATCCACTCTCATTTCCCTTCAATTCACCACCATCTCTCAATGGGGATTAGGAAACGCCAGCCACTTAGGACTCTAATCCAAGCAAGTGCCACTGTTTACTCTGAAACTGAGCTTATCCTGTTTTTCCCCCTTCTTCTCCGTCTCTCTCTCTCTCCTTTTTTAACTAATGAGTGTACTTTGCCTTATTTCTTTGCATCCTGTTACTGTATGCTTTGTTAGGAGTCAAAGGTAGCCTCACATGCAGCACATACGTTAATCGGCTTTGGTCTTAATGATGACAGAGATTATACAGCGTATAGAGCTTTGACTTTCAGTCTCTGGGTGGTGTCCCAGACCCACCTGTATGGGGGTTGAGCTGCAGACACATTATACTCTGATCAGAAATTAAAGTTTAACTCGGCTGGAGGAGGAAAATCCCCCGAAACGGTAGAATAAATGGCTGCACATTATCTTCCTCTTAGTGAAATGCCTGGTTTACGTGCAATTTATTTGTTCCTTATGGCTGGGGAATGATTTCTCATGTGTTATCTGCATCACAAAGTAAGGGGATGTTTTTTCCTAAAACGCCGTTTAAGATTTTATTTATCCATTACCTTTAAGAAAATTGAATAGAGCAGTAAAAGTTTGGAAGTTAAATGAGTTGAATTGGTTCTTAATGTCTTTCATTTTGAGGTGTAATCGGGCCATGTTCCTTTTGTAATTAGCCATCAGTAGAAAGTGACTGTAATAACATGTTTTCCAATTAAGTTATTAGAGACATAGATGAGCAACAAAGAACTTCAGATACATATCAGGTATTGACATATCACGAATCACAGCTCCTGCACTGGTTCAAAAAACAAAATCAATAAAATAAAAAAAAGAAAAGAATATTTCCTGTTTCCCATATCAACATCCGGCCAAATAAAAATAAATAACCACCTTTCAAACAAAGGTAGGCTCGAGAGTGCGCACCTCATTTCAAGCACAATTAACTTGAAATGGAGTGCTGTTGGATCAATAGTCCCCAGTTGATCCAAGGGGGCTGTCACTCTGTGGAAATGGCACACATATGGTAATACCCCAGCTTAACAACAACTTAGAGGATTTACTGTTGCCGTTTTCAGACCAACATGAATAACAAACAGTCGTCCACCCCCTGGGAGCCATTTTGTTTTATCCCAGCTTCAATTAATCTTACTGGGGGAGGATACCATTTAAGATAAATAACGGGGAGCTAAGGAGGATGTATTGAGGAACTGAACAGTAAAGTATGCTAATTATGAAAACGAAAACCTTTTTTATGTAAATGACTGCCTTTTCTTTTAAGCTGTACTGTGCGTCCAAGTAAGAGAGAGAGAGAAAGAGATGTTTCCATTGTTATGCAGTAAATAAATATTTGTAGCCTAAAGCCCTCCTCAGCATAGGGAGTATTTATACCCAGGTCAGCTTATGATAATGTTTGTATATAATGTTGTACTCTTGTACTATCTGGTCGCATTGCTTAACAAGATCCTGAATGTTCAGCAAGTTAATAGCGAACAGTATTCAAACACTCCAAATACATGACCAGTTACATATTAGCTGTTACAAAACCTAGTGAGCTGTATAGGCCGCATTTTAAAAGTGCATTCAGTAGTTTGGCGCTAATTTAGAAAGTTTTACACATTAAGAAATAAACTGTAGACTTATCTGAATGATGTATACTCATATGAGACTCTTGGAGTTTTCTATACAAGTGTTTTAATTATAGGTCACTCCTCAGTGTATTATTCCATGCTGAAATTACATGACACACTGTGCCACTAAATGTTGGAGAGAATCCTCATGCTTATTGACTGCCGCCTGTATTATCAGCATAGTGTTGTTTAGTAAATGAGCGTAACTCCTGAGAAAGAAAATCATGCTAAACCACGCTAAATGGCAGTGCAGAGTCTAACACCTCTGTGGTATTGCTACATAAAGTATGCTTGGAACAGCAATGCTAATGCTAACTAAAGACCTACTGAATGCACTTTTAAGGTATCATACATATGCCTCAAATGCAAGCATAATTAGGATACCTTTCAAAATTTTTAAAAGTGCCATTGCATGTGTCCTATAGAATCCCAGAATGCATTGCGACAAGCTCAGTCGAAAAAAGTTAAACCAGGATGAGATAAGATAAATATTATATTTCAGTCAGTTTTGAAAAGTATCGATAAAAACCAGAATTAAAATAGTTGTTTTACTTAATACTTGAAAATGCAGTTTTATGCTTCTTACATTATCATTGTTAGTTTAGCAATATGCTAATGCAGAACTCTATTGGAGTTAATGAGCACATTTACATGCACATCTGATAGTTTACTGAAACCCGTTTTAGTGATCTACATCTATACAACCAATAACCTGGCAACACAAGAAAGCTTTTATAAAAATGTTTTTATAAAATCAGGTTATTTCCCATTATTGACATCAAAACACAAAAATTTGTGTTTCTGACTTTTTGAGTATTCCATTTATTATGTGAGTTGTGAAGCTAAATAAAGCATTAAAAACTCCAGTACTGCAAAATGCCAGCAGAAACTTATATCCTCCTTGTTCAGTTTCTACAGAGGCAGGTGTGTATAAACGCACTCAATGGGGAGTTGAGTCTCCTATGTGCGTAATGCTATTTTATGGGGTGCATGTGCTTATTGAAGAGCATTCTAAATCATTTTTGAGGTTCCATTTTGCTTAGTATGATGTCTCAAAAGGCAGCTCTCTATGTAGGCAGGTGGCAGCAAGGCAATTCACTGGGTTTTGTAAAGGAGCCATTGCGTAATCCAGACTGATTCTGCGTGGTCTTGAAGCCGGCCTGACTCCAGTACTGAGCTGTGCTGATGAGTGCAAAACCAGACAGGCATATAAAGAGGGAACATCACCCTGGATGATGAGAGAGCTGAGGTCAATTCCAAATTGATTTCCTTCAAGTGCTGAATTAATGCATTCCATTTGATCATGAAACTTTGCCATTGTGATTGAAAATCTGCTTCAGGGGCTTGTATTAGAATTGACTACGGTGTGTCGAAGTGCTCTCAAACCAGGTGTGCTATTGAGCCACGTAGCGTGTATGATCGGCTATCAGCCAATGCGCCTAACTATGCTGTCACTCGGTTTTAAAGTCATTATGTGGATATTGAGCTACTTTAAGGAGTTCAATCTAGCACTGAACCAGCGAAAGTGCAGTTTTTTCTCTGTGTTTACCTGAGGCTGAACGCCGCTCTCATCGCCTGGCTTTTCGACTGATACCACTCACGTTGGGCGCTGGGAAGCAGACATGCTACGCTTAGGCAATTCCCTGTCCTCTTTCCCCGGGAGTATGTTAAACCAAATCTAAATTGCTACTATGATTTCCTCAGTAGCCCCTGATGGAAAGCGAGTGATGTTGGTAAAGAAATTAATAAATGAGGGGTGGTTCATCTCTGGGGCCAGTTCTCCGAGCCCTTGCCTTTCTCATGTAAATCAGAAGACCGGGAGTGGGTTAGGAGGACCATTCCCAAGCCGCCACTTGGGTGAAATGCAACTTTCCTGTGCTTCGAGAACCCACAATGAGGAATTTATTTGGAGGATTCAGTTTTAATTTAAAAGGAGTCAGCGACTCGAGGGAACAGTCTGTGAACAGTATGTGCGTTCAAGACAACTAGGGCAGCCACTACCGGTTTCTCCCTATAGTGCACCACCTCCGGTCCATCTATTGTGTACATGTGTGCATATACAGCAATACATCTGAGGGTTTTCAGGGGAGGGAATTCATCGGGATGAAGAAGTGCGTCCGTTTTGGTTATTATGTTTTAAAAAATCATCTCCAGCTCCCTATGAGGCAACAAAAAGGAAAAAAATTGCTCCACTAGAGGCAGTACCTTGAAATTGACAGCTGTTATCTCGCTCCAGTGTGCGGCACCATCTGCTACTGATGCCAGACAACAAAAAGGGTTAATATTCTATGATGTTTTCTGTTGGCACTGCCGCCACAACCAGTCAAAGTGTTTTGTTCTGTGCCAGCAGATTGTATCAACCAATAGAATAAAATCTTCTATCACCTGCATACTACTGTCGAGGATGCGGTTCACTTAAAGGGTAAGAAATGCTTGGGATAGTGCCAGAAATACACCTGAAGGTGCTGAAGAAGCAATTTAGATGTCATGCGTTATATTATTATGTCTTTGCATTTGGGAACCATGTTTGAAATCGTTAATATGTCATATGAGTGCCACAGAAAGTTATCGGCCTATCAGTGTTTAGTGGGTGCAGAGGCACATATATTAAAACAATAGCACACAAGCTCTCTTTTTGATAGCTTCCAGAGAGGATGGAGCCTGCTGACATTAATAGGCTTCCTGTGGCTTAATAAGCAGTGGTGAAATAACACTAAATGTCCCCAGATTGTTTGACAGACAGGGCCGGAGACTCAGAACAGCGGGTAGTTATTATACAGTGTTCTAGAGAGGGACATATTGCAGACCTCAGGTCCCATGTCAAACCCATTACAATGCAGGGAATCACTTATAGAGGGCCGAGGCCAAAGTCAAAGCCTTCAGCGTGTAATCGTTTGTTCTGTCTGACTCAGAAATTGGAGCCAATGTAAACCCAAATTGTGAAAGAACTCCAAGACAAAGTTGAGCAGGACTTTTCTTTGAGCAGAAAAAAAACATGGACACTCATTTGCCCAAAGGTTTAATGTTGACAAAATGCTAACAAATATGTCCATAAATATGTGGTTTAGCTGGAAGACAGGCTTTTTTAACGAGTCGCTCATTTAGCATTCTGGGGGACTGTTCACAAAATGGTCCAACATAGAAAGCGAGCAGCAGGGGGTAAATTGGAGCTCAGAGATGAATTATCATATAATCAAAATTCCAGACTGCGCCAAAAACAAAATACACAACATAGAGCGAATCACATTGCTGTTTCATTGCTTTGTTCCTCACTTTTAGATTAAGTTGATTTTTTTTCCTCCTATTTGTTGTATTTATTTACATATAAAATCTGAGGAGTGATTTGCACTCAGAATTGCTGTTTTTCAGTAATCATGTTAAAGTTATTGTTCTTGTAGCACTGTTGCTATGTTGCAATTGAGTGAATTCAAATCCAGACATTACAACCAACATAAGCTTATTTTTTGATTGTGGTGGTTCACTTTCATGTTGTCAGTGTGCATGTGTACAGTTAGACCTTTACAGAGGTTGATAAAGCTAGAAATGAGATGGATATTGACATAAATGTTTTTTTAATGGTATCAGTAAAATAGGCTGATATATTTAATACAGTAAAATATCATGCAATCCCATATTATTTCTAGTTCCTAATTTTTTAAACACAAATTAATGTTTATTCAAAACCAGATTATTTTATTGTCTATGACACACTGATATTTTGCATTAAACTTTATTCTTTGTTATATTGTTCTTTGTTATAGATATACATGTATAATTAATTTTTTCCAATGGTTCATAGTACATGTTTGCTGTCTTTTAAGGTGAACATTTTCCTTTTGTAATCAGTCTTACAAATAGTAGATTGATAATTTAGCATAGGCCAATATATGGATTATTGCTTTGAAATATAAAGCAATATTGGTATCAGCTAAAATTTCCATATTTATGCATTCAAGAGTGGATGTTTTGAAAAGTTTCTTTTTTGGTTTCGTGTAAACAAAAAAATATTGCTGAAATTAAACTCATATTTGTCATTTTGTAATAAATTAATGACTCTTCTCAGAACATCCTGAACGATGATTTGGTGTTTTTCTGTACAATGAAGGTTGATATACTGTAGGTTTTAGAAAATGACTTGCATCTCAAACAATAAATAATGTATTTGGCAGTCAATACATTGCTATACAGGCTTTATTTAAAGAATAAAATTAGAAATTTGCAATTGGATTACTGTTTTTAAACGGTTTGGCTGTATTTACATAAAAAAGCCATAGCCAGAATGAGACAGTGAGGTTAAATGAGTCAAAAGCAGCAAGTAGATGTGTCCAGTGATGCTAAAAGAAGCGTTATCTGATAACTAAACATGTTGTCCGTGTTTCTACAGAGTCTTCTGTATGGTATAGCTACTCTGCATTATGTGTGTAATTCGGCATTTGAAGTGTAAAATGTAGATTACTTCTACTTCTACTTCTCTTCATGGCTGCAGGCTTCTGTTCTGGTGATAAAGAAAACAGCGGGGCTCTGGACGCATGGCGAGATGAGACTTGTGCGATGGTCAATAATCTATTACCACACATCGGCCTCCACAGAGTGACAAATGCCCATCGCTGAAATAGGACTGCAAAGGTCAATGTTGGTCTGGTGACCTCAGCCCCAACTACAAAGACTGGAGTGGTTTTACACTTGCAGCCATAGTCTCCAGGGGCAAAGACAGACAGACACACACAAACAAAAGAGCTCAGTCTTTTGAGTCTGAATTTGGTGGAAAAATCAGAACGGCTCAACTCTGTACACTCTCTATATATCTATATATATATATATATAGATAATTATCTATTATATAGAATATAATATATATGGTACAATTAATACGTGTAACAATTGATCATTATGTTTCATTGGGGCCCCAAAGGTATTCCATAGATTTATTTTACCAATTTAGGGCGTCAATTTATAAAAAATTATATGATCCGTCCGTCCGTCCGTCCGTCCATCCATCAATCCATATCTTTCATCCATCCATCCATCCATATCTTGAATAAATTACCATAATTTTTAATTATTGTACCCCCCCCCAAAAAAAATTATTAATCATCATTAATTGCCCTCATGTTGTTTCAGACCTGTAGGATTTTATTCTTCTGTCAAACATGAACAAAGATATTTTGAGAAAATTTTTCATTGTTTATTTATTTTTTTATTCAGCACCAAAACTGCTTGGTTACCAACATTCTTTTTGTGTCACAGAAAAGAGAAAATCACACAGGTTTGGAACAACATGGGGGTTAATAAATGATGACAGATTTTGAATTTTTAGTGGGAAATTTTCCACCATTGACGAGCTGACTTAGGAGGAGCTGTGGTAGATTTATGTTGAGGGGAAATCTTTAAGGCTCAGTAACAGGTAGACCATCATTCCAGTGCTCTTATACCAGTCAATGTGTGTCACTAATTGTAATTCACATCCACCCATGCATCACCCATGCCTCATCTTCTCTAAAACACATCCCCTTCTCTCACACACTCGCTCATGTCCCCTCCAGTGCTGTTCAATAAACACTACTCAACTCGTCGAAATATTTGCCTGCTAGCAATGTTACTTGTTCAACAAATCACGATTGTTGATGATAGTTGGCATCCATTTTGTTTTTTGTTTGGAAGTTTAACCTCAGCAAGTATGTGTTCAGTTAAGTTAGGGTGGAAGAGTAATTAACCAGGTAACAAACTAAGGTTTAAAAGTTAGATGATGAATTGAAGAAACTAACAGTATTTTAGAGCAACCTGCAACTCTGAGTGAGATTAGAAACTGTCAGTATGTTTTTAAGTACATTTCAAAACTGTAATGTGTAATTAACATTAGTTTCAGTTCCTCAAGCTTCAGCGAACAGAATATGGTGCAAAAGTAATGACTGTGTTTAAATGGGTTTCCTTGACACTTACTTTGTCAGCCATTGGTTGGCCATTGGCCCCAAAGTCACCCCATTGGTTGAGCTAGTGTTGTGTTGAGCTGGTTGGGTTACAAAGAAATGTTTAAATAACACCACAGAGGCACAGTGTTTCATTTTTGAGTAAATCAAATATTTTCTATCGGCACTTCTATGTAAAATAAGATGAACTTTAAAAAAAAAAAAAATTAGTTAACAAAGTCTCTTATAAAACAGTAATATTGTGAAATATTATTACAGTTTTTAAATCCAAATAAGTATTTCTATTTCAATATATTTTACAATGTGTTTTATTCTTGTGAAGTCAAAACTGAATTTTTAGCAGTCATTTCTCCAGTGTCACATGATCCTTTAGAAATCATTCTAATGTGCTGATTTGGTTCTCAGTAAACATTTATTATTACTATGTGTTGAAATGAGGTGTGCTGCTTAAAGGGGTCATATGATGCGATTTCAAATTTTCCTTTCTCTTTGGAGTGTTACAAGCTGATTGTAGATAAGATCCCTGAAGTTGCAAAGTCTAAAGTCTCAAAACCAAAGAGATATACTTCAAAGTTAAGACTCTGCCACGCCCCCCTAAAAGGCTCGTTCTAACATACCCCCACATATCTACCTCACTATGTGGAAATATTTGCATAATGCCGCCCAAATGTGCACGCAAAGAAAGAAGGCGTGGTTTCAGTAACCGCCAGTTAGTGTTGAAGCAGCATGTCAGGGAGCCGCTGTGTGTTTCTAGGCGAAAGCAAAAGCACTTATTTGGCCTTCCAGAAGTAGATGCAATTAGGAATCTTTAAGATTAATCTACAACAGAACAGCAATGCATTTTATGGTTGACCGTTTCGTGAACCTAGGAGAGGGGTCACATCACAAACACATACCAGCTTCATCACTGTGTCTGTCACGCGACTCTGTTCCCCTTTCGGGCTTGAACTGATGGTAAAACTTAGTCTTTACATTTATTTTGAAAGATGAAGTTCGAGATGATGTAAGGGCGTACATTCCGAAGGTGCTTGCGGTGTTCAGCCAATCACCAAGGCACTGGGTCAGCTGGCAAATCAGCGCAAGACTGACGCTTGTCAGAAGGAGGGACTTGTAGAAAACGAAACGTTTGAGACGAGGCGGGCATAGAGGACCCTCAATCCCATGTACGTATTGAAAAATAATGTTTTTCGACATTAAAGCATGCCAACATCATTCTGTTACACCAAATCACAAAATAATGATCTTTAAACCTAAGCTCACATATGACCCCTTAATATTTGTGGAACTTATTTTTTATTTATTATTTTATATATCTTATTATATTTATACTTATATTTATTATATGTATGTTATTGATTTAATATATATTTCTTCTATCCACATTCCCTTGCATAATTTGTCTATAGCACTGTTCATACAATATATACTGTTTACTGTGTCTTTATCTATTGTTTTTACATATTTATTTTTATTCACTTATTTTTATTTTTTGCTATCTGTGTCTTGTCACTTGTCAACCTGTCTCTGCACTGGAAGCTTCTGTCACCAAGAAAAATTAATTGTGTAAACACACTTGGCAGTAAAGCTCTTTCTGATTCTGATTCTGATTATTATGAAGATTTTTGGATCATTACAAAATTCAAAAGAACAAGATTTATTAAAAACAGAAATATTTGGATAACCTACTTTACTGCCACATTTGAACAAATTAAAACATAATTTTGATCAAATTAAAACATTTTAATACAGAAAGTATTAATTTCTTCAATCTTTTTCTGAGTCCAAACTTTTGAACGGTAGTTTGTGTATATGTACTGTATATAATATTTATTTTATTTTATTTGTATTTTTTGGTTTTCAATCTACCCACGGTTATAAAAAGGCTTTTATTTCTATAAAGGCCTTATATTCTTTAGCTCATGCAACAATCTAACATTCAGCTTGTTTTTGCTTTGTATATTTGGCAGGTTTATGAGTGGCATCTTAAAAACCGGATCAGAGCGAATGTAGTCAAATTAATATACATGAATATTAATCATCTTATTTTCTTGTCCCAAAAATGTATTACTGACAGACTGAGGTCTTGCAATCTGAGGGCAAGTATAAAGGAATTAATCCAATGTTTCATGTTGCTTTTTCCCTTTGCTAAAGAAAGCACCTTGAGCCTGGACTTGTACTTTGATGTGTTGGGTCTCTGCATAATGGCATTGTGGCTTCCATGTAATAATGATAAGAATGGACGTGAGGCATTTAAGTAGCAAATCAATAGCAAATTAAATTTTTCGGCTCTGAGGCACACTTTCACAATCACGTGTAATTAGCCCTGACAGTCCATCCCGGGCTGAATTAGATTGCTGCCTCTTGTCACGTAACCCGTTTTTTAAGTCTACTTTGGAAGGGGGCATGTCAACGCTTTATGGTGCATTTCAATGCCTCGCGACAAAACAGTGGTGTGGGTGTGTTGTTTTTCATAGCTTAAAGGCTAGAACATCTGTCCCAGTGCAAGGCATTCACCAAGAGAACATTGACATCAACTTATCAGCATACTGTAGACTCTTAATTAAAGGGAAATGGAAATATAATCCCACTAAGCCAGCTTGTTTGCCATAGATTCGGTTTACATTTGGTGAAATGCGTTTGTCAGAAGTATCCGCACTGCATGTCTTTGGGATTTAACGAACTGAAGAGTCAGATTGTTCTCACCGTCATATCACATGACCCAGAATGATCACGCTAGCTCTATATTCTCAAGGAGATCGCATTGGAAGGGCAGGTCTTGAAGACTCCACCTGAAGTAGGTTAATCAGAGAACACATGGCTCTTGCCTTGTGGTATTGGGGAAAATGGGCTAGAACCTGATTTAGATAAAGCATGATGACCCACAGGCACTCCTATATAATGAACAGTGTGACGACAGTGTCCTCCAAAATGCACTCCTTGTTGGAGACCATTCTTCATCTTGGTACTCCATGTGAATAAACTGGGCCTGTTTAATCTATCTTTCCTTCATCTGTTTTTCGGGCATATGGTACAGACTGTACAATTGCTGAAGTGCTCATTCATTCGGTTGTTTTTTTGTTTAATTATACTCATTTAAATACATGGCTGTGCATTTACGATCTTCAACAAGCAACCACAATTATCTTATTTTGTTCTTATAATCTTTATGTAGGCTATCCACCTTTTCTCTCTTGAAGGTAAAGTTGATGCTTTTTGAATTAACTGCACCTGACTGACACGGCAAACAGCCTCAATGGGCTTGAAATCTGCAGACAAACCCCCTTTTAATAGACTTACACCTCATTTGGCCTCTAAAGCCCATTGAAGGGTCCCAGAGGATGGGTGAAGGCAGGTCCCCTCAGAGACCGCAGGCTGCCTCTCACTCCTCTGTAGCAGGAGTGAAAAGGGGAGAGTCCTGATTAGAGCATGCCTCCCAGCCAGAGGAGACTACAGCAGGACAATGCCGCATTTTCCCTTTCAAAACGTCTGACCTCTGTCACTGACAATGTGTGTCACTGTGAAGATGACACTGCACACACACATACAGAAACAACAGAGCAGAGGAAGGCCTCACTCGATAGTTTTTGTATTATGTAAATGTTTTTTCTGAGTATACTCTGCACATTTTACTTTGCATTCACTGCATGGTACACAGCGTTTGATCCTTTTTTTGATGTCTTCAGGCAGAAAGTTCAAACAAATGTCACACAAACACTTATGGAGATCTATATATCTATATATGTCTATTTTAGGCCCGTCAGTCGATTAAGATTTTTACTCTAACTAATTACATGATAATTAATTACATAATCTAATTAATCGCAAATTATATTTGGCTGTGAAAATACCCCAAAATGTAAAATGAGAAAAAATATCAAGTAGATATAACAAAAAGTAGCTTTATAAAGAAACATTTTATTTGATTCAACATAAAATTTATTCATACGTATACACATAAATGTTTAGGCTACAACGGCCTAACATAATCTATGCAACATAATAACTTGAGAAACATTTCAGTATTTTTTGTTCATACAATGAAAGTCTTAGGTAACCAAATCAGCTTGGTTACCAGCATTCTTCTTTTACTTCTGGTTACCAACGTTCTTCATTATTTTCTTTTACGTTCCATAAAAGAAAGCAAATGATACAGGTTTGAAACGACATGAGGGTGAGTAAATGATAACTGAATTTTTCTTGGGTGAACTATCACTTTATAATTTTTATTATATATATTTAGTTATTTATTATTTTTAATGAAATTGTATACTCTAAATAATAAAGTAAAAACTGACAGTAGGTAGCGTTAAGTAAAAGGCTTTGAGTCATTCATTCATTCGATTCGTTCAAACGGTTGATTCATTTAGGAACGAAGCAAGTGACTATTTATGAATGGGTCATTGAATCATTGGTTCACATGATTCGTTAAATACGCAGATTCATTCAGAAACGAAACACCGCTGCGTTGCTCGGAGGAAGATGCACGATTCTGCTGTGGTTTTATAGGTAATATGGCAAAATTGAGACAGACGATATTGTTGCCTGTCTAAACACAATAAACTTGCTGAACTGTTGTATAAAATCCCATTTGCACTCATGCTGTTCGGGACAAGAACAACACGATGATAGGCTATTGCTCTCGCTGCTGGTGTGATATTGCTTATCATGTGATATAAATATGAGACAAAAAAATCATACAGGGGCATAATTGAATTTAGAAGTTTAGCTCATATACCGGCATTTTATAAGATACATCACAAAGTGGTTGTTGCCGCCAGATGTTTGCAACATTTAACTGCCATGAAATAGAAGATGAAGACAGATCTGGGGAGGGGCGGGTGCGTTAAAATATTTTAATTGCGTTATTTTCCCGTATTATTTGTTATATCGTATTATTTAAATTTTTTTTACGATACAGTATATAGGCCTATGTATAATGATGGTATATATAATCCTCTGGATTTATGTTGTATTAATTTTTGTGAGCATATATATTATGTAATTAAGGCTATATAATATATATAATATATCTTATCATAGATAAGAATAATATATATATATATATATATATATATATACTGTATGTATATATACTATATAGATATATATAATATATATATATAAATATAAATTTTAGTTGGTTTAGTTGGTTGTGCGTCTAATCCCAAGTGATTGATTTCTCAAACAGTATTTTAATTAAAATATGAACAGTTGTCATAAGTGAATATAACCAGTTGTTAAGAGTCTGATTTGAGTTTAACATTTTTGAAATTGAATTAGCAGTCATTTAAGTGACAATCTTGAGAAATATAGGGTATGACTTTGATTTCAACATTTCTTACAGAATTAGCCTACTTTACTGTGATGTCTATCCTTACTCCGGTAGAAAATTACTCTTATGGTGGTGAAGATTTTGGTCACACACTAATTATAGAAAGTCATTTCATTGTGAATTATAATGTTCCATCATGTCTTAAATAGAAGTTTTTTTTCTACATTAGTGGCATCCCCATTGTTCCTTAATGTCATTAAAAACACAAGCAACAAAATTGAGTTTTTAAACTAGAAATTTCCCCCTTCCCACAGTTACGGAAACCCCTTTTCCACTCCACTCAGATTTTGATGGCTCCCAAATATGCTTTTAAGCTGAATTTCTATACACGTAGCAGTCAGAGGGAAATGCTTAGCGGGAAAGGCAGTGCAAGGAAAAGCCTCAGCCTGGGTTCCTCCTAAAAGCTCTTCTGTACAGATGTGCGTGGAATTCAATATCCATGGTGTGTGCAGTATATCACTAAGCTGGGTAGAGATAGGAAACACAGCTCTAGCACTGCTGAAGAGGCTTTTGGGGGCTGAGAGTCTTGGAGTGACACTCTGTATTCAGCCCCCAGCAAAATATCTGATAGAACCATGAGCCTTCATCTCTACCAAACAGAATACTAATGCACACTCTGTGTGGGCTTTAGCCACAGAAATCCACCTTATAAGGTTAGAACAGGTTTTTTTTTATTATTTAAACCGACAACAAGATGAAACAAAACAACCAAAATAATAATAATAAAAAAACATTTGTACATTTATCAGACTCAACCGATGGCTGAGGCGATTGCCTCACTAACCCTGCTGATGTGCAGCAATATGGCAAGTTTCCACAAGTCAGGCCTGGGTGAAGTGGTCATTAGAAACAAACATTGTCATTTGGAATGGATCGTTACTCATCTGAGTATTGTTCTCTCGTATTAATATGGAGATGACCTTCTCAGGAGGGGGCTGGCTTTGCTTAGCCGCAAATTATGATGAATACCAATTGCTATTTATGATATGCCGCAAAATACTTATGCATCATAGTGTCATATTCAAATTGGTGCCCGTAACCTTGCGATCCCTAAAAAGTCATATGTTATGAATTTGGGTTGGTGGCATTGTTTACGCTGCATTAATCATGCAAACATGCATTTGGAAAACAAATGGCTTGTGTGTTTTTTGGAAATGATTCAAAAAGGTTGGCTCTGGTATCGCTTGCTCAATACACACTGAGAATAAGGAAGCCAGGGAATGTCTCATATAGACACTTTATTTTTCATTCGATTTCCTTTAAAAAACAATTTTGTATTGCTAGGAACTGCTTCATGCTTTGCTGACACAAACGTGTAAGACAAGCTGTGTGAAAGACCCATCAGCCAGCTGTAAGTATAAAATAGAGTAAAGCCTGAAAGTATGGTGAAAAATTGTCTCTAATCTTCCCATAAGGTTTTTTTTTTTTTTTTAAAGGTTTGGCTGCGTTTATGACGGCTGCCTATAAATATAAAATAGTATAAATCTGTCATAATAGTCTAAATCAGTACTCACAGTACTCAAAGGCTCTGAAAGTGTGAAGAAAGTGATTCCCATAAGGCTTCAAAAAAAGAATTTGACTTCATTTTTGCCGTGATCTGCTCTGGATCTTTTTTTTTTTTTGAATGAGGATTATTATTGCTGACATTATGCATGCTGTCGATTATGGGACGGCTTGACCTTAGTTACCTAGTTACCCATATTGGATGCAGGTCAGTAATTGAATACCCACAGCAGACGTGCTGCTATTTCTTAGCGAGCTCAACTGCTGAATGAGCTGTACCGTCATTGCCGTCCAATGAATAGGTTACAGCACGTCTGAATGAAGGTTATTCTTGGCTGGGACAAATAAAAGGATGTTGGTGATTTCATGAATCATAATGAACATGTGATGTGCACATTTTTGAGAGCTTAACCAAGCACAGCCTCGGGTTCCTTTCTCTCCGTCGCTCTGAAAGGTGACATCCAATGTTCTGATAAGGCACTTAATGTACATGAAGAGCCCTTGCATAGCTCATTTATTCATTGGCTGTTTCAAAAGCATCCTTTGTCTACACACAGGGCTTATTGTCTCCATATTAAGTGGGGTTCTGTGAAGATTTGAACAGCATCTTGACTCCCCAAAGTTGAAGTGCGGCTGAGGTTAAGTGGTCTCCGTGCTCACAGCACCCATCTTCACTCCTGCGTGACAGCTGGGGGAATAGGCTGCTTATGGTTATCACTCTTCTGCTTGCTTGCTTGCACAGCTGCTAATTTGAAACAGAAGCAGTCCACCACCCAGACACGAAACGCAGATCCGTAAACTTCCAGACGGGCTGATTTCTTGCCGTTTGCCTCCTTCATCTCTCTCTCTCTCTCTCTCTCACACTCTTTGCTTTGCTTATGGCATTTGGCTGTAACTGTACTTGCTTTGTTTTCACGCGTTTGCAACTTTTAATTGCACACAAATTAAAGCAATCGCATAAAAAAATGGAAAGTAATTTTTGGAACACTGAAAGTAAATTCCATTCACTCGAGACATCCTTCCTCCAGTTTATATTGCGCTCTCTTACAGAGCACAGTATTGCAGATGGAAGCTTTCCAATTGATAGTGAGGCCACTGATCAGGAAAATTATTTCAAATAGTTTTCACCACTACCCTCCCCACAGCATTGGCCTTTGTAATGGAGCAGGAATAGTAAGCATGTTTATGGATGTTCTGTGACGGGAAAATATTAAGATAATTGTAAATGTAGGCATATTTATCCTAGTAAAATCCTATATAATAATAATAATAATTAGTATTATTGGTCTTAATAACATGACTAGTAATTATTATTTGTGTTTGTTATTAATAATAATAGTATTATATTATTATACTGTGACTTAGTGTAAAATACTCATTTATTATGATTATATAGTTTTTGTGTAATATTGATATGTTGTTGTATTATTATTATGTTGTATATATGTTGTATTATTTTTTTTCTTTTGTGTGCATTATTTAATTTAAATATAATTTTGTAATGTAATATCATTTGAAATTTATAATATATTTGGTTTGCATTAAAAGAACAGTGACAAATTAAGTTTGGCCTATATATCTTTCTCCCACTTACTACACATTTTAGAATATTATACATTTTTTATTTTATCCTTTTCTTTTTTTTATTTAATTTTTTAGACAAACTCAATGTGTGAAGTGCAAATGCATTCCACATCTTGCGTAATACAAATCCAGTCTGTGCTGAACTCTGTACAGTGATCTATGAACAAATGAGTAGATATTAACTCATTCTGGCAGTTTATTTCTGGAAACACTGATATTTCACTAATGGGGGGACAAGCACATATGGATTAATTTGTGTCACTGCTGTCACTTTTAGCTCCAAATTAGTACATCCACCCTCTCTTTGTTTGAAACCCTGAGAGAGACGACACTCCTTATCTCAGAATCTTCTCAAATCACAGAGCAACACAAGCAGACAAACAAAAACATTTCCTCTAGTGAGAAGCTCGTATCTTGCAGGGCGAACATTAACAGCTCCGTATGCAGCTGTGCTTGTAATTGTGTTTTTTCTTCAGAGAGTCGTAAAGATGAACTTCAAAGACTTGGTTTAGTGCTTTAAACTAAAGGAGAACCATTCGGATCCCAATGCGCTCCACTTTCTCAATTACAGTCGGTTCATGACTAGATACTTTTTAAACTGATAAGTTAGATGAGGGTTACTTTGATCTTAAGTCTCAAAAGTACATTCCAAACCTGTCCCACTGCAGACGTAAATAGAGCAAGTGGACATCATTCTGGCAATTTATAGGTCTTCAGTTACCCCCACTAGTCGTTGGCCTGCCTAAACTCAGAGCCTGGCTCTTCCTGTCAGCACCTGTTTGTTGCTGGGCCAAAGTGCCTGGGCCGTGGAGCATCTGGAAGTCCCCACAGCGTTAACCTGCCTTTAGCACCTCCTCCGTCATGCTGCCGGCCGGCCTGCGTGAAGGGTAAATTCAGGCCATGCGGCGGCGGGCCCCACCGGAGCCTCCGACCAGCAGGCTCACATTAGAGGACATTTGTTCCACAATATTGCTGCCTCCTGCTTTCCCTAGGCTGGGCTCAGCGCAGAAGGTAGAGGCAGATATTTGGGTTGTGGCCAAAGCATCTCCATAGCCACCTTGCTAGCACTGCAGGTGCTGAGCTGGGCTCCCCACTGCTAGCACTCAGGGTCCAGAGCCCACACCGCCTGATGGAACAAATGCCGGCCGTACGCCGAATAAACTTATCTTGCTTGCATGACAACACATACCCTCGGGTTAGAGCACTGCGCTAGTTTTGCAAAGCAAGTGGGGTCAGGAGCACATCTTCAGCGTGAGGGGGAGGAGGAGGAGGGGTTCCTCCGCAGACAGAAGAGAGGATGAAGGATGGCGTCCTTCTTGCTTTCATATTTGGCTCCAATATGCATTTTTGATAAATGAGCAGATACAAAGTGTCTTTTTAAAGGAATAGTTCACCCAAAATGAATATACGGGCATTGTTTACACCCTTGTGTCATTCCAGACTTTTATGACTTTCATATGTGGAACACAGAAGAAGATATTTTGAAATATTCCTCAGCGTTTTTGTCCATACAATGAAGATCAATGGGGTCCAAAATGTGTTGCTTTGGACCCCATTGACTTTCAATGTACACGCTCAGGAAAAAAAGGTACAAAAGCTGTCACTATGGTGGTATGGTACGGTTTCAAAAGGTACATCTTATTTAACCCTAAAAGTTGCATATTGGTATAACTATACATATTCGAAAGGGTATCTTCTCTGTGACAGGTTTTGTACCTTTTTTTCTGAAACATTCTTCAAAATATCTTATGTAATTTTAGATTACAGAATTTTCATTTTTGGGTGATCCAAACCTTTTAAAAGACACCTTGTTTCCAATGCTACACTGCCACTGAATAAATGTGCAAAAATTGTACCTTTCAAAGTATAATAGCATGTCACTAAGGAAGTTAAGGGGTTAAAAGGAAAACTTTTGTTGTTTATAAAATGTGCATATTAGTACCTCAGAGTAATAGTAAGTATCCTTAAGGTGCTACTATGAACCTTTTAGTGGCAAATAAGATGTGCTGCCTCAGTGACAAGTTGTTGTTGTACAGGTACAAATTTACAAATCGTTTTTGTTTTTACTGATCGTGTACTATGAAGTGTCTTTGTAATAATCTGAAATGATTAAAAATAACAGTGGAGACTCCATCCTGCCAGGTTGCAGTGATTAAGTAGGTTTTAATGTGAGATCAATGTCTCCAGTTGAAGTATAACGGTGTTGGCATGTGTTGAGTTGAATGGCTCACTTCTCCCATGCTTTTAGAGCCCAATAAGATTTCATCAAGACCCTGATCTAAGGGTGCCAGAGGCATGATTGATCACCCCCAGCAGATTATCCCCCTAGTCCCGGCCGCGACCACCAGAGGCCAGCCGTGTCCGGGCATAATGATTTGCAATGATCAGGGGTGAGGAGTTTGATGATGGATGAAGCTTTCTTAAGAGGTCAAGCGGTCAAAGGAAAAAGAGCATTGACCATACGGGGTATTGACTTGACCGGGGAGACTGAATAGCACTGTGCCGTATGTCTTTATCATAATTAAGTGGGGATACTTAACCCTGGAATGATGTGGTTCCTCTTGTCCATTGGGAGGCACGAGCAGGCCTCCTCAGGGAAGCTCTCCCACAATAGCCGGCCATATTGTCAGATGATATGCTAATAGCGGTGACCCCTGTTTCGGAGAGACTATTCCCACATCTGAGAGGTTACTCTCATGAACCGAGCCCACTTAATGAAGTTTAGGATGCCTTTTTATTATTTTTCATTTGGTTAATTTGTGTAATGGAAAATGAAATCTATCAGTAAGATTTTATTTTGTTAATCATTGACTATACTGTTCTAAAGAAAGTTTAGGATTATTCATTCATTCATTCATTCATTCATTCATTCATTCGATAAAATCCTCCCGATCCAAGTCCAGATCTACAATTAAACCATCTCTTAAAAGTTTTCAATTAGTTATCTCTCTTTTTTTTTAAATGACAATTACACTTCAGGAGTTTTACAGCTGACCTTCTAATACAAATTCGTTTTAATTTAATTAGTAATTAGTTTTATAAATTCTTATTTTTTGTATAAAATATTATTGTGCATGTATATGTGTGCATATATTATGTATGTATGCATAGATTCTATAATATTTTTAATACATATGATATCACTTGTAAATATAATTTTATATAATATTTAATGCACACACACCACACCAAACACACACAAATAAATATTCTATATATATGTATAATATATATATTATATATATATATATATACATACATACATTCCTTAGTAATGCATAAAAAAACACACAAATATATTAAATTATATATTTTACATTGAATTTGTTATTATTATAAATTGCATTATTATATATAAAATGCTAAAATGAACCTGCAATCTTAAACAACAACAACAGCCGTTCTTATCCTTTTTTTTAATCCTTGCTGTTCCAGATAATTCATTGATTTTCTCAATTCATACATAATTTTAGTTTCATTTCTTTGCAGATAGCAACGGATATTGATACAGTCTGACTGTATGAGTTTTATGCAGCCGATGCCTAAGAAGAACCTTGGATTTGGAGGGGTCGTCGCTGGCACACATGAGTGCATGCATCAGAGAGCAAGAGTGCTCAGCCAGCTCCCCCAAAAAGCCTGTCCCTCGGTACGGGGAATTACACGACCTCTCTCAGCTCACCGTAACCTCCTCATTATACACACACCAATGAACTCGGATCATATTTTTCTGGGCAGTGGGAAAAAATGGAAATGGGAGGGAGGGTGGTGCCATGCATTTGAACAATGCTTTGCTGTTTTTTAAAATGACTCCATGGAGAAGTTCAGATCCCGTGTTACCGTACAGACATTCCCATTTGCATTTTCGGTATTTTTGGAGTGTTTTTATTCCCCCAATTCTTAAACCGCAGAGAATAGTGTAAAACTAGCTCTGATTAAGCAAAGTAAAATATAATATTTTGCCATAGGTTTGTAGACTTCAATCAAATTTGTATGTTTAATAAGGAACATTTCTGAAAATAATGAAAGCATATATGATTATTTCTTTATTTTTTATTCTACATATAAAATAGCTTCAAAATAATTATACATATAAAATAGCTTCAAAATAATCGAATAGTAAATGGTTATTTCTTTATTTTTCATTCTTAATTATACATATAAAGTAGCTTCAGTTTGAAAAGAATAACTAATTCATTCAAACTATTCATCTATTTTATTCCAAATTTATTTTTGGTTTCTGAAAAGAATAGTAGGCCTATTTGGCCATTTGAGAGCAAGAAGGATCATTGTAGTGGACACTGTTTATGAGCCTCCTGTGCTGTCTCTGTCTGTGGTCTCTCTCTTTCGGTCCCTCCATTCATTTTCAAATTAACCTCCTAATAGACCTCATCTGTCCACGGAGAGCCTATTAACTAAAGATCTGTTTTCATCTGCTGGACATCTTAGGACAGGAGAGACCCCTGCCACACAGACCTCCGCTCCCATGCAGCGAGCAGCGTCAGAAACAAAAATTGAATCAAAAAAGAGGTAATAAAAGGATTTCATTACATATAGTTAATTACCTCCCAGGCCCAGGCCAACCCTTTCCTGGCGAAAGAATTAGAGAACCTTAATTGCTGTATCACCCGGCCTGTGATTTCCGGCAATCAGGCGGCTTTCATTTAATTCGGCTGCCAGGGGACAATGGGGTGAGCTCTACTCTCTACCTGCCCTGGAGCACAGATGCACGTGGGGTGGAGTAGGGTGAGCCCCAAACTGGCAAATTTAGTGTCTGTGAATTAATGAAAATCAACAGCGGAGTCTGACGACTGCCCCTGAGGTGCGTGTTAGTGGAGGATGCTGTGCTTGAGAAGGAGATGACTAGTGAAGGCCTGTTTCAGTAGTGGTGAGAAGGCATGGGAAAACCTCACACTGGTCGCCTGAGGATAAAAGAAGTAACCGGAGGGATTTGGACAGCTAACGATATCCATGCAATTAACACAGTCTGTACGAGAAGGAGGAAACCTGACAGTCTGTTGAATGTCAGTATGATTAAAAGGCATATATTAATTAAAGACATGTTGCTTCTTTATAATAAAAGGATTATCGTGTTGTGTCTATGAATATGTTTTACATTTAGGTCTAGTGGGAAATAGGTTCCAACTCAAAAATTATTTTATGTCTCAGTTATTGTGGTAAATGTAAAGACATCTTGAAACGGCTTGACGAGAACATTTTTATTTGTATTTGCTGTTGAAACGAGTCGAAAAATGTTTTGTCACTTTCTGAAATATACAATAGCTTTTAGTTTATATCACAGACATTAACATTGTTTGTTACTATTGCTAGTCAGTTGCAGGTATTGAGGAGTGATGATACTTTGTAAACATCCCAGACAAGATAAGTTAACAATATTTTTGTTTTCCTCAATAAACACTATACATTTTTATTAGGCTGAAAGTCAACTTATAGGAAAACACTATAGAATTCAACTTCATGTCTTCAGATTCCTGTTTAGTAGCGATAAGATGTAGATACAGTCTGGCTGGTGTTATCCTGCACTTCTCCATTTATCCCTGTGGTGCTAATAAGGTCAAATTTAGATACGAAATTCCTGACAGTACATTTTCTGACACTGCTACCTTTAGGTTCTGCATGGCTGTTTGAATCAAAGAGTGGTTATCTCTTATATTGAGCTGTTCTAACCTCTGTCCGGTCTGATTAAACAGAACGCTGTGAATTTTCTTGTTATTCAGGACCAGGTTTCAGGGTCACTTACTGTCGAAAACAAAAATGCATGGGCCAGTAAAAGACAGTACGCATAGTAAAACAAATATTAGTCCTTACAAAGTTTTGATTCAAGTTGATGGGTTAGCATTTCTATTAAAACTGGACTTTTGGAGTTACTGTTTTGTTTTAATTAGAACGTATTGCAATAACACTCTCTCATGATGTGCTCAGGGTGAACTTGTTACATTTATTGGATTTTCATTTATTTGTGGGAAGAGACAAAGGGTTTTGTGTTTTGTTTTGTGTTGTGTTTTTGTGCTCCTTGTACACCTAGCTAACTTTTAAAACTAGCATTGCAAAAAAGAATTGACATAAAAATGATTTATAAAAAGTTATAATATATGAAAAGTAAAATACATATATCAGAATCAGAATGAGCTTTATTGCCAGGTATGTTTACACATACGAGGAATTTGTTTTCGTGACCGAAGCTTCCACAGTGCAACAGAATGGACATAGTGACCGGCCAAAAACACAGATAATTAAAAAAAATAAAAATAGAACAAGTAAATAGGGAATAACAATATACAAATTTACAATTGTATGTACAGGTATATTATGTGCAAATTCGAAATGTAAACTAAGTATGTGTGTTAGATAAATAAGTGTATACATAATGTTATGTGTTCCACAATTATTGTTAAGTGTTCATGAGATGGATTGTCTGAGGGAAGAAACTGTTCCTGTGTCTGGTTGTTCTGGTGTTCAGTGCTCTGTAGCGTTGACCAGATGGCAACAGTTCAAAGAGGGAGTGGGCTGGATGTGAGGGGTCCAGAGTGTTTCTGCCAGCCCTTTTGCTCACTCTGAACGAGTACAGTTCTGGCGAGTAGGAAGGCGTTGTAACAGTGATGCGCTCAGCAGTCCGATGGACTATCCGGACGTAGTCTTTGAGTCAGATTGGTAGCCTGAGCGAACCAGGCAGTTATGGAAGTGCAGAGGACGGATTTATGATGGCAGAGTTGAACTGTTCAGCAGCAATGTGGCAGGTGACTCTGCTGGGCTTTTAACAATGGAGTAAATGTGAATGTCCCACTTCAAGGCCTGAGAGATGTGAGCCCAGGAACCGAAGACTCCACTGTTGTTACAGGCTGATCCATGATGGTGAGTGAAGGGGAGTGCAGGGGGTATCCTCGTGAAGTCCATGATTATCTCCACTGTTTTGAGCGTGTTCACACCCTCCAGGTTGTTAAGACTGCCCCAGACAGCCAGCTCTTTAACCTCCTGTCTGTAAGCAGACTCATCTATATATATATGTGTATATATAGAAAAAAAACATTTACAATTGAACTGTTTTCTATTTTAATGTATTGTGAATATAATTATCAGTTCAGCGCCGTTACTTCATCTTCAGTGTCATGATTATCATTTTATATTATACCATTACCAGTCTTTATATTTTGCATATTACCATTTAATTTTATAGGGCTATACAAATGCAGATTATATCATTGTGATAGATTATTATTTTAATTATAATATATTACATTATAGAACTGCTTTCTTTAGTATCTTCCGAGCAGTACTAAATAAAAAAGAACAAATTATATTATCCTAATACAAATATTTGATCTCTTATACTCTCTATATATCTATTGCTTGTGGTTGTTTTGGTTTTAATTCACATTTAAACAGAACTCGTTACCCACTCTCTTCATTTACTATCACGTTTTTTTGTCTCAGCACTAGATAACCATAGATTGTCAGACCTTGATTAAAACGTTGACTTTTTACTCAGAATTAACCCGATTATTGTAATTGAATGTAAAAGCGTGTAGCTCAGCACAGACCGTGATCAGTGGAGATGGATTAGGAGAGAAGGCTTTCAAATTGAATACAGTTTTCCCCTCTCAGCCCATTAATTGTGCCGTTTACCACTACCTGAGTAAGTGACCAGTGCTATTTAGTTTCTCTAATGATGATGCACAGTGGACTTGGGACGGAGATAATTAAAAAAAAAAAAAAGCTTGAACTTTCTCTCTCAGCCTTTACTTTTGGCCCATTGACAGCTGAGCACAAATGAAATATTGAGCTGTCCTCTTGGCAGCATCCTTGAATGCCAGCGTCGAGTTCTTCAAAATGGTCTCTCATGCTATTTCAAGAGCTAAAAAAACATATTGGTCTCTGGTCTTCTACTCATGACTGACAGAAGTTTTTAAATGCACTCTGGTGTTTGGCTGGGTGCCTCTCACTCGAATCCCAAGACAAAGTTTTCAGAGTTTTGAGTACATTTTTTCTTTTTATTTGACATTTTCTTCAGAGTTCAACAATATATTTTCTGCCCATATCACCATTTTTCAGCTGTATCCTTTTTTCCAGTACATTTTTCCAGTAAAAATTAATTACAAAATGCTGCAGTCCACAGTAAAAGTTTGCAAACTTTAAATAAAAATAAAATCAATATTAAAGACTACATCAGTGCAACGTCATAGTGTGATAATGAGATGCATTTTGGGAGATTGTCTACCAACAATAGGGACAAACTACACTCATAAAAATAAAAGATCCTAAAAGGGGGGTTTCAGAGCAATGCCATAGAAGAACCTTTTAGTGAACAGTTCTTAAAACAACCATTGTATTTATAGTGTGAAAAGCATTTTAAAGAACCTTTTTCCACTTTAAAGAACTCTTTGTTCATCATCTTGGATGTTAACGATTCTTCATGAAACCATAGATGTCAATTAGAGAGAGAGGAAGAGGATAAGAATCTCCTTTCCTGATGACTCTTCTGAAATCTCTCTCGATCTTCTCTTTCTGTCTCAGCAAGTGTTTTGCTATTCCACACATGAGCACAGGCTAAGTGACATCAAGCCTCATTATATTCATCACATGCCACATTTGTAACCTGTTAGAGGAGTAAATTGTGCTAAAATCAGCTGATGCCCTGTCCCTATCCCCACTCTCACAGAGAAGATGTTCTCCGCTCTGAGAAGTGCAGCACAGGGTTAATTGGGTGGCTTTGGCCCTGTTATATTCTCTGCCGTTTCTGCCATGATGCCATATCTAACACATTTCAAAGCCTGACATGAGAATACATTGCGTCTGGATGAAAACTGCAGTTCACTGATCTTCTTTGCAGCAAAATGAGGAATATGACATTTATTTGGAGAGGGTGGTCGGAGGTGCTGAACCTCGTCTGTAGTAAACCGATAACATGAACGGATGAGTCTGTTTAATGAACTCATTTGGTTTCTAGCAGAAATGACTTTTTAACCTGCTTTCTCTGGAGTTATTCTCAGCGAGGGATACATCTGCTGCTATCGTGTCTCCTTGTTGTTTTAACCTATAGCATATTGTGTTGTGCTGTTAAATAGTCTTTGTGTCAAGAGAAATAAAGGCCATAATTACACATCTCGGTAAAATAGACTAGTATAAATGCAATAGTGTTTACCAAAGTGTGTTATGTATAAGTCAGTAAACGGCTACAAATAACACATTTTAGTACACATGAGATGCACATTAATAAAACACGTTGCTTAATTTTGCCTGATTCTACAGTAAAAATCTAAACATCTTTGAAGCATCTTTAAAGTGTGTGTGTATGAAATAAAATAAAATAATATATTATGCTAATTGATTATGATATATTCACTGAAAACAAGTCTTATCTATGCCATTCTGCTATTTGTGTCAGATAAGATTAATTTTCAGAATATATCAGAATTTTCAGATAATTTTTCATACTTCACTGGATTACTTTTTACATTTTTATATATATATCCCAAGAAAATGGAACTTGCTTTAAGAATATTTTGATATAATTCCTGGAGAACACACACACACACACCCAAATAAATAAATGTTGATTTATTTAAAATAATAAAATAATAAATGTAAAATTCTACAACATAAAGAATAGAATAGATGCATCATTAATTTTAATTTTATACATTTATTTTAATATTAAATTAATATCATACCTGATAATCTCCATATTCAGGTGTGCTGGAAGCACGCTGTGTTTCAGTGAGTACAGGTGGGCATGAAAGGAAGAAAGTCTTGTCATCTTGATTTTTAAATATGAAATCTCACTTAAGTTCTCCAGAGGGGAAACATGCTTCACCCATTCTCTGCTACAGCAGAAGCGAGAGAGAGACAGAGAGAGCAAGAGAAATTTATGCCGCCACCAGTGCTGAGCATATGCTGGAATAATTAGGCGGGAAAATCTTGCGCTTATGCAAACTTCCAATTGCCAAAAAAATAATCTGTCTCAAACAAAGGAAAGACCCCTATGGTGCTGGGGTCTATGGTTTCTGTCATACCTGTTCCTGTGGGGTTTCACATGACAAAATGCAGAAAGTTGTTTTGTCCCTCTTCCTGTCATGTTACACCCCTTAACCGGAGTATTTCCCCCCCTCTTTCTCTCTCGTCCTCTCTCTCTCTGTCTCTCATGTTGTCTTGCTGTCTGTGCTGTCAGCCCATAGCCTGGCACCTGCTCTCATGTTCCTAATTAGTCTCATTTAATTAATTATATTCGGCTGCACATCTCCTTATCTTCCTCTTGGTTCAGTTTTTTTTCTCATTTACATTAGGCTAAGAAATGAGCTGCTCAGCTTTGTTTGGTGAATTTAAAGAAATGTAGCCCTTGTAACACCACTTAAAATAGAAGGAAGTCTAGTGACTTTTCGACAGTAAGCCTCTATTGCCATGGGAATAAAATGTCTTAATGTTTCTTTGTACTTTGAAACTATTAACAATACCATATTACATTGCTCAAAATATTATTTAAATAATGTTTATTTTAAATGCATTTATGTACTATGATCCACAATTCTATTTTATTTTGCAGTGGACAAAATTTATAATTTTGAGAAAAATATTTTTGCATTTGTATGTATTTATTACTTATTTTTCAGTCAATAATATATTTTGAGAGTTTTCTGTCCACTGCAATATAAATTAGAATAGAAGAATATGGGTATGGGAAACATGTATCAAAGTGTTAATAATTAATGCTAAGCAGTGCATGCTGTTTTCTTGTTAAAAACAAAAATATTATAGCAATGAATGGCATGGCATCCAGATTGAATTGCCATTTAGCTCAAATCCATACCGATAATACTAGGGCTGATCCGAATACCATTTTTTGAGCTTCGAAGCTTCGGTAGTAATCAACACCGAATATTCGAAGCTTCGGAGGGGTGCCCAGGGACCGCGGGGGGCTGCTAAACAATATTCTTCTCTCTAATAAAGGCAGGAATCTCTGTGTGTCTGTCTGTCTGTCTGTTTGCATTTATTATGTCGAGAACCGTTCATTCAGTCGACTTCGCGCGTGGCGGGTGTGTTGCTGCGGACCCAAGGGAGTGCAGTGTCACATTTTGGTGCAATATGGACATGCGACACGTTCAGAATGAATAAACTTTTAATAAACTACAGAAACATGAAGCACCGAGACGAGCCGAAAAACGACACCTGCATAGTGCGTATAACAGCGACACAGGTCCGCCCTATTTATGAAGAGCAGAGGTGTAAAGAGTACCTAAAAACCATACTTGAGTAAAAGTACAGATAGTATGTACAGCTGGAGAGAGCGGGAATACTCACTCCGAGTTCTAAAGTCAAACGATTCCAAACCAACTCGAGTCAATCGAGTACTTAAGAGTAGTCTGATTTTAAAGACCATAAGACTTACAGTATTTATTCTACTAATATAGGCTCCAAGCGAATGCGTAGTCAAGAAGAGCAGTAGAGGAGCAGGGAAATAGCCCAGCGCGCGACCCAGTCGAGCTGAGTTCAACTTGTTGAGACGGTTGTGGCGAGAAGGCTGCGGCACACCGGCAGATGACAAAGGGGCTATGTCAGTATATGAATGTGCAATGGTATTTCTAGGTGGATAAAACTAGGAATAAACAAAGCAACCTGCTAAAGGCAGAAAAAAAGCAAAAAGGGGGAACAACTGAACAAGCATGATGGCAAACAGCATAAACCCAGTACATTCAACAATCCAAGGACTAAAGAAAAACTAGGGCTAAAATATACACATGGGGGCTAACAAGCCTAACAAGATAAGACACATCTGGGGAGACTAATCAAGGGGAACCAATGAACAAACTGACTACAAACACCACGGGAGACAGGAAGTGACATAAAAGTCCAGGGCAAGGCACAGAGAGCATGAAACCAAAACAAGAAAGAGTTGATTTGTGAGGAGAGCAATTACGTTTATTTTCTAAAACCAAAATAAAACTCAAAATTACATAACAAAACAAACAAAAAACAATATCTTTCAAAAAGGTCTCTTCAGTATAATGGATAAATAAAATAATGTTAAGTAAAATGAAAAAGCCGAAGCCTTCTTGCAGTGGATGTGCTGGTTTGGGCCTCATTGCCGGCTGCAGTCATGTCCTCATCTCGTATATAAAACACCTCTGATTCACAAATACTTGCTAAGGAACTCGCATTCACATAAAGTAGCCTTGTTGACAAGTTTGGGTGAGTAAGGGCAAAACGCACAAGATATAGCACATTCAATGTGCTGTAGATGGCAATATCACTTTTTTTGTAGCAGAAATAAACTGCTGTAGAAAAAGTTAGGTCCATGCAAAATGTAATGTGTAACTGCAATACTCATTTCAAATGTAGTGGACTAAATAGTACAGATACTCATTCAAAAATGTAATGAAGTAAAGAGTAAAAGTTGCTAATATCTTTGATACTCAGTACAACGACAAAGTACCCAAAAAGATACTCAAGTACAGTAACTAATTACAGTTACTCCAATACTTTACACCTCTGGTTAAGAGCAATACTTTTAATAAGGTAGCCTAACATTTTTCTAACAAAAAATCACTCCCAAATCAGATGATTCTCCAAGCAGAAAATTGCAACACGAGTAGTAATTACTCAGACCGTAAAGGGTAGGCTATTTAAATAAAAGAAGAATGAAAAATAAATGAACGAAGTTCAACGAACTACAATAAATAAAGAACACGGTAGCATAGACAAATTATTATTAGACTGGGCTACTGTACGTTTTTTATGACTACTGTATTCACAAGTATTGGTCAAAAGTATTTACCCCAACATATACTATAGGCGTATACTTACAGAACTCAGGTGATTTTTGAAACTTGACTGAGCAGCGAATATGTGGTAGAGCCACGAGTGTTATCACAAACTCGTACGCAGACAACACACGCTTGTCTTGTCCTCCTCAAATTTACATGCTCCCACACACTGAGGTCTTCGGCATTTTGTCTTCTCTTCCAGATGAACTGAATAATGATGATCATGACGTTCACTCATGGGCGATCATATTCAAGCGTGAATGAGTAAACGTGTGTTTCGCGAGGGGATAGCAGGAGTTCGAGAGAAAAAAAAAGAAAGAAAGAATATTCAAATCTCAAAATTGAAAATCGAATGCCAACCCACCGAATGAATATTTGAATAATCGAAAAATATTCACCCCATGCTCACCAGCCCACTAAGCTAAGACGGTACGTGTTCCCGCAGCCACCAACCACAGCCTTCTAAACCCTTTATAGGCCTCACCTCCAAATTCCTGCAGCCCAGTTATTACATTTGTCCATTGACAGTCCTTAGACCGTCCAATCGATATGGCACCCTCCGTCAGCAATCCCCGTGCTCAAGGCCTTAGTGCTTCGCATTTAGTATGACACAATCCACTCAGTCCTGTGTCTTGTATACCGCAAATGACCTTGAGGGAAGAAAACAAGTCAACTTTAAACACGGCAAGTGAGCCGCAGTCAGGAGCACACTTGAGCAAAGACAGTTTACCTAAGCACCTTCTTTCTTCTCGGTTAATTTCTCTATTTCATTTGTCAGATTCACTCAGCCTGCATTGCCGATGTTGTCTATCAGGTTTACTGAAGGTGTGATAAATAGCGTTTTTTTTCAGCAGACTGGACTGTAGAGGAGCCAGAATTCAACTGGGCCTAATGTGCTGACCTGTGTGATCACTCATCATTTGATCTGCGATAAAGGGTTTTTGGTTAAGTTCTAGTGGAGTTAGAGTTCAGACAGATCTCAAGATCAGTTGGAGAACTCCGTTGGGAAAACAATTTCTCAAGTTACTGCATTAAACTCATAAACGGCTTGATCCCGTTCTGTTGTTTTCCTGAAAATCTCTGTTGTCGACTGTAGTAATGTCTTCTGCATATGGCGAAGATAAACCACAAGACGATCTCATGTGGTGCTTCCATATTGGACACCTGCAATAAATAGACTCCACTGTTTGGCAGATCAGTCCTCAATATTTTCATCTAAGAGACGGCTATGGAAGACCATCCAAGGTACCTGGGCTTTCATTCTGGTGGTGGAAAAAGCCTCAAATTTCACTTCCTGCTGGTTGAGATAGGGTGTTCTACAGATGCCTGAGTCCCAGCGCCTCGGGTAGAGAAAGGGCCCCATCAATAATTCAGCCTCTGATCAGACCTTCCACAATGGGGAAGAACAAACTTTTGGCTTGACGGCAACCATGTCACACTGATAGTATTTCCAATGCTTAGATAGCTTTGCATTGACCATATGGACATCATAATTACCAATGGGATGAGGCAACAGTCTCTTGATCACCAGGCCAAAAATCACACAACAACCTTAATTAGTTTGGACTGCTTCAGAGCCCATCCTGAGCTAATCTGGTGCTGTAATGATGTTTTCTGATAGGCAGGAGACCATAGGTACTAATTAATTCTAATCGATTTTTGGAAATGTGCACAATGAAAAAGAAAATGTGAGTGGAGAAATTTAAATTTTTGTTTATCATGTATTATGCATTTAATTTTAATGCTTAATACATAATTACTGAAAGTAATTTGAAAGTCAAAAATCATATATGAATAATTAAATGCAATATTTGGAATTTTCTACCAATTGTAAGTTTACTGTATATACTGTAATGACTCTTCTACCATTCATGAATTCAGTTTTTTAGGTATGCAGGTGTGTAGTATAAATAAATTCCAGGGCTCCAGATTGTGGTTAAAATGATTGCCAATTTGACCAAAAAAAAAAAAAGTTACAGTAAATTAAAATCTAGTCACCAATGATGACAGTCAGTAAAGCTTTCTGTGTGTCTATATTTGTTTTTCATCTGTATGCCTTTTTGTTGTTTTATGCATGCAACAAACAACAGCGTGGGGCATGATATCTGATTCACCTACAATTGACTCTTATGATTCTTTAACCGAACTCTTGAGTTTTGGTTTGAATCAGGCTCATCCAAAAAGTGAATCATTCAGAGCATGAACAACTTATTCCATGAATGAACCGTGAATAATTTTTTGGTTCAGTCCAATTTTAAATGAGCCTTTAACTATTACTGTGATCTTCATATGACAACTTTTATTTGCATATTCACAGATTTTTGTTGTAATATATTCCTTAAAATTTCACAAAATTGTATTCTTAAAAAACATTTCAGTATTTAATTTCCTTATAGTTGAATCAGCTATAAGGGAAACTTTTTTTTTTTCAACAGTCAGAAATATTCTTTCAAAACATTTTTAAATGGCACAGTTGGCAACATTTTAGAGCAGTACTTATCAACCCAACTAATTTTTCAACTTTTTAAAGCTGACATCTCCTCATGGAATAATGAAGTTTCTCAGCGGAAGGAGTACAATAAATCATTTGGGTATTTTTCACCTAATATTTCATGAAACCTGCGTATTCAGACATACTACTCCCTTGACATACTGCTTTTCACATACTATATAGTATGGAAGTAAGCCTACCACTATGTGTATATTTCCTACTGTTTTCCCAGACCTGTGATTAATCATGAAATCGAAACAATCAGCATTTAGAGTAAAAGGTTCCTCCTCTCCTCCATAAAGACTTTTTCAGTACATATGGCAGTGGCCGTGTACATATGTAATGAATCAGAGGCTATTTTCCAATAAAATAGTATTTATACTATTCAGAAGGATGGGGGGGATTCTATTCTATTAACCTGAGTGCAGTGTTAAAGGATCTGTTTATGGAGAGGAAATGACAAGAAATGGGGTTGACAGGCCTGGAGTGAGACAGTTAAATGCCCCTCGCTGCTTTGGATAATTAATAAATAAAGCACCAGGGGAGCCCTGCCATGCCTTTCTCTATGACAGGGGCTGTCTCCAGTGCGCTAAAGCATTAAATGACCAATTTCTGTCAGACTAACTTCCACCACGCACTCTCTCTTTCTTTCTTTCTCCCTCTCGCTCACTCTTTTTCTCCCTTCTCTCCGTGGCTTCCTCCTCCGGCTCTCTCTCTCTTTTCCAAAGTAAGCTACTTTGCTCTCTTTGCACTGAGTTTTTCAGCGACTGATGGCTCTAGTTCATTTCTGCTGAATTAATTGGTCCCTGAATGAATTCTGTTGACAGGGCAATTCATCATGTGTTTGGCCTGACAGTGACTGGGTGTTGGGGAGGGGGTGGGGGTGTAGAGAGGAACACTGAGCCAAGGGGAGGTTGGGGTTAGGAGGGACGTTGGGGGTTGGTGCTTCTTCACTTTCTCTCCTTTTTCTGTCTTTCTCCATCTCTTTCTCGCTCTCTTTCTCTACTCAGACACTTAACGGGCGAGATGAGCCGATGCGTGGAGTCTTGAGGACTGTAAAGGGGGGATTTTGTGTTGTTTTAGCCTCTCTCTCGGACGTTAAGGGTGCCCTGGGGTTGCAAACACACAAACCCCCTTAGGTAAGGCTTTCAGAAGATCTTCACTTGATTGGATGGTCAGGTCAGAGGAAATCTCTCCACTCTAGGCGGTCTGATTTCTCATTTCCTTACGGGCTAGGTGACATAATCTCACAGAGAAGCAGATTGCATTAGCACTTAATTACATAATGTCTCACACAATGGCCATTAGAAGCGATCATTTAGCCACTGAAAGAAAATGAGATTTGGCTGCAGATGGAAGTGGCCAGATTTGGATGCAGAGGGTCTCAGATCAGACGAGCTTCTGTAAGATTCCTGTGCTAATAATACAACTAATAAAACCACCTTGTTGTTTGGTGCAAAGGCCGAACCTGGTAGCTCTCAGCGCCACCCACAAAGCAAAATCAATCAGTGCTTGCTCATTAGGACGCTCACCAACTTATGTAAGCGTCTCTTGGATGGGCTCACACAGCTTGAGTAAAAATGACCTCATAATCACAGCGCAGCCATCAAGACAGCGCCTGAGCGTCACAGCCACTGCCATGATGCTAGGAAAAGTGCTTTTTCATTCCCGTCACTGCCACTTTCAATAAAGAAATTATGTTAAATACAAATTGAAACACACGGTTATCACACGGTTTAGAAAGTTTATATTTAGTATGTATATTTTAGATAGAATACATAGAATATACTCATTTAAAGCAATATATGCTATATAGCAAATCTCGTAAACTGTATTATCGTACAGCTCTATTTATAAAGTTGGATATATACAGTACAATCAGTACAATCACGTAAAGCAATATGTACTATATAGCAAATCTCAACAAATTTATTTTGTCACAAAATGTAACTATTATTGACTAGCTCTTTATATAAAGTGTATATATATATGTATGTCCAACTTTATCCACATACATGCAGTATACTTGTATGGGGCAATATATCTCGTATATCTCAATTACTTAATTGCTTGTATTGTTGTAAGGTGCAAACTATAAGCTATTATTGCCCAGCTCTAATCTGCTAAATGCGATTATAAGACATGAAGATATTAAGATATCATAAACACTAGCATCATGATTTTCTGCAAAGCTGCTTTGAAACAGTGTTTTTTGAAAACCGCTATACATATAAATTTGACCTGACTTTATTCAGACTTTTTTTTACTGACTTTAGGGGTAAATAAAAAATTGTGGAATGGAGTTAAACATTTAACGCATTTTTGCATTTTTTTTTTCCAATTATACAGATATGGTACAAGGATCTCTTGACAAGATTCACAGCTGTTCAGATGATTACACTCACAGATGTTTCAGATAGGAACAGGGCAAGTTAAAAATAAAACTTATAAACATGCAGAGCAAATGTAAGTCCCAATAGTGTAATTTGTATGCAAGTTTTTTATTTTTTATTTTTAATGGCCAAAGATTAGCAAACTGGTTTATCCACATTTTTTCCAGAAGGTGAAATTGAAATCTGGAGCAATTACTGGAAGCTGAAGGTTTTTTTTTCCTCCTAGAGTTTTTGCTTGTACAGATTCTTTGTGGGCCTGTGTTGTTCTCATAGATGTTTTAATTTGCACACCCTGTTCTTAAGCAGCGTGGAAAATCAGGTCTTGTCATCTCACAAACTACACTGTCTTGATGACATGCAGTACCTAAGAAAGACTCCATTCCCAGACATCATAGAAAATTTCATAATTAGCGGTGTCCCTAATGAGGTGGATTTGATTGACAGCCCCAGGTTGGCCTTTCCCCTCCCCAGCATCAAATATGACAGCAGTGATGATGACGAGCACATAGACGACTGACAGGACTTAACAGTGAGTGCTGTCCAGTGCAGCTCCTCTGGTGCTCCTTTTCTCTCCAGTGTGACACCCCATGACAGATGATGCCGTTTTCTCCCCATTCAAGCCTCAGAAAACACTAGACATTTTTTTCTATTTCATTTTTTTCCATTCTCCTTAGAATATAGTGTCTACAATCTTTATTTTTGTGTAGATGAGAATTTACAAATAGAACTAAATGCGAACACCATTTTTCCGGCGATGACCTGTGGACTAATCGCCTGATGGACCGATTGCAGGGGAATGTTCACGCTGGCCTGGTAACGTGTATGTTTCAAGTCCGTGAAGCGGTGTTTCTTGCTAAAACCCCCGAGTAATTACAGTCATTGTGTCTATTGTTGACTGACAAACAGGTCAGAGTGTAATGACTTACATGTGCTGTTTTTGTTTGGGTAGCATACATGGAGTATGGCACAATAGCGTCATTCTTTTTATGACTGAGTGGTTTCATTTTACTATTATTAAGTGAATATATCTTGCGAGAAATTTTCTTAAAGGCTCTAACTTTGATTTTAAATGAATATGGGTAATTTATCACTACCAGGCACAATTCCCAAACAATAGTGCAGTTTCTTGCACACGTAAGTGTAATTAGACAAGGCCATTTAAGAAGGTGTACCATCACACATTTACAAACAGGAACTTGGATTTGAAAGTTCAACTTTCACAAACTTTCAGGTATAAGAATTAAGACTAACCGTCCTGCAAAATGTGTGTGCCCATTCGTTACTCACATGGCACGGAAGCTGGTGGCCCACACCAGGATGTTTCTGAGGAGCCGAGAGGATGACAGGTGCTTTTTGTAATGGCTTGCTGATGAGAGCCAATCAGCTGATTCCATTCTGCTGCTTTTTTCCCATCTCCCCTGTTGTCATCTGGCATGCTAAAGTAAAGATGAGCCTGATTGACAGATGCATCCGGGTTCACAGTTTATTGGTTCCAGCAAAAGAAGCAGATATGCCAATTTAGACAGGGGAGTGACAAAAAAGTTTCCATCTAAATGGAATAATTTTACCACTGGGAATTCTCAGCTGGGGGAAGAACAGAGGCAGGCCTTTTTTCGTTATTTTAACAAGGGCTGAATGACAAACATATACGACAGTAAGAGGCTGACAGAACAGCAGCTTTTGATGCTTCACAGGGGAGCTATGAAATAAACAATAGGCAGAAAAATTGAATTACAGCAGGGTAGGATTGTCTGCTCGGGCAGGAGGAGAGCTGCTGCAGGCAGCAGTCAGCTGCGGAGGGAACCCAATGCATCATTAAATAGTCCACACTCTGTTTTACACTCTCACTGTGACTCCTTCTCTCTGCTTCCGTTCATCCGCTTTTCCCATTCCTTGCTTACGATTTCACTCTCGCCAAGACTCTCTTTCCTGTCGTTCTTCCTCGATTGAACTTTTAGGTTTGCTTCCCACTGTTTCTTTCTGCATTAAACATCCTCTTGTGTCTTTTTTGCATTGGGATTAAAATCAGTGTGTATATATGTGTTATATGTATATAAATGCATATGTATGTTGTTTTTACACTAATAATTTTATTGTATATTTTTTACTATAAAATAAATTGTGTATACATGAATTGTTTAAAATCAATGATGTATGTTTAAAAATATAAGTTTATCAAATGATTTAGTTTACAAATTGTCAAACATATGAGACATATGTTTACATTTATTATATATTACATATTTATAGAATATAAAACATATATATATATATTTGTGTATATTGCGTATTATTTTTATAATGTTTTAATTATATATATCAAGTTTGTATAGAATTTTGATTTTCCTATAAACCAGTTTAGTAAATACTATGGTGATATATAATAAATGAATAAAAATATCTTGAATCATGTATAATGTATTATATTACAATTGATATTGCCACTTTGTTATTATTTTTATTGTACGTGTTATATGTCATTCAAATTCACTATTTTTAATTCCCGAGTCGTCTAGACTTCATTGGAAACACATTATTTTTATTTTGCTCTCATTAACAACTGTGTATGCGTTTCATAACTATGTTAATTACAAACCGAATGTCCTTACGCTCAGCGATCCTTGACTCTGAATGACCTTCATGGAAAGGTTATATAATCACTACTACAGTCCAGCTGACATATCAAAAATATTTATTCTCAGAAAAAAATGCACTGGCAGACAGGTGCGGAATAAAGGTATGGCTTGATGCCATATTGATTTTTGTTACTATGTAATATCTGTTTTTGCCCGTAATCAATTATGTGTGTGATACATCAGTCTCAAGAGTTTCGAATGGTCTCTGTTTCTGCTCTTGCTGCTGTCGCTCGTTTTTAAAATGAGTCTGTCAGTACCACGTTTTTCCAAAGCCACAACCAAATGGGGTTGCAGTGAGTGAGGTAACAATCTCTTCATTCTAATGGGAAAAGAGCCAACTAATTTTTTGATTTGATTATTATTATTATTATTATTATTTTGTATTGTGCTGAATTAGACTGTCCCTGTGTGTACATTTATGTATAGTTATATTTGTTGACTTTTTTCCCCTTTGCATGCTATGATTTTTGAATAATCTGGTTCTGCAGTAAAATAACTTTAACTTAATAATGGCAACAAAAAAAAGCTTCAGAATTCTGAAGTCTTGTATTGAATTGTACAGGGAGGTTCAAAGTACAAAAACAATCCACAAAACCCAGGCATGTGAAATGTATTTGTTCATTTCTACAGGCTTTTCCTCTATACATGATTTAGGGATCATTTAAAATGAAGGGTAGAATTGAACACAGTAGTAAAGGAGAATACAGAATACCATTTTACTTGATTTGCATAGAGACTTAAACAGTATGAACAAGTTAAGTAAAAGTGAACCAAAACAAAACATACAAACAGCCGCACATGTGGTGATAGCATCTGAAACCAAGCCACCGACGCAGGACTGGTTTCAAACATTTTGTTGTGCGTCTCTGCAAAGCACAACACACTGAAGACACAAATGTAGTCAATCTTTTTTTTTTCTTTCAATATCTACAAATGGAATCAGTAAATTAGTACGATACTGCAATGGTGAAATGTAGGTGATCTTATATACATAGAAGAATTCTTTTCACATTATACACAAATCATTCTACAAAGCAGCAGTTTGTTGCCAATGACATACCTTTGAGTAACAGAATTCACCTTTTTGTGTACATTGCTGTGGGGCTAAGATGGATCTTTTCCTTTTTGTTCAACATTACCACATACAATCAGTATTGACTACTATTAAAACATAATACTGTTTTATTGACAGATACAGCAAATAAAATATTAAATATCAAACTAAGTCTTTGGAAAACGTGGTATAAAGTACATTCACTTTACATTTCCAGGAGTGTATGTATGAACCATTTCCATTTCTATCCTCAGTGTCCCACATAATATTTGGAGAAACGTTTGTTCATCCACACAAAAGGGTTACATGCATGTCTACCTCTCAGGACCATAGCCAAACCATAAAAAAATAAGTAAATTAAAAAAGCTGTAAGGCATTTGTTGTACAATTGACTGCTAATGATTACTTTGGTACTGAGCCAGTCAGAGTCGTTCTGTCTCAGTTACACGATACAAACATGGTTCTTTTGAGGAAGTCTTTTAAGGAATCCACACTAAAGGACAAAAAAAGGCATATACTAGTTTCTAGCATATAGCAAGTGTATTCTTGTCCAATGTTGTGGTTACTTTGTCAATTCGAGTCGACCTATTTACTTAAATAGAACATGTAATCTGACAAACTTTAGAAGATAATTGCAATTCATTGTACTTATAAATCCAGTAATGCAAAATAGTGCAAACGAGAAAAGAGCGGCACCGATCATGATATTGGAGTTTACACATGATAAAATGGAATATCCCGAAAAGGTATGACACACAAATGCACACACGCACACAAACCATCAGCTAAACCAAAACAATAATTTAATATACGGTTTTCTTTTCAGGTCATATACAGCAACAGTTAACAACTTCTTCAGTGTCTGACCTGTTTTTTCTTCTTTTTTCTATTTTATTTCCCCCCATTTTGATTGTGTATCACAGAAAATGTTAAATCATGTTGGTAATTTCATACCACGAGTCAGAGATGGCTTCTAAGACTGTTACACTTGTCTTTTTGACAGAAACTGGAGCAATACTGCAGTTTTCTGCTCAGCTGACACGTCGCTGTTCTGTTTGTGAGAGGTAAGACACTAGTGAAATGGTGTAGGACGAGGGCAAATTATGTTAAAGGCCTCAGGCAACCTTGTGTGTGTGTTTGATCTGTTAGTTATACTAAATACAGTATGTAAAGGAATGTATTGATTGATTTAAAGAGAGAACAAAAATAAAAAAACAACAACACATCAATTGTTACTTCGTACTTCTTCACACGGTTCGTCTTGTTTTATATTTTGTATAATATATATATTTTTGTAGAATCTTTCAAAGTCTTTTCAGGAAATAGTTCAGTCATTGTTCAGTAATTTAGAGAATGAGAGCCTTAGTGTTGATGTTGCGTGAGGGGGGTATAGTCGATGTCTGGGGGGGGGGAGGACCCGCTGTTGCTTGACCCTCCTAATCCGATCTCGGCCCTGTGAAACTGAAGATCGCGTAGCCATCTTCAATCCCTCTGACCTTAACGGCATTCAGACTGGTACGATATGGAGGCCGTGGCCATGGTCCAGCAGTTTGATTGGGTTGCCATGGTAACTAGTGGCGGTCATAGGCAGTGGCAGCAGTGGGAGGGGCGGAGCCCCGGGATGCGGCACTATAATAATAAGGGGAACCTGGAAGTTAACAGAAGAGCGCAGTGTTTGAAACCACAGCAAGAGCAACACTTACGCCCACTCTTAATAATTTTGCTTATGTAAAATACAGTCAGACTATTCTATTAGGTTGGGAACCTCGGCACGCACAAAAGCACTTGCGAAGGGCTTATGCGCGTCTTAATTTAGAGATGCAGTGTGTTATGACCTCGCTAATCAAAAAGAGAAATAAAACTGTAGCTAGTTTAGTAAAGCTGTATGCAAATAATGTCATTGTAAAATGTGATTATATTAATCCCACTTTAAAGCGACTAATCCCATAAGGGATAAGCAAAAAGGGTTAATACTCACTTAATAACGCGGGGTTGCTGAACCGCCAAGCTTCATTGTAAGTTGTGTACTGCGGGTGAGAGTAGGGATTTCCTGAAAAGTCGCTTCCTGAAATCAAACACAAATGACAAGTTAGCAATAAAGCAAATTGTGTATCTTAAAGGCATATTCATGCGTTCAGGATCAATTACGCTCAACTGTCAGCATTTGTGGAATAAAGTTGATCACCACAAAAAAATATTTTAAATAAAACAAAAAAGCAACAATCAAGGTTCAAGCCAATTTTGAAGGATTGTAAAGAATTTTGCAACATTCAACCACAAGACCACTCACTGACATTAATACATGTCCAACCTGATTCAGTATTTGAAGAGTAAGCTTTCAAATAATCGTTTTTTGGTCTCTTTTAACCACACATAAGGGAGGATCCTGAAAAAAAAGTGGTGTAGGATTTACTTTGAAACAATTTCTAATAAAATTGCTAGTAAATTTCACAAATAATTCACTCCCCCCTTTTTCACAAAAAAAACTAATTAAATGTATAATTCTGAAGTGAAAAATAATTTTTTCTTGTAAAATCTACTCCAATAATGTTTTTTTTTTTTTTTTACAACTTCAGAACATTATTTTTTGATGTTTTTTGAATTTGTGTGATTCAAATTCAAAGGAGGGACAAGTAGAAATTCATTTTTATGGCAAGGTAATGACAAATGCTGTCAATTGAGCTTAACTTGTACTGAATTAATCTAATGCTATGCTTGAAATATTGCATCGCATTAGTTCAGCACATCAGAACTAAAGGAACTGGCATAGTTTCACAGCTCTAGCTAGCAGATGGCACGCCCTGTCCTCTTTCCTACGCCCTGGTGCTCGGCCATTTTGACTGAATTTGTTACATTAATCCTGAGCTGGGTTTTGAAGTTTCCTTTCTTTGATTCTGCTGTTGCACTCTTACGATTCTCTATTCTTTGGCCGCACCAAAGCCCGGCTTCAAAAAACCTCCCCAATGGATTCGTTCTCGCACACACTCGGCCCTTTTTATACGGCCGAATTCTACTTTCAGGAAGTGGCCCTGTCCATGTCAGTGAGCAATGCTGTTGGTCGCCCACGTTTCTTTCTTTTATGAGACAATAAAGGCTGGGTTATATATGAAGCTGGTGAGGAATGGCTTTTGCTTTAACAGTGTTTGGGGTCTGTCACTAAATCTTAGTCGTTCGAGGGCCAGATGAATGGAAGTGCACACAAAACCCATGGCTCTAGGATTTAAGAGGATTTCTCAGCCTGTGTGACCAATGAAAATGAATCTTTGATGAAAACATATTTGATGTACCTGTAAAGATATGTTTGCCCAGCAAATGAATCCTGTCACTGAATTAAATTTGCCCCTGCGAACTATTCATGTTTGTGGGCCGTGGAAGCCCAAGACAGACTTGAATCTATCTAAGGCACTCAACGGTGACCGAGAGAAGAATCCCTCTCTGTGTTTGATGTAAAATATTTGTTTTCCAATTTTCACACACTGCATGTTTGTGCTTGGACTTTGTGAGCACTGATGTTATCCCCTGGCTCCACATACAATTGCATTTACACTTTTCCAACTTCTCTGCAGCACCTCTCAGACTGTCTGTTTGCATACGTATGTGTGTGTTTGTGCTGTTTGGGGAGAGGTCGCCGGTCTTGCTGCCAGATTGCATCCTGTCCTGGCAGTGAAACTCAAGTCGGGTCCCTCTGAGAGATAGTGATTTAAATATTTACAGGCCTTCCTGCCCACTGTTTTGTGACCCTTAACTGTTTGCTGTGAACCTGAACTGCAGGTTAAGTAGAGGGGAAAAGAGATACGCTCTGCAGCACTGGAGGCAGGGTGGAGAAAGCTGTGTTTATCGATGGCTTGTGAGAGCGTCGAACGGTCGGGGAGAGCGAGGGAGGGGCGTAATGAATGCTGGAACCCGAGTGGAACTGAGAGGAATTGTCCTATATCCCGCACTTATGTCCCTGATCACTTATTGAGAGATGCTAATTTTCTCCTCAGCAGCCGATAAACTGAGGCTACTTCTCAGGTTATTGACTAGTCGAAATCGAGATTCACGCCTCGTCCCCCTCTAGTCTGTTGTCTTTGGGGCACCAGTCCCTGCTGAACCGCGCTCCCGCATAATCGGGTTTGCGCCGGAGTATTATCCGCTCTTAAGAGGGCCGGGGTAGAATAAACAGAGCGCACCCGAATGGTCAGGGGCAGGAATGCGGGTGTCACGTCGCCTTTCCTCAAGCACGCATGCCCGGAAAATGGTACCGGGCAGGCTGACCGAAGAGGGCAAACAGGAAGAACTTTGGGGCCAATCGAATCGAAAGTTGGGGATAAATGGCAATTAAAATGGGGGAGCTATAGTACATAATTGGGCTAAGATTGCCAGGTGCATGGCAGCTGCAAACGTATCACAAGTATATGGCTTTGACATGACCTCCGGTTTCCTGAAGAGGATTCAAATGCGCTCACTGTGAAGGACTGGTCGGCTGGAGAGTTACGATCCTCCGCTAAAATTGAACGGCCGCATAAAAAGAGCAGTACCGTATACTCAGACCAGTGCCAGCAAGGGTAGGTGTGTAGCTGTGCGGTCCGTCAGTGGTGGAACGTGAGGTGCGGGTATCCTGGTAGTTGTGCGGCGCCCCCATGTCTCGACCGAAAGAAAGTCACAGGGGGTGAGGGCAGCTGCACCCATTCGAATAATAATGCAACAACAATCGCACAAAGGGCGGGGACAATGGGTTATTTATGGTGTCTTGTCGTCCTTAAAATTGTTTATAATACATAATTATAATAACTAGTATAAGAGTGTAAAAACTGAAGAGGAAAATAATCCAGAATTTAAGATTTTTATTTTATATATATATTCAGTATTTCTATCATTTCTTTTAGATATTCTGTAAAAAAAAAGATACAGTAAAAACACATATTTTGATACATTAAAAATGATGATGCATAGAATAAAGTGGAAAAGCACCCCATGCATTAAACTAGTGTTACACCATGCACATTAATGATAACAATACTCAAACATATTTGTTTTCCTTAAAAATACAACCCTGTAACCCTTTTCAGCTTTTTTATTGTAGACAAATAACTAGAAAACCCACACCCCAAACATACAGTAGGTAATGATCACCTCTCCTTAAATTCACAACTTGAAAAACTGATGACCCTGCAGAAGCTAAAAACAACTCTGCTTTTTTTCTCTTCTAGGTCACTCTGCCTTTTAACTTCCTCTATTACACAGAGTGGCGCTGCAGGACTGCCGGGGTTTGACGGAAAGAGGGTTCTTAACGTGCGCGCAGACACCGAGGAAGCACATAATGCCTCGCCAGGTGGGGGGCATCACTGCTGCTACACACCAAAGCCCCAGAACCATCACGGAATGAGAGCGCTACACTGACTAGGTTTGTCCTTATTAATTTCTGTGAGTGAAGTGGCTTTGTGTGTCCATCGTAGCAATCCTGCATGAATGTGCGGCGCAAACTTTAAAACCAGCATCGTAGCCTGTCGTGGCAGTACCCCAGATGGTCAGCCACCTTCGCAGTAGTGTCAGCCCCCAGCATTGTTTTGAAAGGGCACCAGTGAGGGTCATGGGGGGGGGGGGGGGGGTGTGAGGGGGGGGGGGGTGGTGGTGGGGGGGGGGGGGGGGGGAGGGGGGGGTGGGGGGGGGGGGGGGGGGGGGGGGGGGGGGGGGGGGGGGGGTGGGGGGGGGGGGGGTTGGGGTGGTGCGGCTGGGGGGGTGGTGGGGGGGGAGGGGGGGGGGGGGGTGGGGGGGGGGGAGAGTGCGGGGGGGGGGGGGGGGGTGGGGTGGGGGGGGGGGGGGTGGGGGGCGTGGGGGTGGGGGGCGGGTGGGGGGGGGGGTGGGGGGGGGGGTCTGGGGGGGAGTGGGGGCGGGAGTACTACCCAGTCCCATTTGCAAGTGAAGAGTCCACCAGGCAAAGTGGCGCACTAGGATGGTAAGCAATGTTAAAATCTGTGTTTTAGTGTGATATTGTGCTTTTGGTTTAATAAATAGGATCAAAGGGCAAATTACAACCGAGTTGTTGTCTTGTTTTTGGTCATTAACTAAAAATATAAATGCAGTTACAGAGTATGACAGACACGCAATCCCACACACACATTAACAAGCATGTTAGAAATACTAATACAGAGGCTTTCAATAATATACATAAATCGAACTAGAGACTAGACAATAATTAACAGTACTTTTCAGGACAGTACAGGACAGCAGCCGTCTCCAGAAGCACCATGGAATGTGTCCCAATGTATTTTAGAGTAAATTAGATTTTAAATGCCATTAAAAAATTTAGGGATGCGGCGTCTTGGGGAAAATGGAGGTTTGCCATGTATCTATTCTATACCATTTGTGTTTATACTCCAACCTTTTTCCAACTGGTGGGGTCGCGAACCCTTTAGGTCAGTGGGGGGTGGGACAGGGATGAAGACGGGAAGTGTTTACGACAAAAAAACGGGTGATTGGCGACCGCGTGGTCTTAAGTTAAGTTATCTGTGCGTAAATCGTTAATGGAAATGTAATTGATTTCAGGTGATCATGCACGCCTACAAGTGGCAACAGCCAATCAGTCAGGCTAGCAGGGGGCAGCAGGAGCCAGCAGAAAGGCATGCGAATAGGCGGGATGTGCTGCTCAGAAAGCAGGATAGAATGTTAGCGATCGCTGTGTGAAAACAGTATCAGGGCTACGGAAACAAGAAAGTCGGGAGAAACAACGTTGACATATGCAAGACAGGTCTGTACGGTCGCCTTAAAAAGTCTTAAATAGAACCAGGCATGGAGATTTTAAGAGAAAGCGGTAGCGCCGATACGGGGAAAAGAAGGGGAAAAGACGGACGGTCACTGGGACACAAGCCATGTAAGCCAGTACTAAATAAAAAGTTGGGGGGTTAGATGGATGCTCATGTCCGTCTTTTGGGGATAGAGCAGCAAAGGATCTTGGACTGCCAGGGGGTGCCACCCCAAAGTCAAAAAAAAAAAAAAAAAATCTTTTGCTGTTTCCCCTCTTAGCCGAGCTCAGGGTATGTTGGGGAAGCGGTCTTCGTCTGGGTACAGGTATGATGAGTGGTATGTTATTTGAGGGGATTGTAGGGATGTGGGTAGGGCTGTACCTGCTATAATAGGCTGGCTTGCATACTGGCTGTAGCTGGGTACATGATGGGCATAGGCACCGTAGCAGGGGGTGGAGGCATCTACTGACACGCTGGGCTGGAGGGGCAACAGTTCCGCTAGGCCCGAGATTGCCAGTGTGGAAGGGGTGAAAGGAGCCATGGAAGCCTCATGCGGCTCCTGCTTAACACACACGGAGGATGAATGTGACTCTGCCAGGTGGAGAAAAACAACAAAAAAGCCACACACACACACAATCAGACAATGCACAATCGCTCGCACTCAGCAAAAAAAACAAAACAAAGATGAATCATGACAGATGGAAGTACTGAATGGAAGCAGTAAAAGAAAAAGGAAAATGAAGTTTGGCTGACAGTGTTTGGTGTTGTTGTGGTGCTACATTGCGTTTAGTAGGAAAAGAAGGATTTATGTGAAGTTACAACTGCCGTGGTGTTCTGACTCAGTTGCTCGAGTGTGTTCAGAAGTTTTAACAGAGCCTCCAGAGGCACACGCTCAGAAAACAACATTTCAACACGCACGAGGGGATTTGGTCATGAAAAGCCAGGAAATGTTACTGTGCACTTTGAGCTATGTGAGGGTTTTATGTGCGAAAACTGATCCACAAATCATTACATCAAAGATACTTTGCTGGCTATATATTTTTATTATAAACATGTATTTTGCAATATTTTGGAAAAACTATGTATATTTATTTTTCTTTCTATGACAAAAGAATAATGTATTTCTGTTTTTAAGTATATTTACAGCTGACAGTGAAAGCATTAGTCACAGCAACTCTCAGGGAAGCGTCATCTCACACAAAAACATGAATGTGATTTATTTTTTGTGGCTTGGTGCCAGGAATATATCTCTACAAATTTAGAAGTTTCAACATAAATTAAATAGTTATATATTCAACATAAATGAAATAGTAATATTGTGTCTGTAAGTAGTTTTTTATCTGCAAATAAGTGGGGGGTCTCACTGACGGGTTAGATGCAAGTAAGTGTGATCACGCACAGTTGGTGGAGAATCTCAGTGTTCTGGTACTGTTGTGCATTTCATAAATGGCATTACATGGTGGACAAAGGTTTTACAGGTTCCAGCTTATATTATACTAAGGCATATAATTAAACACACTATACGAGCAAGTGGTATAAATTACTTGAGCCCTGACCTACACCAGATAAAAGCACAACTTACAAAAGAGAAACAAGTCACAGTAACACAGATGATATTTTTTTTCTTGTCACAACCCAGAAACTACAGTGTTATAAATTCTTTCTTTCAGGGGGGCATCATTTTTTATGTCTTTTTGTTTGTTTTTTTTATTTTCTGCTCTTGTTTTTTCTATCCAGTTTTTCTCAGAATGGAATATTATTTGCTCCATAAAGACTTTCACAGTCGTCTTTTAACTTTAGATTTATATCTAAATCTAAATAAAGCTACATTTTTATAAAAACCCTTGAAATGATTTATCCATCAAATGAGCTAAAAATGATCAATATAAACAGGTAAATCACTTTGAAACAATATTTCTACAATAGCATCAGCAAACAGCAGCTTGGCTGGCAGATCAATCAAGCTCAAATACAGAGAAATTTCCCTAAGGTTCGGAGATAAGAGTCGCATTGCCAAACAAAAAGCCTGCAAACTGCGACACACAGCCCCTTTGCATCGCCAGTCGTAATATAATTTGGCTGATGAGGTTTGGCATTTTTCATCTTAGCGGGTTTGCCACTGCAGCTCGAGCAATCAATGTGAGCTCTGTCTTCATCTCTCTCTCCACTCACCCTCTTTAACATCCTCTGCTGTTAACATGGTCTGTGGGGAGGGCTCTCACAGCTTCATGATAGCCTCATTAGCTGTTTCCCAACTATTGTTGTTTTACAACCGAGCTATGTGCGGAGAGTCGCTCATTAAGATAAGGCCTCCTTGTTGTCAGACGCAATCCTGACAACCCGTTCTGACCTAACGCCAAGAAATCAGGCAACTTAACTGGCTTCTTTCCCACACAAATCAATGCCAGAATTTCCTTTCCTGAGCAAGTCTGGGACTAACAGCCGAATCTTCATACAGCAGGAGCAGGATAAACATGGTGATTTTTAATTAAGAGAGACATACAGAAACGAGGCGGTTAGATGACTATATTAAAGAGAAGAAGATGACGGCAATAAAGCCTAACTTCAAAAATAAAAAACCTTAGAGGCCAATAAAGGAGAAAAGGAAAAAGAGGCTGTCGGAGGCCTCGCGTTTTCACGGCCTCTGCTTTGCCGCTGTAAAGCAGACAAGGGCGTCCACTACACTGACCGAAGCTCAGTGTTCAAGATCACTGAACTCTGAAACTAATCAGAGGTGGTGTTGCTTATTGTCCTGGAAACAAGCAAGACCTGCAAAAAGGAAGGCTGTCAACCTCCTGATTACCGAGATGGAAGATAAACACTGGTCTATGTGGAGGCGCATCACATCTCAACACGAACCAGAGGTATAGAGTTCTCCATGTCTGTCCCTCGCTTTCATGAATGCACGGTTTCACATGGGTGCAGAGAGAGAGAGAGAGAGAGGAATGACTTCCTTTTTTTTTAAAAACCCAACCGCTCCAGCAAGGTCGCTTGCCTTAGGATAAACTAAATTACTTTTATAAATAAATACAAGTAAGCCACATCCACAGTGACACTGGACCTCAATTCTCAACATTTTGTCACAGGAAAAATGGAATAGACTGCTTCAGCCTGATCAATTACAGCAATTAATGTTTGGACGGCCAAATTGCTTGAATCCCCAATATAAGTTCCTAAAGTCATCATTTATCTTCGAATGTGGCTCAACGGGTTGTGACAGCTATTGGGAGTGGAAAGAAACATCAATAGTGTTGGCTAGTAGGGCCCGCCGGCGTCGGGTGACTCAAGACAGAAGCAGTTTGTCACTGGGCCACACATCAGATACCTCAGTCTAGCCGGCAGCGTGTTGTTTGCTGCTCACTGGAGAATAGCGGGCCACACTTAAAAAATGGCTTTCTGACAGATATATTTCAGCCGGAGATCAACAGCAGCATAAGCCAACACAAAGCAGTCTTTTATTTCACTCTGCCTGCATATGCTGCTTTTCTTTCTTACTTTTCTTGCTTGTTTTTTTTCTTGTTTTTTTCAGACATGGAGCTCTGTTGCTTTCAGGCCCGGGTGCTCATTTCTTCCTCCCTCTCCCCCCTTATCCTCTCCTCCCATCTCTCCGAAGAGATTTGGAACAAGGGGGATCCCTTCAGCACCTGCTCAGGTTTTCAGCGGATCGGAGGGGTGCCTATTTACACGGTACCATCCTACTGGCACCAGGAAGACTTCCATTATATGGCTCGGCAGGGACAGCGCTTAAGAATCCGCACTAGTCATTCATTGTGAAGGTATGTGCAAACGGCCTTTTTAAAAGGCTAGCCATATCTGGACAGCATCCAGACTTTTTACTGCAGTTTGAATAATTTGTGCCACTGTTTTTTCCCTCTACTACAGTTAATACATGAAAGTGTGGAATGTGCATGACGCATAAGGGCAAGTATTGCCTCTGATAAGTCTGAAGGCCTTTAAAACAACAGAAGCATAGATTAATCCTACACCGACTCTATTAACTGTACTTTCTGGGATTTTACATTATTTATTTATCTAAAAAATATCATTCATATTTTAAAGTATGCATCTATTCCATTATTTAAAGGAATGTACTTTACTGCAAGTTTTTTTATTTATTAATTAATTAGATTTCATCCGGCATCATAAATTTTGGTTCAATAGACAAGCTATTTTCAAATGCATTTTCCTTTAGGACTTTAGGTACAGAGCAGTAACCCCTAAAACTAATTGGGTAAACAGTTAACTCAAAAAACACGTCTCCTATGCCTTGTAGTGCCCTTAAAATTCCAATTTCTGTTTTGTAATGAAGAGTTCATTAATCATTCATCTTTAATAGATTATGCAAATCGCAAGACATAAAATCAACAAGATCAATGGCAGCGTGAATTTTAATTGGCTCAGGAAAACATTGCTGGGAATGAGCATAATCTCCAGCTCTCTCCAATGAGAGGGAGTAATTTATTCAGAATTGGCTCTCAGTGTAAATGCGTAGGGTAATTTAGCACTTTAACTCTGTCACCTTATTCTTATTTCCAGTTTATCACATGCAAGTACATCATAACATTACGCTATTGCATCTTTGAACTGCTTTCTTTGCTTTTTTTTTTTTTTTTTTTAATAAATGATGTTTTTACTGCCAAAGGTAATTTAGAATACGACATGGAACAGTTAATATATAAGACTATAAAGAATGTCATTTGAGCATCGACATTCTGAAAAAACTTGAGAACGTAATTACAACTGTATTTTATTTATTTATTTTTATTTAGGTTGCCAGGGGAAAGTATTCTCATCATGCATGCATAAACCAACACCATTGTGAAATTATTAACAACAATAAAAACTTAAACAACCATTTGGAAATCTCTACCAGAAGCAAGAGGTGGTCTGCACTAAGACCTCCGGTGTGTCCCGTCCCAGGTGCAAGAAAGGCCACCTGCCATGAGGGTGCTCCCTAGACCGAGACTGCTTTCATACAAAGGACAAAAACACACCTTTCTTCTCCAGAGGCCCAACTTTCTGGAGGGAACTCTACCTCCCACATATTACCGAGGGGGGAAAAAAGCCCTTTCTTTTCACATAACATTATCCAGCTATCATTTGAGAAGGGGGCACAGCAATTTTCAATCATCCTGTCCTCCGCCCACACAGAACTCATTGGCTTTGATGGCTCCTGCATAATTATGTGAATTTTATTAAAAGCTCAGCGTATTAATCTCAGCACGACAGTTGGCTATCAGTAAACTTAACCTTCTCTGAGGTAATAACAGCCGCAACAATGAAACAATATTTCAATTAGCCAGGCTGACATTAACCACCGCATACCACGAGGAAAAAAAACCAAAAAAACACTGCAACATTAAAAGGCCAAACCGTGCTAAGCCGCCATATTTCTTTCTGAGAGCTTTGAGCTGAAGAAAACATTTCGGTACTACTTCGGTGGTGAAGTAGTAAAACAATTCATCAGTTTTTGAACAGTGACACTGGCCAACAATTCTCCATAATCACTTTGAATGCTGGCTCTTGCAAGTAACAGCGCCTGTCTGTTTTGACCGTTCCTCTCTTACACGGCCCCTCAGAGCAGGCAGCACTAATCCATCCACTATAGATCAACATGTCACATTCCACTCTCACCTGTCCGCTCAACTCCCACATAAAACAGTCACATAGTCTAGAATATGAACGTCCTGCCAGTATTCTAATAGTCTGCCGGGATGGTGGATCCAGCGTTCTTACCTGTCACTAACCCCCCCCCCACCCCCCCCCCCCCTAACCCGGTAGCTCTGTGACACGCTGGAGCCCAAATCTGAGCTGACGCTGGTTGACAGACTGGGCTTGACTTCATCCAGTCCAGGGTTCAGTGCTGGTAGCGTGTATTCATTAGCCTGCCAATGAGGGGAGGGGGACACTTTAAGTAGATATATCTTGGGATCTAAGCATCACTTTTAAGGTGTCCAATTAGAAAGCTTTCTGCCTCTGAGCTACCAGTCCTATGTTATTTTATTTATTTATTTTTTAATGATATTTCTTATGATTTAAGGAAAATGTTTTACACCAGGGATTTAATATAGTGGCGGCTCAGTTACTGTGGCTTTGTAAATGGGCACCTGAAATCCTGTTCTACTAAACTTGCACATTATTTTTATTTCCCCCAGTCAGTGCATGTGGGTTTTGGTGGAGTTAATGTGAACTGTGTGTGCATACATTAAGGATGTGAGCGGGACAGAGAGTAGGATTTGGAACAGACTGAAAGGAAGGGGTGTCAGCTGTCTCTTTGTGCTTGACTGCAGTCATTCCCCTGACCAGCCAAGGGAGGAGACGGGGCCGCTTTGTTCGATTACCAACATGGCCTCGTTTCGAGACCATTTGTGATTGTTTTCTTTAGGATGAGAAAATGATGACACGAACATAATCCCAAAACAGCTTTCTATTATTATTTTGAAATGCTAAAACATTGACGCTTATATTTTCTGGATTTGTATGTTGGATTGAGCTGCATTTGTGGTACTATGACTTTCTTTAAATAGGTTTCTTTGTAACTAACGCAACAAATGAGAATAGATTTCCGGCTACCATTGTTCCTCACGTATTAAAGTGCGAGCGTACATATGTCCGTATACGTCTGCGTGCGTGTGTGTGTTCGTGCATCTGTGCACTACAATAGGGCCGGTGTCCCAATGGGAAATGCAGTGACCCCAGACTTGTCTGTCTCTATTCCAGATAAACTCTGATTGTCTGCTACAAATGTTCAGTTGGCCAGTAGCGGATGTTCCTCTCTATTTGGTCTGGCCTCAGATGCACAACAGCTATTTTATCATGCAGATAGGGGCAAGTTGGGCGTGGGGTAACTGAAGAGCCATCTGAAAAGGATGACCAAATGGCTGGCAGAAGTGTGGGAGGGGTGAGCCCATTGAGTTTAGCATTTCCAAAATGGCTTTTTAATGCCCGGCCTCACACACCAGACATGGCTAATAGGTCCGCTCTTTCAAGAGTTAAAAAGGGGGCACAAAAACGGACCAATAAATGGGAATGTAGTCTGATTAATATTACATTAAATTAAAAGTGATTTTTCTGGACTGTTCCAGGACTGTTTTTTTTTTTTTTTTTTCCTCCCTTTTTTTTTTTTTTCCTCCGCTTTTAGCCTCTTTCCTTGCCTTTTTTAATACCTTCTTGGCTTCTCTTTGTGATTGCAAGTCATTTCCAATTCGTTTTGGTATTGATCTTCCAGTAGAAATCAGTCTTGTAATTAGCTGCAAATTAGGCCCTCTACTAGGGGTGAGTGCTGTCCCCCTGATTTATCACCAGTGTAATTCTCTGCGATCGGAGAGAAATTAAAATGAACTCAATTAGGCCACTGCTTTTGCTTTATGGGCCTCTACTTGGAGTTTCAAGGGAAAAATTAATAGTCACTGGTTGTTTGATAGTATAATGAAAGTAAATAAAGCTTATCTCCTGTAATAAGCCAAAAGCTTTAAATAAGAGCTTCTATATACAAGGTGGTGTTTTTTTTATTGTTTTTCACGGCATAATTTTTCATGCAACTTCATTCAGACTGAAGATTTGTCAATTATTTTTTGTATTTGTATCAGTGGATTCATGTTGATGTGCAATTATTAAAAACTATATTAATCTGGCTTTAATGCACCTTAAATTTATTTAATGCATATATTAGTGATGCTTGGGCAAGATGCATCAGTTAACATTTGTCTGGGATTAAATCGTATGGTGACTTGATTTCACTAGTTCATTTTAAGAAAAAATAAACATCTGTTGGTTCGAATGAGCTCTGCTGTCCGCTCACACTTCATTTTAAAATTCGTACTGCAGACTGTCCAACAATCTCCAGATTTTTGGTTAAAAGTATTAGTTTGTTAGTATTCTTCCATTTGCCTCAATATTACTAACCTGCTCTGGCTTGATGTGTTCTGACGTAGGGAAGACGTCGGGGTATGACGGCCGCTCAAACACTCGATCCAGAGCCTCCAGCTGCTGTTGAGTGAAGGCATCGGCCCTCAGGTGCTTCCGTAAACTCTCCACACTACCCTGAGAATCACTGTTTGGGCCAGAGCCATCTGAACCATCTATGAGAGGAGAGAGGGACAAGGCCACATGCTAGTACCAGTCGTTATGGTCCCGTTTCTTCCCAGGACAGGCACCCCATCCCTCCCTCCCCGCACCCCACACAACAGCTACATCTAGTGCTGGAGTGCACCTCTCAGCACCACTGGATGAAAGATTGGAGTATATCAGCTCAAATTCAGTCAGCGCTAGCCTCAAACTGATCCTAATAGCTGTGGAAAGATAGAGCACATGAGGCTGGGAGAGACAGAGAGAGAGGGAAAGATGTGGACGGTGCAAAGTGGGAGAGAGGAGACCCACACCTCCCCCATCCCAGATCAGCATCAGCACCGTCATCATCTGATAGGCCTGCAGTAATTGATGGATTACCTTCAGAGCAAACATATACTTGTGCCATGTGTTTTAGCATGAGCCACCTTGTTCTCTTTCCCGTCAGTGGGCTGGTGGAAAATGGAGAGCTATTATTTAAAAGGCACAATTTCCTTTAGAATGTAATGCTGCTTTCACTTTCAGATTGCTTTCCCCTGGAAAAATGGGAGGCCAGTCCTGACTTGAATACAATTACACAGCTTGACTGCCAGCTTATGCATTTCCCTCCATCTCCCTCTATATAAACAAATGAACAGTTTCCCCTCAGACCGTGACCTCATCACCATCACCCTGCCGAAGCAGGTAGCCTTCCTTCCCCAGTGCCTCATTTTGCTTTTCCGGAAGCCCTTCCGCAAACATCCCGCAAACGTTCGTGCAACCTCGGCAGTTGCGCCAACAGCCTCCCGCTTTTCGTGTCTCTGGTGGTGGAGGGGCTTTTTTGCTCCCTTACAAATCTGTCATTCTAAATTTGCAGCAGATTATGTTCTCTCCTCGGTGAGAGCGTAGTGATATATGATATGCAAGGCCCCTATTGATTGCCTGATCTGGTGGCAGGAGAGAGGCGAAATGAACTTGAAATGAACATCACGCCTCAACTCATTGTGCGTATAATACTCTACTTAATCCCACATTTTTCTGTGGTATGGAATTCAATTGATCAATCATGTTCCACTGATAGTACCATTTCAGGGGCTTTATTGCCATTCTACCCGCCAGCTTGACCTTTTTTCAATGGCTGAGGCTACAGGATGGACTGACTTTCAGGAGAAATAGATCCACAGAGAGGTCTGATAAGAGACTGGGAGATATTACGTGTGTGGGAGTGTGTATTTAAGCTACACTGAGGTGACATTTTTTATTTTCCTATTAATTCCAGTTGTGGTTGTTTTGTTGTGTTTTTTTCTCTCCACATTATCTGAGTCATTCCATATCTGAGTGCAGGCATTTTTTATAGACAGCTCCCTTGGGGGCCTTCTATAAGGCTGCGTGTTGTTGCCGTACAAACCTCAATTGTTCTCTTTGGTACAGAAGAAAATAGAGTCATTAATTACTTTCTATCAGCTGGTCTAAGTGCAAACTGCGATCAATAAGCAGGCGTTTGTCATTTGCTTCGGTGCAGCATGTTTCCCATACTCAAAAGCCCAAAGTACGCAGGGCCGCTAGTTGACACAGGGGATGCAGCTGTGGGGGGGCTGGGCTGCTCTCCGTTACGTTACATTTAGGGGAGATTTAGGTTAGAGCAAGGTTAGATCAGCATTTCTCACTGGAATTTTTTGAACATTTAACAGAGATTCAGTGTGAATGCAGTAATGTTGTCTAGGCTATTTATATGGCTCCTGTTTACATCAGTGCTCATGCTATATTGATTTCATTGGAACACTTGAGTGTGTTTGTTTTGACATCCCACTGCATTAGCACTCTGGTGCTATGGGACTAGAGCTTTGTCAGATCAGATAACCAGAGTCCATAAAACAGGCCTCCCCTGGGCTTCCTCCTCTGGAGAGTCCAGTTCAAATAAAACTAAGAACAAGAGACAGTCAAGGGCTTATCATGGTGAACTTGTCATTTTAATACATGCACTGTACGTAGTCAAAGTCTGTACATGTAAGAACTTTTGAATATTTTAAAGTGAAATGTCCTAAATTTGTGAAATTAGGTTTTAGGAAGTATGTGCTTAGGGTTGACCGGGCAGGTGTGACATTCTTTTAAGAGAACAGTGCTGAGTTTCCTGCTTTCATCTCATCAGATAAGACTGGCTTGAATGAGAGAGCTTTTTGAAAAGCAAATGAGGGTCTCGTGACCCTTGACCTGATATCACACATCCACTCTTATATGGGTAGTTTACCCAAAAATGAAACATTTGTCATCACTTACTCGCCCTCATATTGTTCCAAACCTAGACTTTCTTCTGTTAAAAAATGTTTGAAGAATTGTTTAAAATGTTTCATACAATGAAAGCCACTGGGGTCCAAAGTTGTTTTGGACCTTATTGACTTTCAATGTATGGGGAAAAAATCACAAAGGTTTGAAAACAATGAGAGTAAATGATGATAGAATTCAAATTTTGGATGAACTCTCCCTTTAAGTCTGATGGTGAGTGTTCCATCAAAATGTTATAAAAAAAATTCTGATTGTACAATTTTTTTTGGATCTAATAAAAAAGTAACCTTTTTATACTTGCTCAAAAACTAGGAATTTGTGAGTGTGCACAAATTATATGGAGAAGCAAAAAGAAAAATAAGTTTGGCACTTCTATTTATGAAATCTACGGTGCAGCAAGGCTGCACAGCACATAACTAAATCAGAAGAAGACGAGACAATAGGAAAAAGAACAAGAGAGAGATGGAGGGAGAGAAAGAGCGAGGTAGCAGCGGCAGCACAACCGGGGCTGTTAATTTCCTGTTATGTTACAGCGTGTTTAAAGGCTTTATTAATTCAATTTAGTGTTGCTGAGCAGTGTGCAGACTGCCAGTAGGAGCTGCGCTTTCTCTTCTTTTCCTTTTTTTCTTTTCTCAGGCTACCGCTTTCAGCATGGGTTTCTCCTCTCACCTATAACACACATTCTTTACTGTACTCACACCCGGTCTGTCATTTAGCACATCGGCCTCATGTGACGCAGCGTTCTGGAACGCAATTAATGAATGCGTATCTCCCTAACTCTCGCTCTCTTTCCTTTTAAAATCTGCGTAATGCGGCGCACCATTAATTCTCAGCATCAGCGTTCATAATTGACTTTTCTCTGACACGATTCCTCTTCGAGCGAACCACCCTGTCCTTAGATGTTTTTGGTGCTGCAGATTTTCACGTTTGAGCTATCGGCCAGGCTGGGGCAGCGGGTCTGCTTGAATGCAGATGTATCAGCCGAGTGGGGGCATAGACCTTTTGTGTCCTTTGATAAGGAGCCCGGCATCTTCTTCTCTGCCGGTTACGCTCTGCAGCCTTTCTCAAATCTGGTCTTTCTCTTTCATACAGAGGCCATCATCATGATGAGATCAGTGGGATGTTCTTATTCGATTTAGACTGAGGCCAATCCATTTCTTGGTTTGGATGTATTTCATTTCTATTCTTTTTTAAAGTAGAATCCATATTGACACAATAGAATCTCACAAGCCATGAAATGGAAGCACAGGTTAAAGCATTCTCGCTGTGGGCCAAACTATTTTAGCATGGGGATTTGAAGTGTGTTGCCGTTCACTCTCAAAGCAATACTTTTAGATGAACAAACAAGCTATAAGTGAAACTTTTGCGTTCTTATACCTCGATGGCACGGATATAATCTCTTTATCGCACTAACGTCAAATAAATACGCTGCTAGGCCTTATAAATCAACCCACTTTAATTTCTTTCATGTGAACGCACGCTCCCACAGCTGATTCAAGCGTCAGTCTGTGTTTTTGCACGCAATTTATTGCAATCTGCCCACTCCCTATGTAGGTTATGTTTGGTTTTATACAGATGGAAGAGAGCCGGGTCACACCAACCTGCTAATCAGCCGATGCAAGGACAGGTGAGAACGAAATGGCATGGAAATTCACAACTCGTGCCTGTACTAGTAATTAACTCAGTTCACTCATTTGTGTTGTTTTGTAACAAAGTATTAACTTTGACAAATGAGAAATCCCAAACAGGCTTAATTTCCCTCTTTTGCCATTAATGCATTTGGCAAGAAAGGCATTCTATTTTCCATAATGAGATACACAAATAAATCTGGCAATGGATTGAAGGGCCTGTGAAGGCAGCATTAAGGTTGAGGCGCATTCTCTGTGCTGGCATAATTGGTATCACTGCTTGCAGACATATAAACCAATCTTTACACAGATAGGGCTGTGTCTCTCTCTTCCCCTTTAGGCTATTTCTTTTGTCTCCTCAATAGCTTGCACATCCATGATAGAGGAAGGGGTGCTAATTTGTGAATTAATAGCTTTTCTCTGCAGAATTGCAAATTCTCTTAAATGTCACTATGTTCAACTTGCGGGCTGCTATTGCCACCAAAGAACTAATCTTGGGAGGCTCCCCCCAACCCTTACCTCCCTCTCCGTCTCTCCCTCTCTGCAACGATCCACAACACGCCGAACGTCACCCATAGCCGGCGAGCAACGTACTACTTTTAATTTGCAGTAACACATGAAAATGACAGATTAATGACTCTTATGACACCTGTGTCCCTGAAGTTCCTCTTGCAAAGGCCTGGTGTACATAACGCGTGTCACACTACATTATCTCCATATCACTCTTGTAATGGGGACCTTTTTTTTAAAGGGCACTAGCATCATCAAATATAAAGACTGCAGAAGCCTATATCTTTTAAATCAAATGCTAACTCATTACACTGACCTTTTTTCCCCAGAACTGGCAGGTTTCACATGTTACGTGTTTCAAAGTGCATCTGCGCAGCTCTTCCTAAAATCGGATTAGCATATTTCTGTTATGTCATCATCTAATGAAGGGAAGATTGACTGGGCCCAGCCAAATAAGGCTCAGGTAGCCCAAGGCTGCTGGGCTGCTATGAAATTGAAACCATACACTGGCTGTCGCTCTGCCTCCCTGATGTCTCGGTGTGAAATAAGGGCTAAGTTTAAATAACACAAAGCTTTTTAGACATTTGGCACTGTATCAAATTACCAGCCATGAGCTCTTCATCAGGGACACGGCATGACATATGCCCTACAAATGTCTTGGTACACCTTGAGAGACCTGCATAAGGTCGTGTGATTCCAGAGGAGGGAAACACATTGGCAACAATGGGAATATTTACTCTAGTCGTTGTAATGAAAGGTAATCCTCGCTGAAGCGGTATTAAATTTGATATTACGCGGGCAAGTAAACTCATGTTTTCCCGCCTAGTGTTTTATGATGCAATTACACTCAAGCCCTTCATCCACTCTTCATGTTGTGTCAGTTCTAATCAAACTAGGAATAACTACCGCCACTGCCGTTTGGCTGGGTAATCCCCTCTCGCTTATGTTATGTCCCTTCTCTGTTTTTAGGAACAAACGGTCTATGACAGTGACAGGAAAAGCACCATGACGGTCTCGGTAAGAGCATGCCACGCTGTAGCAAATGTGATTTTCCACAGTCGCTTTCTTGTAGTGTTTATATATGATCCAGAGCTCTTTCCATAAAGATATCATTAAGCGTCAGTGCGCTCCGTCTCATCCCCCTCCCCTCGACACACAACCCTACACGTGCACACACACACACACACACACACACACACACACACCCTCACAGAGCACTTGATCAGACTCGAGTGGCTTGTGATTAAGCAAGCAAAGAGAAGGTGGGCTAACGGAACTTACAATATCCTATTTTCCTCCCATCCAAGTGGTTGCCACTCCAGAGAACTAAAGAGATGGAAACATAAAAGAAGCAAGTAGCCCTGCTTTGATAAATGTTTTAAGAGATCATTTCCAACCACTTCAACCTCCCTCCCTTTGAGTACAGCACTTTCTGCATTCCCGTTCAGCCCGGTGCCACATGGATGTTTATTCACTAGCATTCAAAAGGTGATTGTATGAAGAACCGATCAGCCATTAGGCCTTAGACGGTATGTGCCCTCTCATTTAGAAAAGAAGAGAGAATGTTGGCATGAGCAGGTTGGCAGCCCCATTTCAGTTCTTCAAAAGCAAAAATACAAAGCCAGAAATTTGTGAGAAATTAAAATGTCAGAATATGTCTTTAGATGTCAATTATAAATCGCACATCAGGCAGTTTTTGCATTATTTTCTGCATTTCCAGTCTGTTCTGAGCACATTTTTTGCCATTTCCTCATGCATCTCTTGTATTTACGTTGCTGATTTCTTTGTCTTCGTTTCGTTGACCTGTATTATTTACAAAAAGCATAAAGCCGTATCCCTGATGCACTACCTAAGCATTATGCTGTCATGATTCGGACCAAAAGATAGCATGTAGGCATATTCTTGTTTGTGCAGAGCTACTGTATCATCAAATAAAATGTGCTACAGCCATGCAAACACCATAGTATCAAGTGGCTGAATGAAATAGTCCAATCTGCTTTACTATATAACAAGTCACTTGAGAGGGCTTTTTTTTCTTTTACAAAATGCTTTGTCCAGTGCTATCAAAATGCCATCTTCATCTCCCCACACAAATTGGAAATTACAGGGGGCTGTAGAGAGGCCTAGAAAAGGAGTGAAAGGGGAATAAAAGCGATGGAGAGAAATCCAGTCTCTTACCATCATCGCGTTTTCTCTTTTCGCCGTTGGAGCGAGGGATTCCTAGGATGCCATTAATAGAGTAGGACCCCACAGGGTCATTGGAAGCACTTGACACAGGTGGGGAGGCTGTGCTGGGCACTGAAAGAGCACAGGAATAGGTTAACGTATATGGAGTGCTCTCAAGATCACCTTAAAAGAGAATGAATTAACATTAGGTCACAGGCATAATTGATGTCATTACAATTTTTATGTTTATATGCAAAATATATGCTGTCTCACCTATAGTGTGTCCCGCTGTGGTGAGAGGCGTTCCTGTGCCGTCAGAGGATGGATGGAAAGGCTGCTGAACTTTGGTTCGAATTATCCTACGAAATGGCAGTTAAAAGAACACGATGAGAGTTGAAGGTGCAGTTGGTTGCCTGGATCATTTTAAGGTAAGCTTTTGCATAGGTTTGAGCTTTAAGCTTTCGCATAGCCTGATGCGACCCATTGCGTTTGTAAAACTCTAGTGTTGTTTTAGGGCCTTCCTCTATAGATGCACTGATTCTGTCACAAATAACCAATCTTGGTGTATTAGGACCAATCATGGAGTAGACATGCGAGGCTGAGTGGGAGTTACCGTGGAGAGAGTGGATTCAATCAAACGGGATCCCATCTTTAGAAATATGATAAAGTCCCACTACCTCGAAGGTGTGATATGGGGGAAAGTCTTCATTGCACTTTGGTCTGAATGATCTTGCAAACAAAGCATGAAATCACATCAATTCACCTCAATGATGAGCTTCACTGATTTGAACTAGCCTCAGCTTTAATAATCTCTCTATCTCCCTCTCTCCTTCTTTATCTATCTCAGTCTCTCCTCTATTCTCCTCCTCATTGAAGCAAGTGAGGATTGCTTGTAGAGTCTGGATACTGACTTCCCAGATCCAACATTTTTTTTCTAGCACAAACATTCAGGGGTGCCAGTGCGGATGAGCCCCTATTGATTGGGACTTGGGGATAAAAAAAGTTGGGAATTAGAGGCAGAGAAGAACAGATGCAAATGGAGGGCTATAAATTATATGTGACAGGAAAGCAATAGTGTCTCATTGTTACACCAAAGCCCACTGCAGCATCTGATGTCTTTAATCTGGGTCACGCTTCAGAGAGAAGAAGCTGTCACCTTATTCCAGGAACACATTTATACTCGTTGGCTACACATTTTCACATTTGTATAAACTATATGCTGTTAAAATCGTCATTCCATTTGATGAGGCATTAGACGGGATTAATAATTATATCGAATATATTATATATATATGTGTGTGTGTGTGTGTGTCTGTGTGTGGTGGTATACCGTATACCAAAAATGGTTTTTTTGCAAGCTAAAAAAGCACACAAGACAAACACCATATAAGTATTTTGTGAATTCTTTAACATCCAGCCAAAACAACGATTTAACCCTGCAACTTCGTTAGCCACACAAATTCAATAGCTTGGATCCATGTTCTCGCTATCGAATGAGCTATTTGGAAGGTGTGAATTAATGACTTGCCAGGGTGCTGAGAATTCCCTGTAGAAATATTAAAATATGAATCAATGCTATTGAAAGGACGCTTAGGATTCAGGCGATAGAAGGGCTCAGAACTGGTTGTGTGCCAGTGACTTCACGCTGTGAGGAGGACACAGAGTACACCCCAGACAGTGTGTAATCTTTAATAATTCATGCAGAGAAAATGTGCTTAAAGCTGGTACATCTTCTAATGTCAACAGAGCAGAGGTCAACCTCTTAAGCGCTCAGGGCATGAGGGTCCTGCCTCTGAAGTCTGCTAACTGGTGAGGGAATACTTTTAGACAGGGTACAAGAACACCTGTTTGAAATTGCATAAGGCTTACAGCTTGTCTAGGCAATTGCAGCCTGTGTTAAAGGTTCTGTTGTAATGACAGGAAATGTTAAAATATTATATTTGCATTTTGCTTGTACTTGCCTGCTTTCAGCAGTCTCAAAGTTAAAGAAGTGTTCTAGTGTAGTGTAACCCAGTTCACTTAAAAGCACAGCCCTCACTGATGTTTACTTGTAGCAAATCCAATTTTATTAAATAATACAGGCAAGTTTTGAAATGATTAGCTCAGGTAGTTTTATCCAATATGTGTTGCCTGGGCATAGAAAACCCAACTTTGTATGATTCAGAATAGCAGGCGAAATAAATTCCAGTTACATCATTATACATATTAATTTTATAAATAACAGAGGTCCTTACAATGCCCTCCTCTGAGATGACAACTTGAACAACATTGGAAACGAAGGTTTATTGGCTCTTCTTTCATGTCATTAATGCAGATTAAAAATGTACCGCATACATGTGTTGAGACCTGTTCAAATTGCCCTTTTTAAGCAGCCATAGTGCATGAAATGAATTTTTTCAGCCTCTCTCTTCCCCTTTTTTTTCTAGGAAATGTCTTGTGCGGGTCGGCCCATGATCTCTCTTCAGCTCATTAAAATGTAATGCTGCTGGCCAGCTCTATGGAACAGTGCTTCCTAACCAAAGTTCATTACTCCTGCTTGCAGGTAGGCCTTTTCACCTTGTTCTTCCGCTCTTCCACCCCCCTTCCACCATCACGACTCCATCTCACTTGGGATAGTCTTGCTAGCCTTCGTATTTTAATAAGAAATAAGAAAAAGAATGGTAACTAATTGTTAGGACTCTTTATTTTCACCTGACTGGTTTAATGTAGGTAGGCATATAAGTAAAGTGGGGCTGATTATGATCTCCCTTGCATTATTTATGATGGCATAAGAACTACAGGACCTGTTTGTTAGTCCTTGTTAAGTTTAGTAGTTCACTGAAATTGCTGAGGTAGAAGCCCAGTTACACATCCACCTTATTTCAAATTATTCCATAATTTTACTACACTATTCTTCTTTAATAATAATAATAATAATTATTATTATTAGGCTATTATTATCATCATTGTTTTATTACTTAAAATAAGTTGAAAATATGAAAAATTACTCATTGCCTTTTTTCAAACCCGTTTAAAAACCTTAACTTTTTTTTTTTTTGTCTTGCGTACTATAATTGTTTAGAACTACTGAGATTCCGCATAAGGCAGTGATGTCTTGTCGCGTATTTCCCAGTGCAACTGGATCTGGTTACAGGGTATTGATCGGTTTTCATCGAGACAGATGTGATTTTCGCGACCTCAACTAAAGATCCTCTGCAGGCTGTGGACAGATTTGGGATTGAATTGCACATTTTGAGACCACCCCGAGAGCAAGAATTAAAAAAGCAAAAAACTTCACCCACTGAATACGCATCTTCAACTGGAAACGACACGTAGTTTTCTGTAGGCTACAAGGCCTCTGAAGGGTTTTCAAATTAGCTGATGATAATTTGGCCGCTAGTGTTAGGATTCGCTGTTTTAATAACACTGCTGAAGGTCAGTAGAGAACCGAATTAATAGTTCTGTTCTGTCATTGACATCATGCTTTTAAAATTAATTTGGAATTTCAAAAGTGAAAATCGAATTTCAAACGGCTTTACCTGTTTATAGATGAAACACTTGGTACTGTGTCGTTGTCACAAACGCCCTCGGCCAGGAGTCGGTCTCGGATCTCCCAGGCGAACATTGTGGGATTCTGCCGCTTGTAATCTGCGATTTTATCCACAACTTTGGGTGTCGCCACTTTCGGTTTGGACCCCCCAATAACTCCAGGTTTAATACTGCCGGTTTCATAGTATCTAGAAAAAGATGAACGATAATTCGTTATTTTAAAAATTCCTTACATGTCAGAGCGTTTTTTTTTGTCTGTTTGTTTGTTTGCTAGCGTGTGGCATTGAGCATATTTATAAACAGTGCGTTATGAATACGGTCCATAAATAGTTATATAATCTGTTGATTTAATAATTTTTTTGAGTTTCAAATTATACAGTGTGATTTTTTTAAATTTATTTTAATAACCCACAACCCTTGCGTCGAGAAAATGGGCATTCTTATTAGGCCTTATTATTATTATTATTCTTATTATTAATATTAATATTATTATTAACACCTACTTTTAATAGGTTGTCGTGTTGAAACATTAACATTCGTATGCTGCGATCTAAAATCGTAATCATCCATTTATCAAACGGCTTCCTTAGCGACTGATATATGTCCCATGCACCCCACGATTAATACATGCCACCAACACATATCTCATATTTTCTAAGGAACATTTAAAGTGCAGAATACCTTATAAGATCCTTTTGATAGCTGAAAAATATTTCAGAAAATTCAAAAATCTATAACAGTTTCCTAGAAAACATATCCTTTCTCCTCTACATTGAATTTAAGGTCAGAAATGTTTAATAATAGACCTTTCACTAAAAGGGAAAAGGTTACTAAGACACATAACAGTACAATAATGTTTAAAAGGTTTATTTAGGCTACATGAAGCAATTACATTTCATTAATATTGTTATTTCTACACGGGTATAACTGGACAAATTTACTACATCTGTACTTTTTCGTACCTTCCGAGAATTTTGCTGACACAGCCATGGCTGACCCGTAGTTGTCTTGAGATGTCACAAGGTCTGACTCCTTGGTGCGCGAGCTCCACGATTCTTTGCCTGACCACGTCAGGTAGGGGTCTGCCATTCACAAACATCCCTCCTAGCTGGTTCACACCGCCGTGCCCTATATGGGATACAACAACACAGACACAAAAAGCCTAACATTACATACATATAGAAGATAGGCTGCGCCGTCAACATGGCTACCACACAGAAGCGTTTCATTTTCTCTTTTTCCCCTCTCTCTCTCTTTCTCCCTTTTAACACTCTCCGCATGGAAGCGCGCACGCACACACACACACACACACACACTACCTGTATGTGGACAACGACAAACAATAAGATAGTTAGGCTATAATGTATATCTTAGCTAAGAAACATGATGGAAAATCTATCCGTAAAAGGCCTTGACGTCCTTGTTCTTTATTTGTACTGTGTTTGTACTTTGACAGTATTAAAATGTAGCCTATATATATTATCAAAATGTTCATGGGGCGGCAGTTAACGTTTTCCTCATTCAGTTAAAACAAAATGATTTTGCACGTTGGACAGTAGTTTTTAATTTATAGTTAGTTAATTTATTTCTTTGTGTTTATAGATATATCTTGTCAGCACAATATAGCATGATAAATAACCGCAATTGTAATATTATTCAATTGCTGTACTGATAATAATAATAATTATTATTTTATTCCACACATAATCATCTTTTTATACGCACTCGTGATTGTAAACAATGGCAAACGTTATGTGCTATTCTACCCATAGGACCCGCTGCAGTTAGGTACTATTTTCCTCTACGATTCCATTGCAGCCAAACACATGTCGCATAGATTAGGTTTCAACCTGTTTAATTTTCCTTGCACAATTATTGTAAATAATTAAAAAGAGCTTTGATAACTCATATTACAACCATGGAGTAGGCTACTGCAAAATAATTAAGAATTAATTATTTAAATTAGACCCAGGCCTTCCGTCATCTTGTTACAATACGGTTTTTTCAACAAATATCGCACAAACAACTCATTTAAATTATTATTATTATGCCAAACAGCAAGTATTTTCTCTCTGATTTTCAACATGTAGACCACGGTTATTTTCATTAGAAATGTCTCGCTTTAAAATGCGGAGTTTTTAAAGGCTTTTTTTTTTTTGTAAAATAATTTAATATTTTGCAATTCATCTGGTATTACTGCGTTTGCACATGTTAGACATTTCTGGCGATTTTAATTTATATGTATATTCTTGCTGTAACGACATCTCTTTCCATCCCACATGTACGTTATTTTTCTCAGACATGCACTGAACTTAAAAAAATAAGAAATACATTGTTTGAAATATTCACGAATCATTTACGTTTTACATACAAGGCAGAATAATTTATTTTAAATTACGATAAATATTGTATCGATTTTTTTTTGAACGCCTTTTTGTCGGAACAAACGATTTAAAGGCCGCTAAATATAAGAAGCGATCGTAGGCTATTTTTTTCTTCTCGCGGGACTACTTTTCGTATTCGCTTTACTGAGCGTGAAGTATAAAATATTTAAACAATCATTTATACATTTCTTGTAAAAGCTTTGGAAAACTTAGTAAGAGTAAATAGCTTAATGCGCACAGGTTATAGGCTATAGTCTTACAAAGCCAACTCCACCGAAACGATGAACAATTTAGACTTTATTTATGCTAACCAAGGTAGAGATTTTTAAGTAAAAAACTTATATTTTACTCACGGTGCATCGCCGAGAAGGGGTCTGCTTTGCAGTGAATATCCATGGGATAGCAAAGGAAGGAAAGATAATCGACTGAGGTCGCCGTCTCGCCTTGATAATGTAGCTTTAATTGGAATTAATAAAGATCGCTATCCGTTCAAAGCGCAGTGCTTCCGATGCCAGTGAACAGAAGTTCTTCAGCGCGCGACGAACTTTATCTCGTGCTGATCAGTCCATTCAGCGAAGACACGAGGCTGGTCAGGTGCAGATCATGTCCTGCACTGGTCTCGCAAAGAAAATCTTTTACGCAGGAACGTTTGCGTAATCAGTCGTTCAGTTAATATTTATTAGCTACATATTTAAGGGAACGCAAGCATTAGTGGTTGCGTCTCCTCCAGTGTCCTCTGATGAAACTGCAGTGTAAATTCCTCGATATGGTGAAGCGTTTCTGGTAAAGTCTGAGGGGTACAGTCAGATTCGAGCGGGGATGACAGGAAAAAAACATGGACCCCCCCCCCCCCCCCCCCCCCCCCCCGGCGAGTGTCTCTCGGTCCCCCTCTCTTCAAGAATGGGATGTGCCTCTTAGAAGCTTTAGGCTGAGACTGAAACCCCTCTTCTCAGTGTGTCTGTTTCTAAAAGCTGCAGTCCACCGCCCCCCTCCTTCCCAGATCCCCCCTCGCATAGAGATGGATGACATGTCAGACAAAGGCAATAGATTCCAACACTTTGTGATTCGCCAACGCAAAAAGCTGGAGCACCAAATGAGGAGGTCTCTTCATCTGACACTTCGGAAGGGGAGGGATGCAAACAGGGAAATGAGGAGAGATGGGTTTTAAAAAATCGAGGAAATTAAAAGACAAGTGGAAAGGAAGCGGTACCACCAGCGGCCAGGCATCGTGGTATTTCTAAACTGTATATTGTCAAACTACATGAATCATGTTTGAATCATATTGGTGACCTAAACGTAGACTGAATGTTTTTTATTTATTAATTAATTAATTCATTTATGTTGTGTGTGTGTGTGTGTGTTGCCGATGGGCATAATGCTGTCAAGATGAGACTAGTTGAAGATGAAGGAAGGTCTTAATCTTTACAATAATCTTTTCTATTACTACTGTTTTCTTTCACTTATAGGTCATGTCGGGTGTTTTCACATTTTTTCCCGAACATCGATTATAATGTATTGGCGTGAAATATTATTAAATAGTTCAGCAATATTGTGGCATTTATTTTCTAAAACAGGACATACGCTAATGCATTTCTTTTCTAAAACAGGAAATACGGAAAATGTAAACAATACGATAAAGCATAAATATTCCCAGTGTACAGATATAAATTGGCCTAAATATACACTCTCAATTTCTGACAAATATTTGCTGTATCTTACAACTATATGACAATCGCGGATTACTGTATTATCATTGCTTTTGATACTATAACAACACTACTTCTAAGTTCGCTGGCCTGTCAAATGTTAGTGAAAGGATTGTGTCTTTACCCTGCTGTTTAGGCTGCTATATTGTAGGTATTTCTGTAGATGGCGCTGCTTAGTTTGCTTTATTTGACTGAGGGAGGCTCTTGAAGTTGTTTTATGGCTCTCCAACAAAAAAAGTGATGAACTTAATGTTTGATAGTGAGTTTTAGTTTTTATTTCTTTTTCTTCTCCTTTTATTTATTTATTTATTTGTTTGTTTATATTTACTCAGATGTATAAGAAAAAGGTTTTGTTAAACTGAGATGTGGATTTCATCGTTGACTCGTGGTTTTGTCAGTTTGTTTATGCTAGTTTATCACTGAATGTGCCCATGTGCTTCACTTGTCGCTATTTTTTTTATTTTAAACTCTTATCTTTTCGCTTTTTTATTTTAAAACAGTTCTATCTATCTATCTATCTATCTATCTATCTATCTATCTATCTATCTATCTATCTGTCTATCTATCTATCTACCTATCTATCTATCTATCTATCTATCTATCTATCTATCTATCTATCTATCTGTCTATCTGTCTATCTATCTATCTATATTCAAGCTACATTTCTAATACATCGATTTAAAATGTTTATTACTTGTCTAAAAAAACTGTATTGCAGACTAAAGTTTTAGATCATGGAAACATACTGGAATCTAGTGTTTACTTTATCACTCTAAAGCATGTGACAAAGTCATCGTCAATCTTCTTAAATTACATATTTTCTGAAAAAAAAAAGTATTATTATTATATTATATATTTAACTGTTTAAAATCAAATGCGAGTCGTTATGCACTGTTTACGGTAGCACTCAATTATAATCACACTGTTATAGTTGTTGCCATTATTATTGTTTTTACTGTTTTCTTTATTTTAGTAAAATGGCACGTACGCACAGATCTGAATTGAAGCACCCTATATGCTGTGTTTAAAAACAAAAATGCTTGTAGCAATTAGTAAAAAGTGCAGGCTTTGGCTTGACTGAAGACGGCTCTTACACATTTATGAAATGTTCGCACTCTGACCGTTGTACGTTCGGCTAAAAGAACAGGAGGCTATGTTATGTTATGCCTCCCGGCTAAATTTGGGGACGATTCTTCTTTTTGTTAGTATTTTTGGAGGGAGCTTCTGGTACAATATGTAACACCATGGGCTGTAATTTCACACTCGACTACACATTTCCCCTAAAGCTGCTTTTATTTCCCCGCAAGACCCCAGCTTTTTGCCTCCACTCCCCTTTACTATATTAGTTACTTCCTCTGTTAAATGATAGGAAAACTAATTGCAACTGATCATAGCGGCCATTGAATACTAAAGGCGGGATACTGAGACTGTGTCCATGCTACAATATAGAATTATATTTCATGTGGCTCCTCAGCGTTTTTATTATACGTTTTTTCTTCTAGATAATATTAGCGTCCTGTCACAGCTGGCCAATGGAGACGGTGTAATAAATTGCAAACGTGCCATTTTAAATAAACAGGAAACATGCAAAATATTTTTAAAGGTCTGGTTTGTTTGAAAACACGATTTACATTTTGCATTCTTTTCTTTAGACCAACCCAGGAGGTTTTACTCTTAAGAAAACGATTGGGAGAGAGTGATCGAACGTGTCAAAGAGAGAGACAGACAGAAAGAGAGAAGGTGCAGTGGTAAAGTGCATCTCTTTTGACAGCCTCTGCTATAGGCTACGCCACATAGGTTTGTTAGTCAAAGTGAACAGCGATGAACGTCCAATGAGAACGCAGAAAATCACTTCTATTCCACTATCCAATATTTCTATTTCCACTTTTAAGAAGCCCATATGTTTAATCTCATTCACTGTAATATTCTCAACGTCACCAATCGATACTTTCCACTCCACTAGACCTGCTGTCCCACGTCAATGTGCTATAGCTGAATGCAAGTAGCCTATCCTTAGCTTTTACAGCAGGGGTAACCCATAACGGAATTACTGCAATTCTGAGTCGTCGGATTGTTTAAAAACAGCGTTTTTAGTTGTGTTTTTCGAGAAGTATTGAGTTATCACAAACACTGAAAAAAATAGAGAAGTCGTTTTTTTGCCCAGTGTGGCCAACTGTTTTTCTTTGGGGGAACAAAGTTAAAACTGAGGAGTTTAAACAATCTCTGGTCAAGTTTAGATTATCATCACATAAATTAAATTGATGGAAGAATTTTGCAAATAGCACTGGCATTATTATTAATATTATTATTGATGATCATTTTGTTTTGCACAATACCTAAAAAACATTTGTATCCCTAAAATATGAATTACTTTTGAGATGTTTTAAAATACAATACTTCAATAAACCAAAATGTGAAGTTTCCAAAAATTTGACCGCTGAAACCAAAACAACAAAACTGCATTCACATCGCCAGTCATGATATCAGCTGCGTCTTTAGATTACCCATTCATGATGTCTATAGAGTGAACAGATGGACCATCAATTGAGTTCTGTCCACAGCTTCAGAGATTGATTTTGTACTTGCTTTTAATTTCACCATTATTAATTAGATTATTACAAGTGTTATATTGATCTTCACATTTACACCCAAAATAGAAAGGTGAATTAGCATATGATCTATGATTTCAATTAACCGAACATCATAAACAACGACAACAACAGTAGGCTAATATGAATAACAACAACGACAGCAGCCTACTAGTAATAATAATAACAACATTTGAAATATTAATTTATGTTATGTTAATATTGCCATAAAACCATGCGATCGCAAAAAAGGCTGATGTTTGGGGGAAATGAATATTTGAATGATGAAATGGGAGATAGGCTACCGCAGTAATATGGATTACAGTGAGCAGTTATGTCCACACACGGGCCCAGCTAATAATCGCATAATAACATAATGTCAGCGTGAATCAGTTGCCGCTTTAAATGTACAGATTGACAAGGCAAATCTGTCAGACTTTTCAGCACGCAAAGAACTACCGTAAGAGCAAACTGCGCTTGCAACATTATAGGGCGGTCAATAAAGGTTAGTCGCTGGTCAAGTAGTTTGCGTTTGTAAAGTACACCTACTGTATGTTCTTACCTGAGCTGACGGCGACTCACCCCTACCGCTAGAAAATAAACACTCACACTGTTTGGCGAGACGAAAAGAGCCCTGCGCTTACCTGATCGACCAGAGCTGTGAGCCATGGCTTTTCCCTGTCTAATGGTCCGTTTCGTCGATGCAGCCCACTAGATCTGTCCGGCCTCCTGCGTTCCCTCCTCGGCTGGGCGTCCTGCTCTCCCCGCTGCTTTTCACAACCTTTGACCGATCATCCAAAACTAAACGGTTTAGACGACAACAAAAAAGGAGAGCAACCTCTGCTCCACTGAACTAGATTGATAAAAGAGGGAAAATAGCAATCAAAGCAAATAAAGCGTTGCAGGTGTTATATAAAAAGAATAAAACTTGTCTGCTGGAAGTAAAGAGGGGACTAAGAGTATGGAGATAAAGATCCGCACGCAGGCGTTTACGTTTATAGGAGACTCAAAGGTAGGACTTGTACCGATGAATATTCATGGTCCTTTGAAAATATATCTATATGCTTATGTGTGCACTTATCAGCTTGAAATGTTCCGATCGTGAACTTGTATGAAGTTTGCTCAGAAGTTCGCATAACGGCTGCGTGAATGGTTGTGAACTGATTCGTGCTGCTCATTGGCTGAAATTTAAGGTGAACCTGTTCTCAGTAGGAGGGTCTAACTAAATAAACGAGCTAATACGGAATTATGAATTATGTTAATAGGCCTATATTGTGAGGTCAGATTAATTACATGTTGTTATATTTTGACATGTTTAGTTACTATGTTACTATGTTACTTATTACTAAGTGCGCTCATTTTTTTTTTGCGGGAGGGGGCGTAGGGGGTTGGTGGGTATATAGAGCCTGCTATATAATATATATATATATATATATATATAATATAAATAAATTGATATTACAATTTCCTAAATGAGTGAAATGTAAATGATCTTACGCTTTGAATATTTTTGCATATTTAATTACCAGTTATGTTAATGCCATTACTGCCTGCGGACATATACCTTTATTACTGTACAGTAGCCGGTATGCAGGTTTCCATTAATACTCACATCAGTGTTTCAATAAGCTTTGAACGGTTAAAGGAGACTACAGCCACCTTACAGCACAGTAATCCTTATCCTACCCGCATCACCAGCCCGCAAAAAAAAAGGAACGTCCAACTTTTCAGTTTGAGCAGTTCGGTGTGCTCCCCCCTGTACGGCAACAAGCCAATACTTTTTTATTGGGAGAATGTAGTTGTATTTTAAAAACAATGTAACGTTCCGCTTTTGGCACTACAATAACACTACAGTTCGTAGCCACACATCATTTGCAGTTTTTGTTGTAATTATAAATATTAAATAATATATATTAGGCCTATTAAAAGTCCGTTTTTGTTAAAAAAAAGCAGATTATAGCCTATTAATTTAATGCTAGTTTAAATATGCTGGAAATCTTAAAAAAAGAAAAATCTAGGGCAACTCCGCATGGATAACTTTCAAAGTTTAAAATAACATTTGTCGCTAAGGGATTCGATTTATAAAAAGAATCTTGAGAATGGCAAGTCTGTATAGCCTTAACTATTATGTTAAGGCTGAATTACACCACAACTAGTCCTGCTTTTCTGTAGCTGGCTTTATTGCTTCGAAACATTATAATAGTTACACGTCTCTGTCACGTAATTAACATTCAGGACAATTAAATTAGTCTGATGTAAGGCATTGCACATGTAACAAGGCGTCCACCCATGTTGTAATGAAATCGATTTCTCGGGCCCTCTCTGACTTCCACAATTCTGACGTTTTGGATCCCTAAACTCTGACAACAGCAGATTCACACAAAATGTTTGTTAACTAGGCGAAGTTGAGGCCATAACAATTTAATGTACAGTTTTATGGCTTTACCACGCTCTGTCGTACTTTTAGATATTGTAATACGACATATTTGCAAGTTACTTGTCTGTTAATGTTCCAGTTAGTAGACTTTATCATCCCTTTCCTCTCTTCTCTTCGCGATCGCTCGCGCTGTTAAGCCCCGGCTGAAGTTTCCTCGCATCCGCTCTACTTATATGTGCATTTGTGATGGGGCCATACATGTATCTGCATCGAACATTTGAACCATATTGCTCACAACATAATTCCGTGTCATTCTGCTACTTTAATGTACTGAAGCCTTGAGTGGCCGCGCTACTGTTCTCCTCGCATAGTTGGTATTTTGCAATAAACCACATCTATGGTTTTTATGTCGAATCAGATGAATACGCGTATTATTCGTTGTAAGAATGTTTCAGTGCACCGCTGATCTATAGAAATAAATACATTCCAAAAGTACTGATTTTATTATGTAGTTTAGTCGTAGATGCAATTATTTTAAACTGCTGTAGACTTTTTATTTCAGTAACGGTTGATCAGCTACTATTATTTATGGATTATAGCTTTCTTTCTTTCTTATTCTATCCCCCCCCTTTTTCTTTTCTTTTCTGTCTTCTTTTCTTTTCTTTCTTTCTTTCTTTCTTTCTTTCTTTCTTTCTTTTTTTCTTAACTAATGATTGGATAAAGCAAACATAAGAAGTCCCATCAATTAACATTAATTAATGTTTTTGTTTTTGATTTTTATTTCGATTTTTGAAATGAGTGATTTTGGGATATGTGTGTGCGTGTGTGAAACTCATTATATAGGAATATTAAAATATGGTATGGTTTGTAAATTAATGAAAAATTATATTATAGATGTTTTTCTTTTGATTTATGAAACTTGTGTGTCAATATATATAATATATATATGTATGAAGAATATTTAAAGAGTTCTGGTGCAAAAGGCTCTAAGTGCCGTTTGAAATTTTCTTTTATTTCCCATTAAAGTAAAATAACTGAACATTAACATAGGAGCCTGAGAAAATAACCATTTTAGAATCAATTTTTAGATGGCGCACTGTAGAGGCTTGTGCATCTGAACTCTTCATATGCACCCACACATACACTTTAAATGTGTGTAAAATATGAAAAAGAAAAATATGTACAATATATAATTTCTCATTAATTTACTAACAATGTATTTTAATATTCCTTTATAATGAGTTTCCAATTGCCATTTGTGTGTGTGTGTTGGACCCTGAGGCAGCCCAGGGTGCTCTCAAGCCAGCTGCCACTGTTTAAAACAGACAGGAAACAGCTTCCACTAACATGACTGCAATATGGAAAGCTGCGACCTCCTCAATGCACCCCATGGCATGATTCTAATACTCCCCCTCTCATTCTTCACGCACACACTCACATACATGACTTTTGTTAAATGGTTTAATATCTTACCCTGTTTTGTCATTTATAGTTTCAACAGCATCATATGGTTGATATTTTGGAGATCATTCATAGGACCTTGACCTGTTTCGGCAGTAACTCAGATTCATTTGGTAATGTGTGCCTGGAGTGTGATAGAAGAGAGATTCGGATTTCCCCATGCCGTAGAGATGCTTTGTTTCACAGTAATTGTGTGTGTGTGTGTGTCTGTGTGAGTGCATATCTATTATCCTTCTGAGAAATACAGAGCCTCTCGGCTCCCACACTGGCCTCTGATCATCGCCCTGTAAATGCAGCCTGTCACCTTCAGTGGTGTAATGATCACAGAAACAGTGACCTTGATCTATGGCAAGCCATAACGGAGAAGAGAGAGTGTCTCCCACACTCCTCACTCAGATATAACAGTGAAACACGGCATACAGGGGAAGCCAAAGGAGGGTTCAGAACAGGGCCATTTGATTGGCAATAAAGGTTGTTGGAGTGTCTGTAATGGATGCGAGATCTCTCCTGTTATCATCCATTTGGATAGGGCATCGACTGAAGGCGACGTGATTCCAGATTGAAAACTCAGGGAGTGGCTGATTATGGTTTTATTGCATAGTCCATTACACTGGTCAACACTACACACTGTTTCTCAAAGCAGAGGCTGTGGTGGATTAATGGGGCAGCTCTTCTGTTCTCTCCAGCCCCCTCGGACATACAGACCTTTCCTTCCCTTCAGCAAGGCTTTCTGAATATGTCCCAGTTCCTGCCACATTTAGCTTTAAATAAGTTTCACCCTCCCTTCTTTTTCTTAGAAGAAGGGCACAGTGGGTTCATGCACCCTATGAGTTCAGCACTCATCATTTATTATCCCTCTCTTTTTGGAAACGATGAACAATATAATGTCATAGACTCCTCTTTTGATGCAGAAGGAAACTTATGGAAACTGTATGTGAATCTTATACCATGTGAGAAATGTGTATTTGTTTTTAATTTGGTAAAGGCTGTATAGCATTTGATAAATGTTAAAGGAATAGCTCGCCTAAAATTAAAATTGTCATCATTCCAAACCTGTATGTTGACCTAGTTTTTTATTTTTTATTTATTGTTTCAATAATTTATGTTTGTGGAGCACAAAAAATAATTGTTTTATTAATTTATGTTTGTGGAGCACAAAACATAATAATAATAATAATAATTTTAAAATGTCTCTCTTTTTTGTCCATACAATGTATATACATTTATTGAGATTAATTTAACTTCTTTTTTTGTAAAGAACAGCATCAAATGGGTTTGGCACAACAGTCTATGATGGCAGTTTTTATTTATTTATTTTGGGTGAACTATCCCTTTAAAAATATTTAGTTTGACCAAAATGTGTTCATATGAAGATTTTGTATTAAGGGCAAATTTCTCAAAATCAGACATGGTGACGGAGTCAGCAAGATGTAACCCGGCATACCGGTGAAGGGCACCAAAAACATTTGTAAGAGACAAGAAATAATGTAGGAAAAAGTAGAAAATTCTCCCTGCGGAAATCTGGACGCTTTTGTGAAATCTGGTCCCCACAACAGCGAGCCCCATCAACTCATATCCCCTTGCCAGCTTTTCATATTTAAAGCCAGTACGGGTTTAATTACCAAATGATGACAGTGTCATATGGTGCCATGATGGCACAGGATATGTGCGAGACACTGACTGACAGTGGGATGCTGGAAAGCAAAACGGGGGAGAAAAAAATAGCTGAGACAGTAAAACATCTGTAATTTGCAATTCACTGGTGTTCAGTGGTTGCTCATGGATTAAAGATTAAAAACTATTGTCTAGCAGATGGAAGAGAGAGAGAGAGAAAGAAAGAGAGAGAAACATGGAGGGAGGGGGAGCTTCTAAGCAGCCCATTTACATTTGTATATAAGCATCACTGTTAGGATAATCCCATGGAAAAAAGAAGCTGTCTCCATCACAACAACACCCCAGGCAATTCTCCATTAGCCCCTCTCCAGATGGATGCTTCTGTTTTCAGATCGTTTGTGGTGACAGCATGTTTGCCCTCTGTAACAGCTTGGCATCAGTTTTATGCAAGTACAGAGATAATCTTTTAGATATTATCTGAAGGATGCCACTGTGCTAAATGCTAAATGCAACCATCTACACTCTTAAAAATAAAGGGCGGTTTTATTGGCGGTAATGGTTCCATGAAGAACTTTTAAAATCCAGAGAACCTTCCAAGGTTCTTTCTAGTGGAAAAAGATTCTTTAGATTATTAAAATGTTCCTCACATTAAGAAAAAAAAGATTCTTTTAAGAACTATTCACTGAAATTACATTTTTTTTTTAATGATATCGCTACGACAACCCCCTTTTGGAACCTTTATTTTTGAGAGTGTATACAGTAAAAAACGTCCTATAATATGCAATACTTGAATGTGTTTGGTTGACCAGTGTCTAGAATACAACGTTAGTTTTTCTCTGTTGGTGATTGAAGACAGCAGCTACACCTGATCTTTTTGTAATTGTAATTAATTAGTGTTTTGTTAGTCTTGCTGTGCCTTAATGAGTTAGCACTGCCCAGTAGAGAGAATGAGAGGCAGTACCTGGTACACAGCAAATAATTATTAGAAACGGCTATAAGCTAATGCTGTGAAGTTGACCCTACTTTGATATGCTCATAGGTTCCCTTGATGCATTCCGGTGTACGGGGGTAATGGGTAGCCTATTGGAGCATGGCAGACCACCTGAGAGTTGTTTTCTGGACTCTGGGAGGTCACCTGACACCAGTGCTCTAGAGAAGGTGCACCGCACTGGATTTCACGTGAGTTAAAAGACCTCTTCAATAAAACATCACCAGCTTTCAATGGTGCACGCTTGAGCTGCTTATGTAATTGACTTTTTGACTTTTTTTCAGATTTGCATGGACTCTCCAATAGTAGCTCACCTGGCAAGTATCACTCTGGTCCGAAATTAAAGCAGCGCTGTGTTATGTTACAAATAATAAGCACTCTCCATCTTAATTTAGACTCACCTGTTTTTTCTAAAAATATCTTCTTGTATGTTCCACAGATGAAAATGTCTTATAGATTGAAAGAATTTTCATGACTGGGTGAACTATCTCTTTCATATATTTTAATAGCTGTAAATGCCTCTCAGACGAAATATGAGATTAGAAATTAAAATTCTCTCTCTCGCTCTGAAATAAAGCAGGACTGTTCTTTAGGTGAAATTCAATATTTGTAAACCATTTTAGCCATCTTAGGAGTGAGGAGACGAATCATTTCTGTTCTGAATGGATGATTCGGAGCCAGAGGTGAAACATACAGGGGTTTGTTTGTATCTGTGCCTTTGATCCCCCTCTGATAGTCCCTACACCGCACAACATCTGTCACGCCGCGTGCCACAATCGCTCACGTAGAGCTTTAGGTGATGCTGTGTATGGTTATTCCTGCCACATGGCCCACATGGGCATCCCCAACGCCAGCGCTCATTAGCAGGCAGGTGGCGTAAGAGATTCGACTGGGGCCGAGATGAGGAATAGAACCTGGCAAACCGGGTTGTACGTTCACATTGGGTAATCCCCGCCAGATTGCCAGGATATCAGAAGTGACATCACAAAGCCAACAAAAATTAGCATCCCTAATGGTCTGCCAGGCCAAACATTATTCTTCATGATGAGAAGCAGTCATGCCTGCCCAGGGCTCCTGATGATTTGGCCAAAAGCAGTGGAGGCCCCTAAGCTCTCAGCTCCAGCCAAAACCAACAGGCTCTATTCTCCAACCCATGAAGACCGGTTCTACTCTACCGCAAAGGAAGTTCCTGAGGAAACTCTTTGGTATATCCCCATCATACTGCTGATGCCTTCAGATTCTAGAAGATCCTTGGAAATTACTTGGGTTTTGTGACCTAAATGGAAAGGAAAAGACTCTCACCTGGCAGTTTATAACCATTGAAAAACACCTTGACAAGATTTAGAAGCTGAAACCAAGAAAGATCAATGAGAGGAGAGGGAGAGCATGGCAGATTTAATTAATTACTGCATATTAGAATGTTTGTTTACAAAAGTGAACAGTTACAAGGGGCCTGACGGTAATTAATTTAAAACGTACTTCCCCCTGTCCCTGCCTCGTGTTGGCACTAGACATAGTTGTTTCATGGCAGGTAAGCCTACGTCTCATTGGATTTCCATCAATTGCTCAAAGGTGTGTTTGAAAACAAAGATGCATGGTACGCAAATTAACCTGAACGTTAACATGATTGCATATTAAGAAATCTAATTAGTATTCAAGGATCAAAAGGGAAGAGCTGCATGATGTTGTGATAATGCATATCTAAAATGAAAGTTTCACCATTTTCCACCTAAACTGTATTTGCTTTTTCATTCTCTATAGTGTTTAAATGTAACTTAACATTTTAAACAGATCTGTAATTTCTCTCTGTGAAGATGACTTTATTTCCCCAACAATGTCACAGTGGTTGCATGTCTGTGTGTTTTCAGCTGTGGTCAGGAAGGTCTCTCGAGGTCCCCCTCCAGGACAATGATGTATTTAAGTCCCCTAAGAGGTCAGATGGTCTCTGTCCAGAACATCACCTGCAATCAATAGTGTTGGTAAACCAGGCTCAACTGAGTGGCCATGAAGACTCCCCTTATAAACAGGCTCACAGAGAGGCCGGCATGGCCCATTGCTTTGCTAAAACCGCAACCAACATTCTGACACACACAACACATGCCACCACTCAAAAACAAGTGTTGATGACAAAGAGAAGAAAAATAACAGCACCTTAGCGGTAAGTGCATGGAGGGCCTCCAGGTGATGAAATCCTCTCTTAAGTGACACAAAATTGAAGCAAATTGACAGGCATATGAATGTTTATAAATGCTAGTGGGTGGCAATGCTGTGGCGCAATGAGCCCACTGGAGTGAGGGCTTTTTTTAGTATTTTATTGTATTTTATTGTATTTATTTTTTTATATATTTTTTTGAGATTCATGTACTCATGCTATTCATAACAGGGTTATTATCATCAACTAAAACTAAAAGTAAAACTAAAATAATAAAAAAGACAATGAATTCATGAAATGAAAATAATGAAATTAATGTAATAAAATAAGCTATTTAATTTCAGATAGTTGCCAAGGCATTATTTCTCATTTTCTTTTAGTTTAACTTGAAGATAACTAAAACCTAAAACTGAAATCAAATTAATATTACAAAATTACAAAAAAATACTAAAACTTTAAAAAATAAAAAACAAACGAAAAATAAAAGCTAATTCAAAATATTATATATACTATAATATAAACGATTCACAGCAACTTTTAGCTTCATTATTCTTGCTATTTTAATAAAAATGCATGAATGTACATTTGCATTATTTCTTACTATTTTGCTAAAAATGTATGTAGATGTATTTTAGCATTATTTCTGTCAGTCTGATAAATAAGAAAAAAATATCAATAACCAATTAGTTGGATAGTTTAAAAGTTGAAATAGATCAGTGCTTTAATGGACAGTTTTTACACTTTTAGAAATCAGTTTTTTCCCCATATAAATACAATTTTGCTTTATTATAATAATTCATGTTTCAGCTTTTGTATTTTTATTTCCCAGCTATAGCCTTTGCATTCAGCTTCACTCTATCATAGCAAAGGTTGTGCATTCTCCTTAACGCACAGGTGAATTGGGTGCACTGCTTCAATCAAGGCTTCACCATTGGGTTTGAGAGTCATCTGAGCCCCGACAACAAAAGCAAACGCTACAGTGAGTGTCTCTACTGTAAGTGGCTTTTGAAGAATTGGCACAGTCATCTGGCGAACACCTCACATCTCTCACAAACAAATGAAGGCCTGGCGCTTCAAAGTGAGATTGATATCTCTCTCTGAACTTCAACCAGAATATTCTGAATATTGAGAGAGGTGCATTCCTCCCACGGGACTGCCAAGGCGCCTCTCTCCTCCCTCGTTCCGGGGGGGAAAAGATTACCCCTGTAGATCTTCCATGTTCATCAATATTCACTCAGTCATTGTGAGCCATGGCAGCTGAAATTTGGCCTAGTATTGCTGAATGGATGACCCAGGGATCCACTTTATTGCCATGAGGTTGTCTGCAATTTTGAAATATATGGTTAAAACAGAACAATACACAATTTTATGAACTTCAGACTCATCTATATATTTAACGTGACAGAAAACTTTTCAATTTGCTCTGCAAGTTCTTAAGAGTAGCCATCCCTTTAATAAGCTTAGAATAGATGCATCTACTTTGTTCTGGTTTTTGACTGTTTGCCAAATATTAAATTGCTTTTTTTTTTTTTTGCCCTTTCTGTTTTTACTTGGAAATATTTTTCAAATAAAATGAAGGAAACTACTGCTAAAGATGGGTGCCATAAATCAATATGTATTGCTGAGCTCTCGCACAGTATTTAAGCTGTATAGTATATAAAAATGTACTGAATCATTGTTATTAAACTGAACTTGCAAAAAGTAAAAATGTCTTAAATGTCTTTGCAGTTGCAATGTGCACATAGAGAATGTAATATGTATTATGTACCATGTTATTTACCATGACAACACAAATGATTCAGGAAAATTAATTTTAGTACAAGCAGAATGCACTGACAATCAGGTTTGCTTCTCTGTTAGTACCTCCACAGCTATATGTCTCTATTAGTTCATCTTTCCGAGAACTCCTTAGTAATCAAATGAAGAGGCAAACACAAATGATGATGATGATGATGATGGTCATGACATACATCGCTGAACCACTTTGAGAGGAATACCTGCTCAAGGTGAGAACTTTTTATTTAGAATTTTTCCTGCGCCATTTGTTTCCATTACAAGGCTGTAAAAACAATCATATGTGAACAACATCCCAGATAACAAAAATATGTTATATGTTCTTTTGATAATAGTCCCATTAAGTTACAAAAACATTATTTCTGAGTGTTCTCTTAACGTTCAAAATGTCCCGTTTTTTAAACATATTAAAAACAGTTTTTCTTTGCCATGCAAACATTAAGGAAACGTTCCATTCATTTTGCAAACATTACTTTTGAATGTAATCCGAACATTCTGAAAGAAATAGCTAGTACATTAGTAACATTTACAAAATGTTAGACTAACATCCAACTAAAACGTTTCAGAAAAAGCGTTTCATGAATGATGTATAAATAACTTTTTTTTTTGGTGCTAACCCTTTGTTAACATTTAATATCATTATTAAAGACCAGATAACTTTAAACACATTTTCTATTAATTTTACTTGGAAGAAAATTTGTTCAAAACTTTAAGAGAATCTTGACAGAACATTGGCCAAGGTTCTGAGAATGTTCACTGTTAGCTGGGATACAGGACTACAAAAAACAGTACCTTAATATTGTGTTGATTTTGATATAATTTTTGCTGTGAAGCACTGAAGTAACGTTGTGTGATTTTGTTGTTAAATCTATTTATTGTTACACACTGAACCACAAAGGCCACAAAATGAGTCTATCATTATGAATCCCAACTCCAGGTAAACCACCACATTTTAATTTACAGGTAAATTTTCATGTGGAAATCACTATGCAGTCACTTTGAAATGTACTAATAAATCACCACAGTTGCATATATTTTCTGTGATGGAAATATCCCAGAATGCAATCTCTACATGCATGCATGTTACAATCTTCGTGCACAACAAGAACTACTCCATAATGATCTCCCCTCAGAGGTAAATCAATAATCGCAGAGCTACAAAAGAGTGTTTTGTCCTAAAATGGTAATTAGCACGGGTCTTGACCTCCCTCATGGCATCTCTCAGTCGCCCATCTGAGAGCCAGGGCATGTCCAGAGCTGACACTTAATGACGCTAACATTACACACTCGCTGAACATTGTCGGGCTTTTGTCTTCATTCACATCGAAATGAAGTTCTTGGGGCCCACGTTTATCAATCATGGTGGGGCTCCAGCTGTTCGCCAGTCTTTGGCCTGACTTCAACAGCCGCGCTTACAAATTGTCTCTGAATAGTGTGGAGCTCTGCCTCCCCACCCTTCCACCCCCTTTTTGTCACTGTCTCCTGACAAATGTTCCACTGCAGCTTTTCCCAGACATGGCCGACCCTACCTTCTGCTCCTCGCCATTCAGAGGGGGGTTCTGGCCTCATGTTCCTCTCACAAGATGAGCATGGTAATCTGCAGTGGTAGCCATTCAGACTATTACTTAAATGCGTAATGTTGCAGTGTTGTGGCATAATTTTTGTATTGGGTATCAGGAATGACATTGAAAGAAAGCATAAAAAGCCACATCTGATGGAGATACTCAAAATGAAGTATTCATAATAGCCTTCTGATGCATTAATTATGGACTGTTTGATAAGATGCGTTAATGATCTCTCTTTACTACTTTCTAGATCTCCTGCTACCTGACGTCCATCAAACATTGCTCTTGAGCTCGGCCGGCAAAACTTAAAACAATAGAAAACTAAAAATCAACATGGGTGAAGAGATGCGGCTGCCTCAGAGGGATGGATGACTGATACAGTTTCTCTTTCACTGTGCTTTGAAAAGTGAAATAATTAAGATAGATGGGCAGATGAATTAGTTGTCTTCCAAGGTCAAACGCTGATTGCCTTATTACTCTATTACTCCACTGTTGTGAAACTGTTACCGCTGACACTTTTTCATGATATTCTTTACATCCACAAAAGAGAAGGAATGAGTGAAGGAGTGAGAGAGATACAAATTGATTGTTTGGTGGCCAAATCAGTCATAGTCATCTTGGGTGGAAGGATTAATGGGTCTGATGGCTGTTGCAGGTTCAGGCAGGGAGACGGGCAGAAAACAAGAGAAATTGGTTTGGGCCCCCGGGAGCTGAATCGATGTGAGTAGCATGTAAGCAGTGCAGTTGTTTTGTGTGTGTGGAATGAGAGAGAGAGAGAGAGAGAGAGAGAGAGAGAGAGACATAAGGCTATGACATATTTGTTTTTTAATAAACACATACAATTCTGCTATTGGATAACACTGAATTAAAATCTATCTATCTATCTATCTATCTCTATAAAACAATCAAGGTTATGGTGAAGCACTTACAGTGGAAATAAAGGGGGCATTTTGTAGGATTTAAAAGCATGAATGTGAAGCTTATAATTTTTTATTAAAACACTTAAATGCAACTTGTTTTATTTGAGCTGTGAATTTGCTCGTCATGTTTATGGTCATTTTAAGTTCTTAGGTGTATATTGTAATGCCACTGACGTTGCAAAATTACACAGAAAATGAAAGTAACCTATTTTTTCACATTAAAATCATGTTAGTATGCATTACTACATTATGTGGTTATACTATTGAAATAGTGAGTATTGTAATGCTTATGGTTTGGCCTTATTCACAGTCTCATTTTTTAAATTCAATTTTTGTGATTATCAACATTATGCCACAAACGCTGTTAATGAACTTGTATTAAACTTGTATTAAAATATTTCTTAAAACTGAGAATTGCATATTAAGTTTGAATATTAAATGCCCCCTCCCCCTAAATTTTGTGGAATGTTACATATTTTCAAATCTTTTTTAGATTATATCCATGATTCTGATTTGTTTTTTTCTGAGCTCCAGGTTTTCTTAAGTCTTCCTGAAATGGGCCCAAGGAGGTTAGCAGCTGTGACAAAAATCAAAATCCATTTTTCTGTGGCCAAATGTAATGAGGACCAAATGGTGGATGTTCCATTCATCTCTCCAGCCTGTCTGAGCACTCTTAGGCCACAGGCAGCATGCTTGTGAAGGCAGGTGTGGAAGCTGCGTGGAGTCTTATGTACAGGCATGGCCTTTTATAGTTTTTAGTGGATATATAGTTATTTTATATATTAATTTTTATTAAATCACCACATCGATCTATGTGCGTATAAGATAAATTGTCCTGGTTAGAGGTCCATCTAATCAGGCATCACAAAATGAACTCTATTCTGGCTTCAGGAGTGGACCGTTGGTCCCTTGAAATTGTTCCTATATTTGTGGACAAAATAGGGTTTGCTTCGCATACCGAGAAACATCACATGAAAATTGCTTCAGGATTATGACTGAGAGCCCCTCTTCAATCTTCAGAAAGCCCACCCACACAAAATCTGGCTGAGCAATTCACTATGGTGAAGTTAGACCTTGTGTGCCGCCAGAATATATTTCCCTCCTTTGCAACCGAATTCATGTAAAATTAATCAACTCCCCACTGTAATTCCAAATATTTGCCACGTGGACTGATTGGGGTCAACGGCTCAATTCAACATCAGGAGAGCGCAAACTCCGCATCATGACTGATTGCCAGCATAGTCACACATATTATTATGAAATTAGTTTATTAGCTTTGAATCTGCTGGTTATGCACCTCTGTTTTTAGGGTTTTGTGCTATTTTCAGTGAGGCAAGCGTGGATCAGAGTCATGAAGGCTTGATGATGTCATTTTGAAACTCTCACCTGGTTAATCTGGCAAGAGCTCTTGTTTCAGTGGTAATAAAATAGTCCTGAACTCCAGGAGATTTCTGCCTGTGATTTGTATTTAGACTGAACACTCGGGACTCTCACTGAGCGCCAGTCAAGGCTCGTTATTTCCTCAGATAAACAGGCGGGTCAATCGGAGACCATCAAGACCATTTCCAATTCTTCTATTTTTATTTTTTTTTTGCCATATTTATGTTGTAACCTTCATTGCCATGATTTCGTTTGGCAGTCATAAATCATAATTGCAAAGACTATAGAGGCACCAATTTACTTGCGGATAATAAGGTCTTTGTATTTATAGCTACGCTGGCAGTATATTTTATGGTTATGATCATGTGCATTACATCAGTTCATTACAATCAGCATTAGCTTGAGCTTTTTAATAGAATAAGAAGAGTGCCAAATGCCTGTCTATTTTAACCTGCCTATCTAATAGCCATATGAGTCTGATAACTAAGCAAAGAGCTTGGCGGTAATGAGTCATGTGACACCTCATGGGGTTTTCCATAACTATTTGAGTAAATGTTCGCTCTCCACCAACAATTCCCTTTGATGACCCATTAGATATTATGGGGCAGCCTGCTGTGAGCTCCATTGTCATGATCTTACCAAATTTGTGTTTAATGCCCAAGAGACAAACAATAACTAGATTTTAAAAACTTCCTGACATTATCTCTTATCTGAAAGTCTAACAAGTTTTGTTGTGAGTGACACTTAATTTTTAGATATTAGTGATATTGTTGTAGTTACTGGGGAAAACACCCTCAAGGAAACAGAGGGGGGGGGAAAGTCTAAGTAATTGAGACCCCAATACTTAATTCTGACAAAATCATTTTTTGTTTTTAAATAAAAATTTTTTTTAGATTCTTATCAGATTTATTTTGTATTGTACATTTGTTATATATTGTATTTATGATTTTGAATATAATTGTATAATTTAGATTTTACATTTAAACAGTTACCATGTTTTCACACATATTCCTAATTTTTAATATTTCCTAATGTTTTGGAGACTAATCATATCCCTATGACACCTATTTGAAGGAGAGAGGGAGAGCTTAAAGGGCCCGTCTCCTTTTGTTTTGAGATATATTTGTTTCATTGAAGCCTTTGCCACTGAAGCCTGATCAACTTCCATTGCAGACGCTTGTCAGCTGCGGGATATATAAAGATAAATGGTATTATGTTAAATTCCACTTAATGACAAATTTTTAATTTTCTGAACACGGTCATTTTCTGGCTTGTGAATCAAGTGTAAGGAGCTAATTACGTGAGGATCTGAGCAAAAATAACTCCTCATCTCAAGGATAATGGAAGAGAAATGTTGTAGATTAATGGCACTATTTATCTTTTTTAAATTTCTATCTTTCTCTGGTGATAGCTGTGCTCCCCAAGGAAAATATTCATAAAATGAAATTGAAGTCGTAACTTAATAGGTTATTAAAATTTTTGAGCGCATATCACTTCTTCTTTCGCGGCGCTGTAAATTTAAATTGAAGTTTGTGGCGTTCGGAGTCACCAGCAGAGTTTTTTATGATGGCACAATAGAGGGGGAACATGCATCTTTGTCAGGAGGTATTTGCTATTCTAATTTTATGGCAGGCCAGATTATCAAAAAGGAATGTCATGGCGTGGGCTGCTGACAACACCTCAGCCTTCAGCCATGTGTTTCCATTAGGTGACTGAGCCGTCCGGGGGTTTGTTCGTCCCATTATTTTCCATTTCTGTCTTTTATCTTGATTTAAAGTGAGGCTCACTGCATATTCCTGTACTGTCATTTCCTTTCCTCTGCCAGAGCCTGAGATTGGGCAGCACAGGCCGCCTCAGCACAGGGACTCGCTCTCTCTCCGGGGGCTGTGTGTAGAGCGATTCAAGGTGGAATATCTTTAGCCCGTCTGTATGTTGGAAACACTGCGCGAATGAGAGATGGTGATGGAAAGAGAGAGGGGCCATCATCACCGCTCTGGTGTTTTTCCCCTCAAGGTCAGGGGGCCAAATTTATTTATTTCCCTGAAAGTTACGATGAAATTTTACTGACTACTTTGCAGTAATGATGAGGGACATCAGCGGCCATAAATTTCTCTTGCCATTTGTTCACCAATGATGAACCATTTTTTATTTAGCCTTCAAGGACGTTACTGGGTATTTGTATGGAAGCGGTGTTATACTGTATGTAATGATATCCATTTCATGGTGTCATATAACCTGGTGGAAAAATTAAAAGTAAAACTGACTGGGGTGCATGCTATTCATATTCAGCTGGAGCTATTGAAATAAATAGTAAATGTCAGACACAATTTGTGACGTGCTTGTCTGTGTTTCAAAATTGCAACTTAAATGCTTGTGCTCTCTTCCAGGATCTTAAATGTGACCCTGGACCACAAAACCAGTCATAAGGGTCAATTTTTAGAAGTTGGGATTTATACAGCTGAATAAATAAGCTTTTTTTTCCCATGTTTGGAATGTATTTTTTGTTAGAATAGGAAAATATTTGGCCGAGATACAACTATTTGAAAATCTGGAATCTGAGGGTGCAAAAAAATCTAAATACTGAGAAAATCGCCTTTAAAGTTGTCCAAATGAAGTCCTTAGCCATGCATATTACTAATCAAAAATTAAGTTTTGATATAGGAAATTTACAAAATATTTTCATGGAACATGATCTTTACTTAATATCCTAATGATTTTTGGCATATAAGAAAACTCGAAATTTTTGACCAATACAATATTTTTTGGCTATTTGCTAAAAATATACCCAAGCGACTTAAGACTGGTTCGGTGGTCCAGGGTCAAAAATAGGTATTTTTTAACAGCAAAAGCTAATGCAAAAATGGTGAAATAAGTACCTTGAAAAAGGGATGGGGGGGGGGGGGGGGGTAATAATAAAATATGAATGGTTAATTTTTTCTTATGTATGTTTTAGGCTTTTGGACTTATTTCTGTTGACTGAGAATTTGGCTTAACAATGTCATCAACTTATTTTTATTTATTTTCAGTCCCTCCAGAAATCCACAGATTTCTTCAATCTAAAGGTCATGTAATTAGCATAACATCATGATGTCTTTTATTGATTGGCTATTTAAAATCCCATTGTAGTCCTGGGAGTAATGTTAATGGGTAGAAGCCACACCTCTTTATTGCCTTTATTATGATATCCCATGAGCCCTTGTGGATATTCCTCAGTGGGCACTCTTTTGTAGTTCATTAATGGTCAATTACTTAGAGCTCATTGGCCCCACTGTGTCATCAACAGCGACACTAGCCAGCCCTCTTTCAAGCCTAACCAATCCCTGCTGCCTCCTAAACAAATAATAGAAAACCTTTTAGTGCGCAGAGGCTAGAATCACAGCCGCTTAACCAGACGATGCCAGAAGACCTGAAAGTTCCTGGTCCCCTGTTATTTGAAAATTAATACCATTTTATTTCTCAATTTCAGGATGTTCAGCGTATATTTGTCATTTGAGAGATAGCAGCCTCCATTGTTCCCCCAAGGATACCCCCCCCCTCCTCAGTCTCTACTTAGAGATTCTGCATGCTGAAATCTTAAAGTAGAACATATTGGAATGTTCAGACAATCCTGACCTGTTTATGCAAGCAGAGTTGATAGGTTGTCAGGCCCCCAGCGAGAGGGCCCAGAATGAGGGAGCTATCCTTTAAACTGCCTGCCTGATATTTGTGGATAATAAAATAAATAAATCAGACAATATGCCTGAATATTTTATTTGTTATCCATATTCCTTATGGGCAAAAATGATACAGAAACGTAAAAACAGCCATTTTGCCCTGGCCCCTGACGAAATTTTAACACAGCTGCTGCTGTTTTCATGTATAAAGACAAAATGCATTCTTGCCACTCGGCTATCTTGTGCTATATATGCTTTAACTCTATTCAGCAGGCCGTTATCATGTTTTTAATGGGGCTATGGCTACCCCTTCACACACATCACCCCCTTCAGCCTCCTGGAATTTCATCCTTTCTTTTTATAGCTCTTTCTTACAGTGGTTAGCTGTTTTGTAAATGTCAGCGTTACAGTATCTTATCATGTAAACAAGAACCTGAGGCCTAGCCGGGTCACACTGACCAATGTCCGTCGCCTATTGCCCTTCATTTAGCATCTCTCGCCTTGCTGTTTCATGCTGTGTCTCTGTGAAAGATGCCTCCATCAGCAGAATGGTGGTGACAGTCAGAGGGGAATGAGCTCGTGAAGTGATTACGAGAACGAGTGGCCGTCATTCAAACCCCCGAGATGACAGCACATTCAGAGGAAAAGTGCCCAACTGGCATTAATCCCGGGAAAATCGCTGGCCTCCAGGAATGCATTGTGGGCCTGATAAAATGGTCGCTATAATATGCACTTAATCTGCAGGTCTCCAATGAGCCTGCTTGTATTTCCAAACTGGAGGGAGCCATTGTTGTGAGGCCTGCAAGATCAGGGGCAAAATGGTATGGTTTTATTATATTCTAATGCAAAACGTGGCTATATCATACCACACCTCATCTGTGTAAGGTTATAAAATCTTAGACTTGTATAGAAACATTTAAAGGAAGAATTCTGTCATAATTTGCTCACTGTCATGTTGTTCCAGAATGAATGACTTTTGTGATACTGGTTGATATTTCAATGCAGTTACAATGAAGGGGACGGGATCATTCATGCTTCAAATAGTATGCAAAATCATCATTATCATATAAGTAGTATGACTCGTACTATGTTGCAAGCCTTTTGAAGTCAACCAGGGCTGCGTTTCTCGATAACGACTGATCTTAGATCTTAGATTTAAGAGCTTAAGAGCTTTTTCTACGAGTCATTTTACGATTGTTCGTTATTGTTTCACGTGCGTTTCCCAGAAATGCACTTAACGCAATCGCACGTAGTCGTGCTTTAAGTGCTACGTAGGAGTCGTTATCCGTTTGTCAAGTGCTGAAATGTCACCTTATAGAATGGCTCGTAATTGTAGTACACGCTCGTTTATTGAAATGTTAACCTAATGCTGCGTTCCAGACAACTCGGATATAATAACTATTATATTACATTATATTACATTTATACGTATAATATTATACTTTACATAATAATAATAAAATCTCCTAAATTACTTATTTTATTCATTTGTGTGAATTCACCAAGCACGATAGCTATAAATATAACGATAAAGATATAGTTCTAAAAATCGTTCTCAATATTAAAGAATAGCATAGTTCACACCACAACTATAACGATAACGATACAGAGGAACGATAAAGTTGTGATCACTTTCAAAATGATTGTTTTTTCCAGCTGATGGACGATAAAACACTGACAGCCAATCAGAATCCATCCTGCTGTAACGAGCGCAAGAACTTAAAGCGGCAGACGCACGTGCGCTTAGAATAAACAGACGATATCGTTCGCTGGTGTGGACGCTAATATCGTTACCTTTATAGTTCTCGTTCTTGGTGTGAACGGGGCTTTAGTCATTCATTGTAATTACACAAAGTGACCAATTCATTATTTAAGTTATTTGTTCTACACTGTAAAAAAGATTTTTTGAAATTGTAAATAAAACAAAGATGATTGGAGTATGCTTTACAAAAGAAAACTATTTCAGCCCTTCTACTTCAAAATTTCATTTAATTCAATGTGTTAGTTGCTGACCCCCCCCCCCCCCCACCCCCCCCCCCCCCCCCCCCAATCAGTTGTGAAGGTACTATCAATATCTGAGTGTTGTTTAGAACAACATGAATATGAGTTTGAAAAAATGGTTTACTATTCCTTTTACTTGGCTATATAAACATTAAACTAAAATACATATAAGATCAGAACATGAGAACATTCAACAGAGTGAAGGAGAAGCATGAGATGAAAGGCAGAGTTCCAGCAATAAACCAAAGGCGATTTTCTGTGCCAAAGAGAAAGAAAGGTCTATGTTGGCCAATAGCTGATTATGTCCACTCAGCACATTGTCAGAGCAGAGCCGACAGTGCCCCTTTCACTCTGTCATTAGGCCATTTAGGGGTGAAAATATGGGGTTGTTCTGAGCGGGAGGAGAGCACTCTCTGCCTGTTATTATCAGTTTTACCCTGACAACACCCTGGTCTGTAACTTTCACCAGAGAGATGGAAAGATGGAGGTCCCTGTTGAGAAATGGACCATTGACTGAAGCGCAATTTCATCTGAATGTCATCAGCGCTGCAATCTAAGTGCTTATCTTTTAAGTAGTTCATGCAGGTATTATTTTAAAGGTGTCATACATTTTATTTTAAAATACTTTCTCATATCCCAGTTTAATATGCAACTACAAGACAAGTATGGGTTGATTCCCCTCAAAAAAGTGCTTCGACGAAGGAGCATCCGGCGGGCTTGCGGCAACCACATGTGATGACCCCAGGCTGGACTCCGCTTCGTCCACGGTGAAAGCCGATCCGGCGATCCACAGCGCGAAGTTAATGTATTCCCTCAGCGAACAGCACGGATCAGCTCTAGGCAAGACGAAGCGGATATCGTCCTCTTTTGGAAGGCAAACAAAGTAGTTTCGCTTTCACAACGAAACACAGCGTCTTCACGACATGGCGACAACAACAACAATACAACAGCGAGAATAAAAGTTATGCCTTCTTTCTTTGTGTGAACATTTGGGTGGCGTTATGCAAATCTTCCCACATCGTGACATAGACATGTGGGGCCATGTTAGAACGAGCCGTTTTAGGTAGACGTGGTTAACTCTTAACTTTTATAAAGAATATCTCTTTGGATTTGAGACTTTAGTCTTTACAACTTTACAGATCTTCTTTATGCACAAAGTGGACACTTCAAGAAAAGGAAAAATTAAATAGCATTATTGCGCCTGTAAAAATGCTGTGACAGCATTCATGACATAGCAACAGTGGCTCAGCCAATGGTGTGAGTTTGGGGCCAATGTTTGACCAATGGCAGATGAGGGATGTGTTTGGGAAACATGTTTGAAAACAATTAAATTTTTGCAGGTCATTTTGTGGGTGGCACAGAATTTACACACTTCCGCAAATCCCAGTTAATCAATTTGTTTATATTTGTGACTTTTCAATTCTCTTCTCATCTTTTAGAGTAAAAACACACTGGAACAGGTGTTGGGAGCTACTCTCTGCCATAAACTCTTTAATTGAGCTAGTTGATGATTGATTTTCATGCTTCGCTGCTGCTTCTATTGGTCCATGCCATATAAATGTTGATTAAAAAATAAATATCACATACCTCCCACTGTCATATGAGCTCATGACTTGTGTTTGCCAGTACTGGCCCACTAAAAGCACCAACATGCACATTCTCTCCAACCTGTGACAGCAACGTTGCTGGCAAAAACGAGGTCGCTGATGTAAATATGGCCAGAGTTCTTGCAATGTGGGTGCATTGCTCCTCTGATTATTAATGATGGCGGGCCAGTATGGAGTATGTGATGAGAGACCCAGGTGAGCTCCAGGAGAGTCCGTACACCACACCCTAGGGTCCCACAAATATCACCCTTGTAATTTCATGCCTCTGATTATTATTGCATACTGTAGCTCCGAGCACTGCTCCTCCACCCATTCTCTTTTCTTCCCCAGCTGAGCTGCTGTTTTAACAGGACAAACCCACCTCCTGCTCTGTTCCCACACACACACACATTCACACACACAAATATGGGCATGATCACCTACTGTATTCACTGACTCACTCTCTTTATCTCCGAAGCACATACACACACTTTAATCTTTATTTTTTAATGTTGCCTCCCTGGACCAGTCATGAGCTTTCTCATTTCTTCTTCTCTCATTTTCTGTTAATTCGCTACCATCTGCCTCAGCATCTGTTTGAGGAGCTAGAAAAAGTGTCTGCCATGATGAAAAAAGTCTCTGCTCTTTCTTTCTCTTGTTTCGAGTGTAGTACTTCTCTCTCTTTCTCGCTTGCTCATTTACATGCCAACCATTGATTTCTCTTCAGTCTTTGTTTGGGTCTCTGCTCCACCCCTTTCACCCGGTCTCTTTTTTAGCATAATCTCCTCAAACGCCTTTTTGCACCCTCACTCTATCTGCAGTGAGTAAACCGGGCGGCCTTCTTCCTCTCTTGGCCTCTACACAGAAGAGGGAGTCATATCCTTTCCATGTCCGACTGCTTACTTAATATCCACTGTCAACAGGAGAGCAAAAAGGATTAGAAAAAGTGCAATTGTAATGCTCAAGCAATGCTTTCACAAGGTCCTCCCGACATATTCCCCTTCCCCCTGAAGCCCTGTACCCCCTAAATCCCTCCCAGCCTGCATCTTTTTGAGGCTTGCCGACAATAGCGGCAGGCCTGCTGCAGAGCAGAGCCTGGGCTTGGCATCACCCCCAGCCAACCTGCAGATTACAGGCATTCTTTTTGAGGGCCAGGGTTGCTGCGGTCCCCTCTGAGGAAGAGGCAGTGGCAGAGGCTGTCCTGCCTCAGGCTGCATTCTCCTCTGTTTAGAGAAGTTATTGTGTTCCTCCGGTTTGAGTGACACCGAACCCATCATAATCACCTCCCTGCAGGGACTTGCGCCAGTTGTCTAGCAGACCTTACAAACTGTTTCAACCCCGCGTCCTCTATTCCGTGCCGCATTAGTGTCATTTAATTAATTCAGCCTCTCGTTTCATCTTCACTTACATCTCCCCGGTGGTTTCACGGCAAAACACACATTTTAATAGATATAAATATATGGAATTTAAATTATTTTCCAAAGGAAATGCCGTGCTCTGCATGTTCTTGTAAATAAATGTAATTATCATAAGTGCAATGTTGTTATAATTAAATTGCTGCGATAAATTGTATTGAGCGTCCTCTTGGACCAATATGAACTCTGTGGGTATAAATGGAGACTTCCTTATTTTATGCAGATGTTTAACATTTCAAATTTAAAGTTATAATCTATAACCTATTACGGTTAAGATTATTTTTCTCATGGTGACACTGACCGACCATTTTTATATGATCCTCTTGGCTTTGGATAATAACTCTATTAGAGTGGATGCATTTGGCCTAAGGTGCTAGTGCATGGCATTCATTTCCCATAATGCCTCCCTCGCTCTCCCTCTTTCTCTCTATTTCTCTCTATTTCTCCACAGGGAACACTTTGCTGATAAGTTGCTGCATTACATACTAACTTTTCAGCAATAGCTCTGCATTTGACTCCTTTATGGTCCAAGTCCTAATGGTTACCCTCAGGCTCTGCCTCCGGCAGCCACGTCACAAATAAATAGAGGCTGACACAGTCAGTTACTTAAATCTTCTCTCTGCTTTTGCACGATTTTCCCTTGGAGATTACGCCTGTAACAACAGTTATTTGAAATGACACAGATTCATGCCTCCAGGCCATAGACAAATGAACATTATAAATCTATTAACACCTATAAATATTTAAATATTTGCAAATTTATATTTTTTACATGTGTTTTTACTATACATATTTAAGATAAAAGCATATTTATTATTATATGGATTTATTATAAAAGCCAACTTTTGTAATGTCTATGTCCATAAGTCTAGATTTCTAGAACTTCAAATAAATGTTGCTTTGAACTGTGCAGTCTGTTTTGTGTAGTTATTTATTTACTCTATGAATAATATGTTTCCCAACCACATTTACAGTTAAAATTCTTACATAAATATCTAAATTATTTAGTTACTCAGTTTGTTGGTTAGTCTATTTTCATAAGTCTTGCTGATTCCCAGAACTTTCAGTATATGTGTATGTATATGCATATTTATTTACTTCATTACATTCTTTTCAAGCACCTTTACAACATATTTAGTCAATTATAATTCTGAGAAAATATTAACATCAATAAATACATATTTGCATTTATTGACTTATTTTATTTTAATTAGCGAAAGATTTTTGTAAGTTGCTTATTCCCAGAACCTGCAGTATTTTATGTATTCATATATTTACTTTATTAATTACCTCTTTTCAGTCTACCTTTACAACACATTCAACACATTAAAATTCATAGTTCTCCTGTGGTCCGTTGTAACTGTGTAACAAGGCTTTGTTGATGTCTGAGTGTGAGGTCATCTTTTTTAAGCACACTGCTGCTGCTTTGATGTTTCAGTATCCGTGGTGATGAGAGGATCTGCTGTGGTGAAGCTGGAGTTGTTACGGGGACTTTGTTTGTGTTTCATTTCCTCACTGGCTATTGTTTAGCACGGCCGTGTCTAGAGAGGAGGGTGATCTGAGGCCGCTGTCACAGAAAGCCGTTCTACATGACCTCCTGTAACCTTTTTTCTGGCCTTAGTAGCATCCCAACATCCCTATTGACTGCCTTGGCTGATGAAGATATTTTCACATGCACATGCAGAACATCAAATAGGTGAAGTAGATTAATGCACTGGCATGTTAAAATCATGCAAAGACCTATAAAGAAGGAATAAGACTGAGGTGCAATGGACAGGCCCAAATTGTAATATATGGGTAAAATAAAATGTTTGTAGCACTTAAAGTCTTTACATCATACTTTTTCCCACGGAATTAAAGTGCACCCAGTCGTATTCCACTTTGGTGCTGATGTTCACTTAAATATGATGATATAATGATATTGCTCACAGTATCAATCTATTCCATTTGATTGCTTTTTTGAGATGGGCTCAAAATCCATCTAGGAATAATAGCACCATCTACCTCTTTATATTGCATGTATTTGTTACCTTTAGCCCAGTAGCAATAAATTCAATCTAGTCTGTTGGATTTGGACCACTGACCACTAGGAACTGGTCACAGTGAGCTGCCACAGACCACTTTACCTCCACCTCAACGCAATGACAGCACCACAACACACACACACACACACGCACGCACGCACACACAACAACCAACCTCCCTCACATCTTAATTCCCTACACGCCTTTATGAGTTACATTTTTATGAGATGACATTTATAAGATATCAGTCTAAAGCTTTTTAATGTTTTTGATGGGTCAGTGCAAACTTTCAGCTTTGCCTGTATTTTCATACAACAGATTTACTAACTATTGATGTTTTTACAAGAAAATACTATTTCAGTTTTTCTACTTCAAAAATTCATGTTTAATTCAACATGTTACTTGCCATAATTGTTTTTGAAATTTACTAGCAATTTCTGAAGGAAAATTGTTTCCACACAATTTTTTGGTGCATTTTTTTTTTTTTAAGGAGTAGTCTATTTTGCGCTAAAATGTAAATACAGTAAAACAATATTACTGTGAAATATTATTACAATTTAAAATAACTATTTTCTATGTTTATATATTCTAAAATGTAATTTATTCCTGTGATGCACAGCTGAATTTTCAGCATCATTACTCCAGTCTTCAGTGCCACATGATCCTTCAGAAATCATTCTAATATGCTTATTTGGTGCTTAATAAACATTTCTTATGATTAGCGATGTTGAAAACAGTTGAGCTGCTTAATATTTTTGTGGAAACTGTGATACATTTCTTTTAATCTTTTGTAACATTATTAATGTCTTTATTGTCACATTTGATCAATCTTGCTCAATAAAAGTACTAATTTCTTTTGAACAGCACTGTACATAATGACAAAGTCATTAATGGTGTTGTTGAATAATGCTCATATTTATGTTTGAGTAGAAATCAAGACCGGATCCCCTGACTAAAGAAGCAGGTTTACCAGCCATGGCAGCTTGATAAGAAACTGTTGAAAATATGCAGCCTTTGGTCATCCCCCCCAAAAACCCCATCTAAATCCATAGTTCCGGTAGTCATTGTTTTAAAACTATGATACATTAATTTGGTAACTCCTAAAAAGTAATTGATTTTCCCACTTGGAGTAATAAATTATATTTACAAAAATACAGTTTAAATGTTGCAGTGTTTTATGCTCTGTTTTAAACTGAGTCAAGCAGTTGCATGTGGAACACGTGTTGACGGCAGAACAACAACAACAACTTGACATTTAGGAGTCAAAATCGAGTGAGTAAATGATCTTCTCCTATTATTGTGATCATTGTTTAATATGTCTACAGGGAACGTCAGTCTCTGAGCATCTTACTCATTTGTTTTTAAACTTTGCGACATATTGTTTCCTGCAAGTACAAACATTCAGAAAGTAAATTGCTTATGAGTGATTACTGTCTTTCATTACTGTTCCCACGGGAGCTGCTAATGGAGCCCAGATGGCAAGTAAAGCCACTTTAAGAAGAAAGAGAAATCAGTGACATCAGCATATGAGCCTATGCACATACATTTCCCTTTTTGTCCTATAAAGGATCTTAAATTTAGAGTTAAATTGTGATTATTTGGAAAGGTGATCTTTAGAATCTTTTCATTACGACTACATGTTCTAGACCTGTTTAAAACTACCAGTGTTGCCAATTTAGCTACTTTGTAGCTAGATTTAGTGACTTCCCCGCCCCTTTTGAGACTTTTTTCAAAATCTTATCTAAGTTCTCTCTTGCATGATCTCGTTCATCTTTATATAGATCAGTGATTTGCCATTGTGATGTTTTTTTTTCATCTAATGACATTTAGCTACCAGTTTTAGCTACTTTCAATTGAAGCAGTTGGCAACACTGAAAACACATTTTTATCATTTTCTGAGTCATGAAAAAGTCTGCTTTTGTGATATATTTCCTTCTTTCTTTACTGCAAGACGTTTGCTCGGTCTAGATGCTCTTAAATCTGCACTAACGATGCGTTCCTGTCACGTAGGCCTATCACACATGCGCACTTCAATTAGCCGACAGAAAGCGGGTTATTGGGTTTATATGCTGTGCGAAATCGGAGTAAGAGGCAAAAAACTACCTGTTGCGACCGGTTTATGCTTACGCCGTTTATGACCTTACTCCGATAAAAGAAAACGGGTTACCGCGTTTACATGACCAAGTGCGTTTTCGGCTTATTAAGCATAATCGGTTTAAGAACGTGCATGTAAACGCGCTGGTGCTGCAATGGTCTGCTGATAAGAGACCCTGCCAGCTGTACAGTTCAAAAGTCAAGGTACTTTTTTGAGAAACTGCTTTTGATCTCATCACATACTGAAGCACAAGCTCCTGAAGAATTGACACGACAAGGCAAAGCTGATCGCCACACTAAACCATGCTTTTCTAGTCTTGCTGGAAGTAACTAGCACAGCAATTAGAATGCTTGCGTTATAAATGAAAAATTCAGTGCCTCCCATGACAGTGATGTATTCTACATTGATCATCCTCTGTAATTTTGACTTGCTAATTAATCAACTTTATTTATGCGGTAGAGAAAAAAAATCCTAATGATCAAAATGCCTCAGCAATCCAGACGCGCTCAATCATATAAACTTTTAGAAATATGCTAAATATGTACATACTTTTACATATGATAATTAACCATTTTTAAAACAGTGCAGGCATTGTGGAGAAGCAGAGAAAGGATAACATACACTTGAGAGACTTTGACCAGCTTTTCATTAAGATGACTGCTTCCATAAAGTAAACTGATTTAGTAAAACATAGTCTTTAATTTAGTGATTATGTAGCAAGAGTGTTGAATGAAACTCCATGCACTACTTGACAGAGCAGGTTATCTCTTAATATCTGACTCTTTTTGAAGACATATTTCCATTTAATTTAGTACTGTAGATTTGTACTTCACGTTTTGTTCTCCATCTAAAGGTATATGTTTAAATTTGCATTGCTTTGTTTATTTATGTCAATACACTTTGTGTTATATTTACCCTGGAGTTAACAATATCTAGAAAACTAGACAAAACTACTGCAAATGTCTTCGAATTGGCTTTAGCAACATCTCTTGAATTATTGATAACATATACAACATTTGCCAAAAAGAAATATATTTTATGACGAATATCTCTTCAATTGAAACTAGCTAGCTAGCTAGTTTACTGAATCAATGAATTAGTAGTCTTATTTGAAAGTTCGAAATGCAATATGCTAAATGTGACACTAAATTGGTTTTGACATGAATCTGCATGATATTGTAACATACTGTACCTTTTAACTATAATGCCTTTACATTTTAAAATACAGCTGATGAAGGATTGACAGTAAATTTGGCACTTTTCTCTTTTCTGACTACTGTAATCCATCCAATTTTCCTTCTTTGGATTGTAATGTTTGTGCATATTTTGTCTATTTTGTGTGTAGGAGAACTTCAAAACTTACAGTGATCACTGATCAGGCTTGACTTCTCAGCTTTGGGTAAGACTTGCAAATGGGAAGAACTTCAAGGCCTAACACAAATTTACTCCACAGACTTTTAAAAAGTTTTTTATAAATTGACTTGTCACTTAAATTCATTAAACCCCTAAATGGCCTCACCTTTCATTGTAATGCATGTATTCCAGACCAATATATATATATATATATATATGCACACCCCCAACACAAGAATCTTTGCATTGGGCAGCCCACCATATTTTATGCAGTTTCTCTTGTGTTCATTTGCATTTTTATGCAAGGTTACACACAGGGGCTCGATTACCATGGTGAATCGATTAAGGAAACTATCAATCACATCTCTTGTCAGACACAATGAATCAGACACACCACTTACCTTAAAATTGGAGATGTGAACAGAGGACTGTCAATTCAGAGAAGGATGTCCCCAGTTATGATCCAACGAATGTCTTGCAAGGTAATGCTTTCGGGAGAACTTTTAGAAGTTATTAGGAATATCAAGTTTTAAAACACAGATGTTGGAGAAATTTATGGTATCATACTAAATTAAACAATATAGCTATGATAAAAGCTCACTTTTTTACACTGCATTCCTTGTTTTTTGCTTTACTTTATAGAATGGAGAAGCTGTTGCTCAGTAAAGAAAAAACTGCATTATTTCTCGGGCGAGAAGGCTTAAAACTTCAGGCTAATGATAACAAATGACAGCTAATGAGTTGTCCAAACATAACAAATGAAAAGAATTAAAGGCTTAGGAGCACCACTGTTTCATTAAAATGCAATAAGGAAAGGAAAGATTAGGTTTATGGATGAGTGAGGATTTTTATTGTGTAGGTTTGGTTCGAAAATGGAAATTCACAAACAAGGGGAGAGTCATGTTTGGTTAGCTGATGGGATTGATAAGCACCTATGCAATTTAGCCTACTTTGGGATACAGGGATGCATGTACAATTTGGCCTATGAATTTTACAATAATCTTGTATGATTCTGGAAGCCTAGCTGCCTTAATGTTTCTTTTTCATGGTTTTTGGACATTGTTTTCTTCCCCAAAAGTCTTTGCACTCAACATTGAGCACAATATCATTTATCTTTATGATTGTATTCCTTGAGTAGCAGTTTTCTTAACAATAATCAATATTGAAGTCGCCATTGGCCAAAGCGACCAGAAGAGCACAGCTGTATGAATAAGGGGGAGGTGAGGGAATTCTTCCACTGAATTGACCTTGTCAGTGTAACAGTGCTGTTTGAGTTTGGCCCTGAGCATTCAAACACACTCTCAATCACCCCTGGAACTCAGCAGTCCACACTTGGCTGCAGCAGTAGCCCTTCGCTATGATCTCAATTTGTATGTTGTCTCGGGCTGTTACGACTTGACATGGTAAACTGATTGGATTGATCTATCGTTTGAGTATATCTCCTTCCTGGAGGTGGGATAACTTGTTTTTGAGACTTGTGTGAAGAATAAATAATTGGAATGAAACACCACAAAACGTCACCAGACGTCTTCAAGTCTGATTTTGCGACGGAATAATTTGAAGAATGGCTTGAATGAGGATTATGATGCTTTTATTGTTGGTCTGTATTATCAGATTTTGCTTTTTTAGTCTTCTTATCCTAACAGGCAAATTATTTTCTTGTTTTTGAATAATTTAGTTAGAGTCGTGCTCAGTACAGTAGATTATTATTCAGTTTTGCTCTATTTGCATAAATTTAATTCACATTGATGTATTTTGTATGTTTTTCACATTGCTAGGCCCGGTTCATTTGTGTAATTTTGTTTATATTCCGCAGCAGCTCTACAAATCATATAGTCTCTGCCGAAACACTGTCTTAACTCTTGACTGCATTTCATCTGTTAATGAGCTTGCATATTCTGAATGCCGCCATGAATTAGTTTGCATGTTTTTAAAATGTTCGACACAGAGTGGGTGCTGTGTGCTACACATCTTCCTGCAGTCTCCCATAGGGAGTGGAGAATTACACTTATGTTTACTGCAGAAAAGGAGGTGTGCTCACAATTAGATTGCAATAGAGAGCCCAGCAGTCTGCTTGACTTCATGCCAGGATTTACAGAATGAATACATTCAGCTTTACACAAAGTCAAAAGGGGCTTCATTGTGAGGGCTGGTTGAAGGGAGAATGATAATTTTGGCATCATTTACTCACCCTTATGTTGACAGTTTAAAGAATGTTTCAAAAGTTTTTGTTCATTCAGTAAAAGTCAATGGGGTCCAAAACGTTCAAGCTCTAAAATAAAGCTCCAAAAATTAATCCATATGACTTCTTGCTTTTTGCAGTCTTGGTTGATTTAATTTTTTATTTTTTTAATGTCAAGACTTTATTCACTTTCACTCACTTTTTATTTCTCACAGTCAAATCAAAACTTTGATCAATGCATGCCTATTTACATATGCTACATCAAATATGGCGATACAAATGCTCAAACGTCATGATGGGGCACATGATGCACAAAAACCAGTGATGTTTTACGTTGTTTGACAGTTCTTGTTGCCATATTTGATGTACAAACCCGATTCCAAAAAAGTTGGGACACTGTACAAATTGTGAATAAAAACAGAATGCAATGATGTGGAAGTTTCAAATTTCAATATTTTTATTCAGAATACAACATAGATGAAATATATCAATGTTTAAACTGAGAAAATTTATCACTTTAAGGAAAAATAAGTTGATTTTAAATTTCCTGGCATCAACACATCTAAAAAAAGTTGGGACAAGGCCATGTTTACCACTGTGTGTCGGATCCCCTCTTCATTTTATAACAGTCTGCAAACGTCTGGGACTGAGGGGACAAGTTGCTCAAGTTTAGGAATAGAATGTTGTCCCATTCTTGTCTAATACAGGCTTTTAGTTGCTCGACTGTCTTAGGTCTTCTTTGTGGCATCTTCTTCTTTATGATGCGCCAAATGTTTTCTTTGGGTGAAAGATCTGGACTGCAGGCTTGCCATTTCAGTACCCGGATCCTTCTTTTACGCAGCCATGATGTTGTAATTGATTCAGTATGTGGTCTGGCATTGTCATGTTTGAAAATGCAAGGTCTTCCCTGAAAGATACGACGTCTGGATGGGAGCATATGTTTGTTCTAGAACTTGGATATACCTCTTTCAAAAAGCCAAAATTGATGTTTGCCTTTCCCCATATGTGTGTAAGCTGCCCATGCCACACGCACTCATGCAACCCCTTACCATCAGAGATGCAGGCTTCTGAACGTAGCGCTGCTAACAACTTGGGGTTGTCCTTGCCCTCTTTAGTCCGGATGACATGGCGTCACAGTTTTCCAAAAAGAACTTCAAATTTGATTCGTCTGTAGCACAAGACGTTCCCTTTTAATGGGAACTTCGAACTGCGTCCTCTAGGGGTCTCTATGGGGAACGCCTCGTCGTGACCCGTGTCTGAGCATACATTGAAAAAACACCAACTCTTTGGCCGGCGACAGCCATGACGTTACTACCGGTGCGACTACAGTATAAATCGGTGCCGGTAGCTACACATCATTCACTTCTTCGTTCTGCATAGTATCTAGTCCTTTATTGTTGCCCGCTGTAAAGCTGTGGCCCCATACGAGGCCTGAGCATCTTTCAATGTACCAGCTAACTTAGCTATGTCTATTTTATTGATGGTCTCCACAGTCATCCTGAGTAGAGCAATTTAGAAGAGGTTGCATCCTGTCGCGCTAGAACCGACCCGTACTAGTATATTGCACCACAATACACACACGATCTATGTTGTGTTTGTTTGGCGAGGAGCACCTCACCGCGATGTTCCTCGAGGGGCATCTGCGGGGCCTGCGAGGTTTTTTTCCAATAAAAAAAACGCCGTTCTCTCGTTTGTCTCTCTTTTCAAGTAAAGAGGGTCAGCCATCTGCTTCCCGCGGTTCGGGACCCTCCGCTGCTGAGGCACGGAGGGGAATGAGCTCGTGGGGATCTCAGGTGGACCTGGCCGATGAGTTTAGAGAGGGGCTTTCCTTCTCGCGCTCATCGGCGGGGGGCGAGAGACAGCCACTGGAGGATGATGTTCTCTCTTTAACATCATCTGATCCAGGGGCCAGTGCTCTGCTGGGTTCAGCCCAGGAAGAGCAGGAGATGTCTGAGGAGGGCAAAGAAGCTGAGTCTGAGCCTTCCCAATCCTCCTGCCCTTCGTATGATGAGCTCTTAGAGGTTATGGATCTCGCCACGGCGAGGCTTTACTTGCCGTGAAGCGGGCGAAGAAAGTGACGTCGCGAGGTTATCTCGATGAACTTTATTTTTCTGGCCATAACCCTCCAGTTCAGGTGAGTCTTCCTTTCCTTCCTGCTCTCCATACTGAGATCGAGAAGGAATAGAAGAGACCGTTTTCCTCACGCATCCATCGATTCCAGCATACAAGTTATTCCAACATCGAGGCGGTAGCGCGAAAACGGCTATGAGAGAATGCCCTCTGTAGAAGAGACTCTAGCTAGCTATCTCTCTATGGGAGAGACATCGTCTCTCAAATCTCCCTCCTTGCCATCCATGCCTCTTCAAGCTACATCTAAAATTAATGGCAAGGCATACGCAGCAGCAGGTCAAGCTGTTGCTTCACTGCAAACGTGGCGGTGCTCCAAGCATACCAGGCTGATCTGCTGAAAGACCTGGATAAAGGCGAGGGCCTTTCTTCTGATGAGATGGCTGAGTTACGCCGCACCACGGATCTTGCTCTTCGTGCTACTAAGCAGGCTGCCTCTGCCATGGGCAGATCTATGGCGGCGATGGTAGTAACGGAGAGGCAGCTGTGGGTAAACCTGGCAGACATCGGGAAGAAAGAAAAGGGTTTTCTTCTCAATGCCCCGGTTTCGCCCTCTGAAATTTTTGGTACATCCGTTGAGATGGTCGTCGAAAAGTTCAGGGAGGCGAAGGCGCGCTCAGCTGCCTTCAAAACCTTCATTCCACGAAGGTCCATGTCTGAGCCCGAACAACCCAGGGGTCTTGGCCCGTCTCGATTTGAGGATCAGAGCCGAGCACAGAAGGCTAGTGTCGCGACTCGCGGTCCTCCTCCGCCTGCGGGTAGGGGTAATAGGAATCGCGGGTCAAAGGGAGGTAGACAAGACCTAAGGGATGTGATCCAGACAATGCGTCAGCGCTTTCGTCCGGATCAGAGTAATACTTAGGTATCCACTCTTTTTCCTCAGGGGGTGTAACATCTACCCCTTTCTTCCCCTTCCTAATTCCCCTGTAACCACCATATCTCCTGCATAACAGTCTCCTTCTGGACTTATGATGTTTTGGTTGGTTCTATGGTTATCATAGTAACCACCTTACTGAAGGTCCGGCCTAGAGGCTTTTCCGGACAGAGCTCCACCGCGGGAGCCGTGGTGGGTGAGTACGATCCATGTTTAATATATGTATATATGAATATATATATGTGTATCTAATGAGATTGGTGGTTGTGTGTTACCTTCTGCCAGTTTCTTTGCAGTGTTTTTCCTCTGCTGGGTTCAGAAACCGGTTGCTCGACTTGCAGTGTTTATTTCACTCGGCGAGATATGTCCAGAAGGTAAGTAAGGTTTCGGTTTCATAGTTCCTGGATCATGCGGCCATAACACAGGTTTCTGCGGGAGTTTTGTGATTATCAGGCTCCCGGTGTCACTGCAAAAAATTCCTGGACGTACGGGCTGGGGTTTACGCTTTCATGCTACCCTGACTGTTCTACCGTATCTGGGTCGCCCTGAGGGTTTTTTCCCGATCACCAGGATATCCCCTTGATGCATCACCCCCCTCACCATTGAGGGTAATTGTGAGCATGGTGCTTTCTTTCGAACATTTAATTTTCTCTTGAGGAGTTGGATTCCTCGCTCCATGAGCTGTCCTCGTGGTAGATTGAGCAGTGCTCCCCTTTTATCAAAAGGTTACCTGGAATGAGAGTCTGGCTAGACGGCAGTATGCTTCCCCCTCTGTTTTTTCAATCATGCTGCAGGTCGAGCCCCCTTCTCTTTGAGAGTTGGGTTTGTGCTCCCTCAGCTAAGGTAAGCTACTGCTAGCCGTTCCAGCATTGGATCATGCTGTAGGTCGAGCCCCCTTCTTGACTGAGAATTAGGTGTGTTGCTCCCATAGCTAAGTAGATTATTGCTAGCTGTTCCAGTTTTGGAACATGCTGCAGGTCGAGCCCCGTCTCGGTTTGAGAACTGAGTGTGTGGCTCCCTCAGGTTGAATAACTGCTAGCTGTTCCACAATGGGAACATGCTGTAGGTTGACTCCCTCGCCATTGAGAGCTGGATGTTCTCCCCCCAGCTACAGATTTACGGCTAGCCACTCCAGCATTATAGCCGTATATATAGCGGCTGGGGATACGCTATTTTTATCTATAGGCTGCCTTTTCAGGGTGCCACGCGAACCCCTAGAACGGTATTCAAGTGTAATGCACGTTATGCTTTGCCCACTTTTCAAAAATCCACATCGCTGTAAGTGCCACGTTTTTGGCTTTGCCCACTTTGCTAAAATCCACATAAGTGGTAAGTGAACACGTTAAGCTTTGCGCACTTTTCTAAAATCCTTTATGGTAAGAGCTACGCGCAAGACTTCTTGCTCTTTTTGAGTGGTTTAAAACCCCTGTTCTGCCTTGGGCACCACTCCTCCTATGTATCCTCTGGATACCTACTTAACAGGGTTTTGCTACTAAGGATCTGTTGAGACAGTTCCTTCAGCACATGCAAAGAGAAACGTGTGGTAGCCCCTGTGTGACAGGCCAAGACTAGTATGATTCTAGGCTCTTGGTCGTATTCCCTTAAAGGAATCTGTTTCTGATTCAAAGCCTTGAGCTCTACCCCGGGCCCAGGATTTCTGGCCCTAACAGGTAAGTATTTTGGTGTATGTAGCCTAGGCCTTTGGCCATATGGAATAATGTCACTGACAGCCGTCTAACTTCCCAGGGTCGACTCCTATAGCAATATGGTAGAGTTGGTTCTTATTGCTCGCCATGGTTCTGGCTTGCACTCCCCTCAGCATGGTGGCGTGGGTATACCGTTCCCCATAGCGACCCCTAGAGGACGCAGTTCGAAGTTCCCATGAAAGGGAACGTCTCGGGTTACTTATGTAACCATGGTTCCCTGAGTAGGGAACGAGACACTGCGTCCTCTAGGCTTCTTGCCATGCTGCGGACTTAAGCTTCAGACGAAGAAGTGAATGATATGTAGCTGTTGGCGCCTATTTATACTATAGTCGCAATGGTAGTGACGTCATGGCTGTTGCTGGCCAACGAGTTGGTGTTTTTTCTATGTATGCTTCAGACACGGGTCACAACAAGGCATTCCCCATAGCGACCCCTAGAAGACGCAGTGTCTCGTTCCCTACTCAAGGAACCTTGTTACATAAGTACCTGAGCTTTTTCCACTTTGCCACAGTCCCTTTTAAATGAGCCTTGGCCCAGAGAAAACTCCTGCGCTTCTGGATCATGTTTAGATCATGCTTCTTTTTTGACCTATAGAGTTTTAGCCGGCAACGGCGAATGGCACGTGGATTGTGTTCACCGACAATGTTTTTTGGAAGTATTCCTGAGCCCATGTAGTGATTTCCATTACAGTAGCATTCCTATATGTAATGCAGTGCCGTCTAAGGGCCCAAAGATCAATGGCATCCAGTATGGTTTTCCGGCCTTAACCCTTACGCACAGAGATTGTTCCAGATTCTCCGAATCTTTTAATGATATTATGCACTGCAGATGATGATAACTTCAAACTCTTTACAATTTTTCTCAGAGTAACTCCTTTCTGATATTGCTCCACTATTTTTCGCCGCAGCATTGGTGGAATTGGTGATCCTCTGCCCATCTTTACTTCTGAGAGACACTGCCACTCTGATAGGCTCTTTTTATACCCAATCATGTTAACAATTGACCTAATAAGTTGCAAATTGATCCTCCAGCTGTTCCTTATATGCACATTTAAATTTTTCGGCCTCTTATTGCTACCTGTCCCAAATTTTTTTGGAATGTGTAGCTCTCATGAAATCCAACATGAGCCAATATTTGGCATGACATTTAAAAATGTCTCACTCTCAACATTTGATCTTATCTATATTCTATTCTGAATAAAATATTGAAATTTGAAACTTCCACATCATTCCATTCTGTTTTTACTCACAATTTGTACAGTGTCCCAACTTTTTTGGAATTGGGTTTGTAATCTGTGAATGAGTGAGTAATTGGTTTTGGTTTGATTTGAAGGTGATTCATGGCTTATATGAAAAACAAAGTGATTATATCACTTTTGAAGACTGAATGCCAATTAATTTCACACTACATTTATGTCTTTTTTGAGAGCTTGAAAGTTTTAGACCCCATTGCAGTGTTATTTTAGAATTATTTATATACATATTAATATTTTGAGTTAGATTTCTAAAAAATGTTCATTTTAAGTTTTAGTGATTTTATGTGCTTTTGTCATTTTTACTATTATTATTTTTTATATATTTCCATTTAGCTTTTATTTATATCTATTGTGTGTGTTGGGTGTTTAGTAATTTTAGAATTTAAACTAACTTCTTTCAGGTAGTTGCCAAGGCCCAAAATATAAATATATTTTAATCTTAGTTTCTTACGTTTTTCATTTCATATTTATTATTTTGTTTCAGCATGATTTCCTTTTTAATTCTAGAATTTACCTAATTTCTAAAGGTTTATTACAAAACGTTTTGTTAGCAATAGCAACACTGCCCATTGACTTTCATTGTATGGACAAAAGAACATTATTCAGAATATCTTCTTTTGTGTTCCACAAAAATAAGGAAATAAATATTAGTTTGGAATGACACGGTGGATAAATGATGATAGAATTTTATTTCTGAGGTACTTCTTTAAGAGTATAACAGGTATAAGTTAACGTCTTGAGTTTTAAGAGAATTACATATGTATGTTTTTGTGTATGTGTGTGTGTGTGTGGATGAGAGCCAATATCAGCAGTCACTAAATCATCCTGTAATCAGCTCTCTGTGCGGATCCATCCATGCATGTTGATAGCGGAGTATTAGCGGGACCTGCCTTGATCGCAAGTCCCCCCCCCCCCCCTCCCGCCTACCCTCCTCCCCCGTTTCCGCCGCCCCCATCTGTAGCCCATCTCCTTCTGCATTATCTGGAACCTATAAAACTCCTGAGCGGCACAAAAGAGTTAATGATTCCTTTTGTTTTGTGGAGGGGGGGACGGCACACGGGCAAATGACAACAACAGATCCATCAAACTTAGCGGCGCTGGGCATATCAGCACTTTCTCTTCACCGCTGAAGTGCACATATTGCGTGCTGCCCCTCCCCCAGGAGTGGCAAGCGGACCGAGGGGACAGGGCAGCCCTTCGGTGGCCAGCCAGGACTTGATAAATGACTGGAGCTAACTTCCCTGTCGCCAGCCGGAGAGGAGCCCCCCTGCAGTGAGCTACATCATCCTAACAGCATTATTCTTTGTATGCTGTTTGTCGATAAAGCCACCCTCTCCATGACTGGCGTGGTAACATGGGCAGGTTAATTGGAAGGCTGAACTGTGAAATGGCATGGGAAGTGCACAGATATTGTCCCCACACCATAACATATGAAGACTGTGTATCTGTCTATCGATTACATGCTGGGTTCACGGCACCACCGTGAGCCACAGATTATTGGAGATGGGTGATAAATGTATACGGGGACAAATGTATGACACTGATGTCATGGAGGTAGGCGCTAGACAGAACTTAGTTGAAGCTTTTGGGATATATTTGTTTTATGTTTTCATAGTCTTAAAGGGAAAATTCACCCAAAATGAAAATTCTGTCATCATTTACTCAAACTCATGACACTTTGAACCCATATGATTTGCTTTCTTCTACTCTTTGCTAGAGATCACAAAAACATCATTACAGTATCATAAAAGTAGTACATCTTGCGCATGTGATTTTAATAGACGAACAAACTGGAATTTACGTTATTATTCAGTGAAAATCTTGACATCTGCCCAAGTTCATGAATTAGTTGATTTGGTTCACAAAATCACTGAATGATTTGTTTACCAATTGAACTGATCCAGTTCTCAAGTTCATCTCACTGGCTCAATAATCTGGCCCGATGATAATATATCAATAAATAATGAATGATAATTCAGCCCCCCACCCGACAAAACTATTGTATGGATCCATCCATAAGGCTAATATAAGGAATAGAATACAGTGCATAAGGATGTTATTTAAGTCTAATTGAGATACTATTCAGTTTTTTTTATAAATATTTTTTAATTAGATTTTTTTTATATATTCTTGTTTTCATTTTCAATTTGAACTTTTTGTACTTTTTATTAGTTTTAGTTTTATTAATATATATAATTATATCTAAAGAGTTTAGTTTTTTCAGTTTTAGTTATTTTAATACATTAAGTTTTTAATGTACAACAAATTTTGCCTTGGCAACTATAGCTAAAATAAGATAAGTATTCAGTTGAAGTTTATTTTATTTCAAGTTACAAAATGCTTTTATGGTTTTGGTTTTAGTTTAACTTAACTAATAATTTTAGACTACTTTTATGATACTTTTGCATTCTTTTTAAAGTTCCAGTCCCCATCAGTGTAACTGTGATGAATAAAGAGCAACTAGGCCATTATATAAAATGTATCCTTCTACCCGATGCATTCCCCTTCTGATGTATTCTACTTGTTATTATCATTCTTTAACATATACTTGTTATTGTCATTCTTTTACATATTTCTATTATTTTTATTTTTAAAAATGCTATTTTTTAAATGTTCTACTTTAATCTTCATTTTATAATATTTTTTGAGACAACATAACTTTTTGAAAAATGTATAAACTTTGGTTTATTAAAATATCTTTGGTATATAAAAACATTTTCCTTTTGTGTTTCACAGAAAGTAAGTCAAACAGGTTTAGAACAACATGAGGATAAGATAGAACTGATGAAGACATGATGACAATTTTGTGTGAACTGTCCCTTTAAAAATGAGTGTCTGAAACACACTTTCTTTGACTCTCAGAGTCAATTTATCACAAGATCTATTGCATGTATAAGACAGTGCTGAAAATGCATTTTCACAAGGGCTTAACTGAATTTTGGACCAGCACTAGGGGCAAAGAGGCATAACAATGTTTTGTGTCTGAACTCTTAGCTGTAGCAGCTCTCTTTAGACAGTGATCTTTTGCTTCAGGAGGCCTTTTGATCAGAGGGCCATGCCTAACATCAGATGGAGGACACTTGATACCAGACAGAGGAGGTAATATAACACAACGTCCTCTTCTAGAACTTTTGCTCCCTGCCTTGCGTGTCTGGCCACCCTGCTGCCTGATGCTATCAGCAAGAGAGAAAGACTGACAGTAGCCCGGTACCAAAGGACAGGACATAGGCTTTTTACAAAGCTTGACAGGGGTCAGGTATTTAGTTGCTGTGCATTTTATCACTTGAGAAATTCCCAGCGATGGCGTAATATAAATTCAATAGCCTACACACGCATGCCATTTGGCTTGTGCTTCTGTGTTCGTTCATCTAAACTTTTGTGTGTACTGTATGTTTCCATGTGTCTGGCTGATCAGGTTTGTTTGTTTTCCTTTCCTTAATGTGTCTATCTGTTACCCAAGTTATCTCTCTTCACATAAATGAAGCATTACATGGTCAAAGTACAAACATCTCGGCAGTGTGTTACTTCAATTACCTTCCCATCATTCCAGGTAGCACCATGATTCATTGTTTGGGTATCAAGAGTTTCATTAGTATTATTCCTTAGCCTAGATATATAGTTTATTAATTCTGAAATTAATTGCAAATGCAAAGTGACATTTTATTATGAATTATTACTTTGCTACATTTGGTGGCAATTGGGCCTATATCCCAGACTTCATTTTTAATTTTTTTTTATTTTGGCTAATAAAATGAGCCCTTCATTTCTCTTTTTATGTGTTTGGTCACAAAAAATGAACTTAAAGGTGGGCTTCCTATACAGACACCTAACATTTTTTGTTTGTTTGTTTTTTTTCTGTGGTCAAATTATTGTTGTAAATGAATTATTAACCCTATGCCCTACTAATATATATCTTAGCACAAAATTAAAAAAAAAAAAGAAAGAAAAGAAAGGAAAAAAATTGTACAAGATGTTCACTTGCAGCTTGAGGTACCGTGTCTTTTTGCTATGTTTTTTTTTTACTTATACATGTCAGAATGATTTTATTTATTAGGTAATATTTCAAGATGAACACTTACTGGACTGAAGCAACATGTTATCTATACTTTATTTTTTGGAAAAACCATGTTAAAATGTGAGTATCCAAAAATGAACCTCAGGCCTTACAGTAACAATTATTTGTACATCTCTCAATCATGATTGTATTGCATTGCATTATTTGTTTTTCCACCACAATAAAAACTACACTCTTAAAATTAAAGGTGCTTCACGAGCCCATAGAAGAACCTTTTTGTCTAAATGGTTCCATAAAGAACCTTTCTGTTTGCCAAAGGTTCTTTGTGCAAAGAAGGTTCTTCAGATTAAAAAGTTAAGACGAATGGGTCGTTAAGACCCTTTGACTGATGGTCCTTGTGGAACCACAATGGTTGTCTTCTAGGGCCTGCTTGAAGACCTTTGAAGCATCTTTATTTTTAAGGTATACAAGTTTAGACATAAAACAGCCTGTAATAGATCATACAAAAAGATCATAATCAATTTTATATGCATTATGTAAGTATGTGGCTATACGCAATAACGATCCATTTTTACCATGACAAGCAAAGATATTATTCTTACCTTTTTGGCCATAAAATACTGGCAACTGCACCAAACTGCATATCTTTTTCTCAGTTTGGGCATCAAATTGAGTTTTATTCTCCTATATCATATGTGCCATAAAATCCTGATGTATCAATCATGATACTCAATAAAAAAAAACACTTATGATTTTGTATTATTGTTCAATAAACAGTTCTATTTAAAAAAATTATCAAATTACTATATTATAGAATTCTATTCATATACAGTATAATAGATATTATATTAATATATAATATATATTATATATAGCTATATATATATATATATATAGATAATATATAAAAAACATTACATTAACAGTAACTATGTTATAGGGCTAGTTGGATGCATTTTAAGGATAGAGTGTTCTAAAATAGACAGGATGTATGTTTTATGGGCTCTACAGTCTGTGCCACACACTTTTCAAATATTTTTTGATGTTCACAGTGGGACAAACGAACAAACGAATTGCTTTGACTTTGATCAATGTTGTCGATGCAACTTCTGTCGTCTTTTACTTTAGTACATAGTCAGATATCGTCAGCAGGACAACAATCAAAGCATTTTGCACTAGCCTCGAGATCCATGTGTCCGCTTCATCTCCCGTGGTCTGCTCGTGTGAATGGGTGGAAGGCCCCAGCAGGCAGTGTTCTGGCCGCCTCCGTGCTTCCTGGGCCTCCTGGGGCTGGGTGAGTCTGCCTCCTCTCTGGGTGGATGGGAGGATAAGACCGTCCCTCACTGCACAGCGCTGGGGTCCAGATTGCTATACTGGGACAGTCTGGAGGTGGGCTATGGCACTCCAATTCATCTCCTGCTGTAGCTCAGCGACGAAAGCGCCTAGTGCCCACTTCTCATCTGTGGGAGCACTCAGGAAGATGGATTGGTTGGCCGGACCATCAGAGGAGGCAAAGCGTGTGGCTAAGAGCCTATGTAGCACGTGGCTGCTCTCATATGCAAGTTTGATGAAAGACATTCACAAACAGAGTCTGGGGAGCTTTTTCTGTATCAGATGTCTCAAAGTGGTGTACACTTTAGAGCAGGCGAAAGTATGAAAGCGGTACATGCTGGCATGAGCCATTCATCACTTGCTTTTCACTTTTATGGGGTACTTTGAATACGATGTTCAACGATGGCTTTCACTAGCTTGGAAATTAAGATGCTTCCTTAAGTCTGTTTCGGTGCCTTAGCGCGTTCCACATTGCTCGAGACACTGCTCATAATTACATGGGCATGTCCAGAAAGACAGACTAAATTACACACAGATATAAGATGAGGTGCTATCGGTAATATTCTTATGATGTTCCTATTAATCAGCTTGACTGGTTTTTATCACAGTCCGCCCAGCCCACCGCTGGCCAGGCAATAATCAGAAATACATAAAGAAATTCGAAGTCGAGCCAGGACCCAGCTTTGTCTTATTATGGAATAAACCTTGTGGAAAATATCGGTTCATCCCCAGAAGCGGCTACAAATTGGTCTTGCGCGACACGCTTGGAATTGCCGCCGCATTCCATGACCTAAAACAAAAATGACATGAACATTGACAAAGAAATTTGTGCAAAAAAACAACCTCTATTTGGTCAGCCAGGCAGCAAATATGTCGGATGATATGCTTTATTAAGCAATCCATTTTTCAGCAATAGCGGTGCCATCTGCAAAGGTTAGCGTGCATCAGGCTACAGAAATTTCATCTGCCTCTCTGGGCCTCGGCAAACACTCCGGCACATTTTTCATGTACATACAATTTTGGATGCAAATAGAATACTTGATGAAAGGGATGACCTTCTGAAGTGACTCCTTGGCAGTAAGGTAGGACGGAACAGGCAGCAGTCCACAGAATTAGGTGTACTACTGCCCTGGCTGATCCAGCAGCACTGTAATATATGACTACTGTTCGCTCACCCCCACCCCACTCTGCTACATCTCGTTTTGCTGTGCCTGGATAAAGAAACTTGGCAGAACTTAAAGGTGATATTCTTCCAATTTTACCTACATGACCCTAGAAAGTTTTTATACTGTCTGTTTAGGTCTTTTAATTATGACAACCGTAAATGAATTACATTGTAATATTATCAAATTAAAAAAATAAAAATTCATAAAATATAGATACTAAATATAAAATGCTATATAACAAAAACAAATATATATTCGAGTAATCATTAATGTAATAAAAAAATAATAAATAATACATAATTAAATTAAATAAATAAATCAATACAAATGCTTTAATAATAACAATATACATATAGACTAAATGGATAGTGAATGTATACTTTGTGTATAACATTTTTAATATAAGAAACAGACTGCAGAAATAATCTCAAATGTTGTCTCTAGGTTTGTAGAAAAGATCTCAGATTTCTTCAGGTTGAAGACTTTGGTGGCTGAGCAGCATAGATATTATATCTGTGCTGCTCAGCCACCAAAGTCTTCAACCTGAAAGTCTGATATTGCAATATCTAATTCTTTCAAAACGGAATAATCTGAGCTATGCTATCCACATTCATTTTAGCTCTATATAACTGCATATTAACAACTGGTAGTGTCTTTTTTTCCTCTAGAGAAACATCTGTGTCAAAGCTAATGCCGTACTTAAATTAACTCTGTTAAGTCTCCTGTGCCATGAAAGAGACATTAAATAAATAAAATATTTCCATCCATAAATTGGTTACCAAATCTAAGCACAGTTTTTTTTTGTCACCAAAGATTGTGTCACCATGTAAGCAATGTTCTAGCCACTCTGTCTTTGTTGTCGGAGGTTTAACAAATGGACAGTCAGACAGCTAGTGTTCCACTTACTCAGAGGTGTTGGTCTCATCTGTATTGTGGCTGGCAGCACAGTCATCTTCATTCTCTTTGTCCTTACTGAGGAAGGTGATCTATCAGACCACAGACATCATGGTGAATCTAGCTGGCCTCTGCCTTCTCCCATTTGAATTGAACACACAGTGTTTTAGTGCTCTGCAAGCGTTCCTCTAACCAGGACAGGATTGAGAATGAGTGAGCTGTCCTTGGCTTGTATTACTGTCCCAATATGATTGAGTTCCTTTGCTGGAATTGAAGAAAGGATGAAAATTGAGGACTTGACTTTCTAAGCCATGTGTTTCAGTAGGAATCAGTAATCTCATTTCCATCTAGGTCATTTTACACATTTTTTATATTATGAGTAGTGAAGTGTTTCATAAAAAACTTTATGGAGGATTTTAAGCTGATGTTACGAACAAGCTTTCTGAATGAATATAGTCTCATCTATTGTGAGCACGAAACCATTAGGATCTCATTTTATTACAACAGCTTCATTATTGTTTTTGTTGTTGTAATTTAAGAAGTCTTATGCACTGAGGATATTTAAAATATAGTTAAGACACAGTATTTTAATACTGATCAAGAATGTATGTTTTGTTTGTATTCCCAAACAGAGCAAGTTCTGGCAGTCTGAGTCTTGTAGGGGGATGATCACAGCGCGATAATTCGACTGACTAAGAAGTTCCTGCTTCAATGACTTTGTCCCACGGAGGGACGCGACTTCCAGACCCCTCAGACTGATTGTTTACTTGGGAGCGGAGGAAGAAGAGCATCTAGTTGTTTCCCAAGGTGAGCGTTTTATCCAAACACCTGCTGTTAAATAAGCGGGGCAGACCTCTGGCCGGCGCTCTCTGGCCAGGGGAATACACTGGCTTTGTCTCCGTGATGAAGGACTAAAGCTATTTATCCACCCACCCCATCCGCTGGATGTGTGTCACCAGCGAGGTGCTTAGGCTTGAGTGTTATATATAGACTTCCTCAGCCTCTAAATAGAAGTGAAATGGGATTGCCATTGTTTTTGTTGGGCCAACATCGTAGGGTGAAAAATTAGAGATCCGCTCGCTGTGTATTTCATCACCTGCAAAGCCAATGAGGGAGAGCACCGTGTGCCTGGCGACTGCAAACTGCGCCCAGGTTACTGCACGCTACAGTAGCCAAGAATGTATGGTTCTGTAGATGATTAAATCAATACAATTTTGACAAGAGATGTAGGAACATGCCTCTTTACGCAGTTCCTTCCCCACCGTCAGGGGGCATTTATCACCCAACCCCGGTGCCGTCATCTAATGGAGATTGTTCTTTAGTCAGAGCTTGATCGAGAGGCGGGATTATGATGCATGTTGATAGTTTACCGAGATATTGACACAGGGACAAAGAGTACAGCCTGCAGCCGCTAGCCCATCTATTCCCAACACGCAGCGACATACACACACAGACATCGTGGAAGTATCCCCCATGGACGATTCCCATTGATGAATCGGCCCAAGCACCCGGGTGACTGGAGGCAGTCGTTAAGACCCCCGCAAACTCATTCAGCTAGCGATTAACGCTGCAAACGTCTGCCGCGTTTCTCGTCTTTATTTACCCTGGTCGTTTTCTCAGTGTGTTCTCCCTGTCCTCCCACACAACTCTCAAACACGTCCTTGGGACCTTTATCGTGGGCTTCTCACAAAGGTTTAATGATAAAAGACAGCACGTGAGGGAAAGAACGCAGAGGGATAATGAATATGAAAAAGGGGGGCAGCATTGGAAAGAGGAATGAGATGGGGGGGGGGGGCCTAATGACAGGTGTAGCTGTAAATTCTTCATTCTGCATGGGCTGATGGGAAGCGCTCGGCTGTGCGCTCGCCTGTGACTTTACAACTAATCCTGTTTGTAAGTTATTATTTATCTTCAGCAAACTTTGTCAAACTTGGGCTTTGATTTTTTTTTTCTCCTCCCTCCTCCGATTTCCCTCTTGTGGCTCGCTCTCGCACATGCTCCCCACATAATTTATGACTGCCTCTGGTCCTCATGACAGATTATTAAAAGTAGAATTAGTTTTTTGTGCTGGATTTTCCCACTGGGAATTGGGAAGGCAGTCCTCTCAGAGGAAGGTCTCTTACGAGGTCTCCATTACTAATAGAAGTTTTTTCCCTTTTTTTGATGGGGGTGAGAAGACTAATGATTTGAATTTACTGTAGCAGGCGTCACGTGGTTGGAAAAGCATCAGCAGACGAGACAAGAGGTTAAGTTCTTCCCCGTAGAGAGCTTTATTGGATTGTTTAGCAGCAGAAGGATAATGTTTTTGTCAGAGAATGCCGGAGCACGCTAGTCTGGCTATGGAGAGAAGAAAGATGAAGAGAGCGAAAAAAGAGGCAGATATGGAGAGACAGAAAAGAGCTTCACTCGTATGTGGGTGTTTTATAGATAGAGGGACATGGAGACAAAGTGGAACCAAGACAACATTGTTTTTTGTAATGCAACTGGACAAACTTGAAGATGTGAGTCGGAGATTTTCAAACGTGATCTGTTTCCTCTTTTGTTCTTTTATTCTTTCTGTCATGCGCTCACATGCAAAAAAAGAAGAAAAGAAATGCAGGCTAGATGGGCACACATGCACACACACAAAGTGCTATTTCCATTCACCTGATGGCCGTTTGGAGCTTGTTCTCCCAGCATGCTACTGCAGCATGGGAACCAGAGGGGAGTCACAGCACAGCTGAGAGCCTCGGCTTAATCTTATGCATCATTAAGCACTCAGCGGCAAGCCAGCGCTGTTCATATACATCATCCACGCTTAATAAACATAATGATGACATAAGATGTAATTCTAGATGAATTTTCATTTTATAGGGAAATGGAGAATTCCTGTAGAAAGGAAAAGAAAGAAAAAAGTAAATGATCAGGGAAGTACAAAATAAATGATGTTTTTTTCAGCAAGATGAATATCGGTGTTTGGGGCTTTAGAGCAGGAGAGGAGAGAGAGTGTGATGCGGGAAGGGGATGAAGGGGCAGTGGAGGTGACTGGGAAGGTGGGGTTGGTGTGGGGGTGGGGGTGCACCGGCCATTTGTACGTTTTAATCGCGGGAGTCTGATAGACAGGCTGAGGGAGTCGGAGTGGGACTCATCCATCATGAGCACTGAAAATCAGTAGTATGAGAGGTAGAGTTTCAGCTCGGGTTGCCTTACAGGGAAGGAAATAGGATTCTGATGGAAGTGTGAGGGGAGAGTGGCCCTAGACACTTGCCGGGGCGACCGGGGTCACTGAAAGGCAGAGGAGACCTGAGATTACCGCATCTGCTCAGAAAGCCACCCAGTCTGGACCCCTCTCTTGTAGCATGGCCCATGGCACAGCAATGAGCAGCACCCATGAATTAATGCAAAGAGGAGGGAGAAGAATCGCTCTTTGAAATTAGTGAGCACTTTGAATTCCGACGGAGTGGGCCGGGCAAACTACTTCCCCTCTATCAGTGACTCTTGACATGGGTAGATAACGGCGCAGAACGAGCATCTACAAATCAAAGCGTAATTACGACTGCTGGCGTCCCACAAACGCTTTAGTCAAGATGGCCACTCGGAGCTGTGCGCTGTTTGTACAGCTGTGAGCCCAAGCTTCAGATGCGGCTGAGAAGGAACGCCAGCAAGTGCACAGTTGCATGTCTGCCAAAAGGCTGAGGAAGTGCAATGCTCTGCTTCTGTCTAATGACTAACTAGAGCAGATCAGCCCCAGTGCAACCTCCCTAATGCAGTACGGTAACATACAGTAGCAAAATTAGTTTGCCTGTTTTTCTTGGTCAATCAGTTTCCTTTATTTAATATGCATTCCTTTATTCCATTAAAAAAAATTTGAGGCACACTGACAAATCTTAAAATATGAAAGCATATAGCATAAATCATGTATATATAATATATAAACATTTATATAAGCATTTGAAAGGATTTAAATTTTAAAATGTACATTATATACCTAGAATATATTATATAATATATAATATATATATATAAGAGAAGAGGAGAAGAGAGAGAAGAGAGAGAGAGATCGAGAGAATATACAGACGATGATGATAGATAGCATAGATAGAATAAAGAGTAATACAGTTACTAGTAAATACATTCTAAATGTATAATAATAAAGTTTTTCTCGTTCAAAAATGCTGCCCTTTTGTGAATTTTTATTGACAACAATTCTGGAAAAAAAAAGTGCAGTTTTCCCAAAAAATTTAGCAGCTCAACTGTTTTTCACACTGCTATAAAAGGCACAAATCAGCATATTAGAATATTTTTGAAGGATTATGTGAATCTGAAGACTGGAGTAATGACTGCTGAAAAAATCAGCTTTGTCCTTTACATTTAAACATATAAATAGAAACAGTTATAATAACTTGTAATAATGTTGACAAATTACTTTCTTCACTGTATTGTATAGAAACGTCGTATTATAAATCAATTACTAAGGTACTTAACTTATAATTAATGGATGTGTGTGTTTATATATTATCTATCTATATATATATATATATATATTCTAAAAACCTTTTTAATGACTTTTTTGAGTTTTATTATATTATTAAAATAATTTGTATAAAAAAGATTATAGAAATTGTGGTGCAATTGAGAGTTGAGAAAATATACACCGTTTAGCACTCCTCTGTAGTGCCAGGACATGTCCCAGTAAACTTGCTGCCAATGTTCAATTGGATCTTTTCCCAGAATGCAAGTCCTTGTTAATGTGGGCATACAGAGTTCTCAGAATGTATGATTTATGTAAATCATGAATTCATTCAAGTGTAAAAAACAAAAGAAGTGAATGAACAAATAGCAATGTAATAGGCTGGCTAACATCTTCCCCTAAACCACTCAAACAGTTACACTGCAATTCATTTGATTTAGAGCATTTATTTAAAAATGATGGTATCAGAATTATGCTGAACTATGTTTAAGAATGTAAGTGAATCTTTCATGTTTCCGAGGTGATGTCATTATGTGAAGCACCTGTTATGGAACTTCTCGACAGAATCTAGTAATCATCCATTGACCTCTATGCTGTGTAACTCAGTGCTAATGGCTAAGCTTTTGATATAATCTTGCTCTCATGAAGTATAGAGCTGTTCCTGGCACCACTGGCATACTGCATCTTGTTTCTCCAACTATTAAAAGTGTCAGCGGTTGTCTTCTATTGCTTTTATATGCTATTATTAACGACACAATGCTAACCGCCCAGCGTGTACATCTAATTAAAACCTCCAACAGTTATAGCAAGGAATTAATCCAAAATATATGATATAATCATAGCAAATAATGTGTTTTTTTCCCACTGCCTTTGGAGGTTGGGTTGTAATGGGCTATCTGTATTCACACTGTGGGTTGTGAACTCACTCAATGATTGTTATAGAGCGCTGTAAAAGTTGCGGGTTCCTGCAGCAGATTTTATTACTACCAGCTCTCTTATTTCAAAGCCTCTTTTAATTTATTACAGATTGTTTATTTGGGATTAAGGTTAATTACTGAAACCTCCTACAACTAAACTTTGTAACTGTAGTCCACACCTGTCTACCAAATAATGAGCATAGCGCTAGCAATGCCAAGGTCATGGGTTTACTTCTTATGGAATACATGAACTGATAAAACGTAGAACTTGAATGCAATGTAGTCTCTTTGGAAAACAACAGGCCTCATAAGATCACAAGAAAATTTGAGAGCCATGTATATATTTTCAGACCACTGTGATTTAGATGACAGTCTGTGGGGTGGTATAAATGTATCTTTCTGCCGTAATGCATTTTTGTCTGGTTGGCCGGGGTCTCCACAGTTCCCCCCCTCTTTCATTCCTGCCCTTTGACACAGTCACCTCCCAAAACCCAAGCCTGCATTCAAGCCCCCTGTCTTAACCTGAAGAAATATGTGTGCAGATAATTAGCTCTTATAGGTACACTTTCCATTTCTTCACTTCACTAAGCACATCATCTTCCTTCCCTCTTTATTGTTTGCTTTGCTTTGTCAGATCGATGTCTTGCTACTGCGTAAGTAGCAGTCATATCTAAAGCAACATAAATCACAACAAGGTTCCCTGTCGCACCAGTCAACGTGGTAGGGAGTGTCTTTTTTCCGCGCGGATCTCGGATCCGGGTTTGACTGCGCTCGGTGTCTGTCTGTGTGGCGCTGTGCTCACTGGTCTTTTGCCATGTAAAATGGAATGTGATTACACAGTGCTTCGCTTTGGCTTTCAGAGGCTGTCAAAACATCAGGCATTTGTGTCAGATCCCTCTCCGCCCATCCCATAATATCCTCCTGCTGCCTTTGAGTCTGTTAAGGGGGAACTTATCAGATTATCCCCTATCAGGTGCCTTGGTGGGGAGTGGGTGGGGAGCATTTCTCCTGCCATTACTGCCAGCCCTGTGATCATGCCCCGCTAATGAATGCGCAAATGCAAATAGCCCTTCCCTGTAAAAGTTGACATTGTCTCCTGTGATAAATTTTCTGCTGAGGTAAGAGACAATTTAGAGTGGAATTACAAGCAGGCTCTTTGTCACTCTTCGGGTCCATTTACATCCGTAATTAGCTGTAATTCCACTGCACCCATTAGAGAGAGAGAGAGAGAGAGAGAGAGTCACCACTGAAACAGATAAGCAGTAAAAAGGGGCGAGAGAGAGGAAAAGAGAAGCGCCAGATCTCTTGATGCTTTGCACAGCGCCGTCAGCTGGTGATTTATATGCACCCCTATGCATTTGTCGCCACGCCAATGGGTGTAAACATTGATTAGGAGCAGGAAATGAGGCACACACTTTGTCCTCTGTGTCAGGGTCTTTGGGTTGAGGAAGAGGAAGGCTCATGGTCTTAATGTGTACAGTCCTCAACACCTGAGTGCATTTTAGAGGGTGGCGTTAGATACGCCTCTCAAGCATTACCCAAACAAACACATGACATTGTGCCACAGCGCTGCTTGAGTGATAAGCTCAGACTTGTCACGGAGTATCTTTCAGACCTGTGACACTCACGAACACGGAAGTCATAGTGCATGCTTTTCCCCACAAAAGAAATGTGGATTGACGGAAAGCTTTGAGATGCACCAATGATTGCTTAGTTTTGTTCTACTGGTATGTTTTTGAACACATCTACGAGTGTCGTCAAATTAATGCAGGACCCCAGTGCATTTACCGTGTATTTTCCCCTGCAGTGCACAAGGGGCCAAATAATCCACAAAAAGGTCAAGGTGCACGTCTCCTTCTCTACTTCTTCACCCCTATCTAATGAAAGTGTTTCCTGCATTGTGATTGTATGACATTTATCTTAGCCAATCTCCCCAAATCCTGTCATTACAAAGCTTAACTTTTTCCTGAACCTCCTCTCATAATCCATTAGTAACAATAAAATGTTTTTCTTAGTGAATTTAGCAAACCGAAATGATGGGGAAGCTGCTTTGAAACTGTAGCTTGCCAAGTTACAAACAATCATAAAATGCAATACTACAAACTAAGTCTAGTTTTTATTTATTTATATTATTATTATTTTAAGTAATTAGCTACAGACTACAAACAAAAAACTATCTTTAAGTTATTAAGGGGGTCAAAAGGGGGGCAGGCACAAAATCAGTAAGCAGTTTTGAATTAAGTAGATTATCTTGGTTAAAGTGATAGCAGCACGTGATCACATAATTAATAATAATAATAATAAATAACTTGCATAACAATAATAATAATAATAATAACTTGCATTATAAAGTTGCATAACCGTGAAAACGCAGTACATCGATTTGCACAGGTAGTCGAAAAGAGAAATATGATTTAATTGTTCATGTACATCAGGGATGGGCAACTTTGATAGTGACGAGGGCCAGCATTTTTTCTCCTTTATACCAAGGGGCCAGATTTCTAATCCACGTCCACACACCTTTTACTCAATTTCTTTTTTATTGAAGGAAATTAAAGTATAACTAATGCAGTTTTAACTAATATATAACTAGTGCAGTTAGGCTAATTCAGAATGAAAACTTTGTTGTGAGTGGACAGAAATATTACCCCGACAAGCCAATGTAAACATTTCAATTGCATTGTCTGTAAATTTGCAACAAACAAATATACAGAGGTCCTTTTTTTATTAGTAGCCTACAGAACATTCTCAAAACAACCTAAAAGGACAGTTAAAAAGGGCTTAATTAAAAAAAAGTGATTCTAAATGGCGATACGGGCCGCCAGTTGCCCATCCCTGATGTACATGAATCGCATAGAATGAATGAATCCAAACGAATAAATCCCTGCATTCGAAAGAGAACTGTTCAGCATGAACCGATTCAATAGAATGATTCTGATATTTTGGATGAAGCGATTCACTAGAATGTATCACAGGTTCACTGAAATTAATCAGAAATTCCAGTGCTTCATTCTATGAATTGGACTTTCTGAGAAATAGAGGGCCGTTGAGGTAAACGCGCTTGATTATTTCCTCATCTCAGACATGAGCTCAACAGCCTCTTTTATATCGTACCATGGCGCGATGGTTTTCGTTAGGAAACCCAGGCAAGTTGGCATAGCCTAGTTATGTTTCTTTTTCTACGGGGAGCAACAACGTTACAATGTATGGTAACGCAAGAGTTTCCAATTGCTTGAAGTAAACATTGGCGCGAACACGCGCTATGGTTGATGATAATAAATGAAAATTTTCCTGAAGTAGGTACAATGAACATTCATGGACATTATATGAGTCGTAGCCAGTGGTGGAAAGAGTACTGAAAAAATATACTCAAGTAAAAGTACCATTGCCTTCCAAAAAATGTAGTGTGAGTAGAGTAAAAGTACTTGTCCAAAAAACTACTTGAGTAAGAGTAAAAGAGTAGCCTATTTAAAAGTACTCATGAGTATTGAGTAGTGAGTACTGAGCTTTGGATTCTACCCCCTCATAATAACACGCTGTACACCGCCATTTATACATTTTAAAAACATTGTACATTCTGTAATTCATATTATCTTATTTGTCATAAAGAATGAAGGGTATCTATAATCCAGCAGTTTTAACTTTTTGACTGCCAACTCTTTAAAATACATCAAAACAGCACGGAAACAGTATTCAGTTGAAGAAAAGATGAAAGTTATTCTCAGTACAATCATCCCCATTTAAATCATAAAGTTTGAAAAAATATATTTAAAATCATGTGTAAGGCCACTGAGATAGCATGCTGTTGTTGCACATAAATATTAATGTTTAGAACAGTGCAAATACAAACACCATTAGAAACTCATAGTTCAGCATCACACACCATGATATGGGTTGAAATGAGAGCCCATTTCTCTCCAAAACGGTGCCAGTTTTAGCGTTTTGCAATAAAGAAATGAGAATAACTAAACTTGATAATGTATGTTACAATTTTAACATAAATGCACATTGTTCTAGAAGGATGGCATCATGCCATACCTTTTACACATTTACTCGAATTGTTATGCTGATAATACAATTTGTAAGGAAAATTGCATTAAATAGCGAGGTATTTCTGGGGAAACTTTTTCAAAGGAAAACACACACACACACACACACACACACTCATGTCTCTTGCTGAGGCCTCGGCGTCTCTGTGAACACCGCATCCACACTGAATGAACCAAAAGTGTTGGAAATTGTTTATGCGCGAGTGCCTTGCTACATGAAGGCGGATTGTATACAATGGATAACAAAAAAAATAAAAATTCACAGCGCGCATCACACACTCAAACTCATCAAAAGTCAACAAGTTTCACAAGCAACAGCGACTAATCCAAGTGACTGCTGCAGAACGCACGCGAGAGAGAGACGAGGCAGCGCAGATCGCGCGTCTCATAAGTCGGTGGGAATTTACCGAACGTTGCACTTGCGGGAGTTAACACTGTAATACCCGCAACCTCACACCAAATTTAGGGGCCGTGTAGATAGGCAACCATATATACAAATCATTTAGTAAGCAAAAATCCGAAATTTACCTTAACATATCAAGTTAGAGGAAGATGTGACTGAATTGATGCTTGAAGAATGCACTTCCAGCAGCCATGATAAACAGTTGGCGGTTAAAGTTTTCGATGCACAAATTGATTTGACGAAAGTCACGAGACCTATTTATCTCTCTATTCCAATCACGTTGATGGATACAAAATATAATTAAAATAAGCATGTAACGACCACAAACGGAGAAAAAATATCGGAGTAACAGTACCGATACATCACTTAAAATGTACTCAAGTAAAAGTACAACATTTTTAAACTACTTAAACAAGTACAATTACTGATAAAAACTACTTAATTACTGTAACGTGAGTATTTGTAATTCGTTACTTCACACCCCTGGTCGTAGCTATATTGATATGGAATATAAGTTTATATGTTTGGTAAGTGTATATAGTTAAGTGCACTGACATCGCTGATGAAAAAAAGTGTCCCAATTTACCCGAATTCACACTATATGTCGATACTCGTTTTGGATATACATAGTCATTACCTCTAAACCAGGGCGTGTTCGTTCACAAGCTGCAAGCGCGATAGAACTGCTTCTTTGCTGACATATGAACAATAGAAGACATTTGCGAGTATCAGCGCTATTATTTCGGTTTGAGAAACCGATTCAGACGATTCAGTGCGCGAGTGAACTGTCCGAATGAATCAAACTGAATCGCACATTATTACTTTTTTGTTTTGTTTGTTTGTTTTTGCAAACCCTTATTAGTGATTCATGCGCGAATCACTAGTTCTGGTTTTAAACAGTTGACAGAAACACGCTTTACATGATTGCTTGTCAGTTCAGTACAATGTAATAATCTCCACCATCAGACAGGGATTTTTCAGTAGGCCTAATATGCCTATTTCTCTGTAAAAGGGTCTAGCGAAGTAGCTTGTTAAAGGAACTTGTTAAATGGACGAGCTACACCATGCTACTTAAAAACAGATGAATTTCATTCACAATATACTGAAAGTGTTTAGTTAGTAGTTTGGTTACTGCCCAACACTGGTAAACAGCAACAACTTTTTTTCTCTTTCTCATCCCATTAATGATCTGTTAAACAATGCCCTATCATTGACCGTTTATTTGACCTCCAGTTGAGAGCTGTACCTGAGTGCTTTTGTAATGCCATCTTTCAGTGAGCTCTAAATGAGGCTCATTGTGATGTCTAATTGTATAGCAGACATTTAACACATCAAATATCATTTGCTTGGATTCATTAACTATAATGAAGGAATCCACACTCCTAGATTCACCATTTAAAGCATCATGTATGCCCAACTCTGCTTTTTGATGCTGGCAATTCCTTTCTCTTTTTTTTCTCCCTCCAGTGCTGTTTCAATCCGAGTAGCTTCCTTGGTCTTTACCCTGGTGGGGGGGGGGGGGGGGCTGGGTAAACCATAAATCCTGAATTGTGCATTAGGGCACCATGATTACATCCATCAATCATGTCAGAGAATTTGGAAATGATGGTTTAATGTACCTTTTTAACTACATGTAACTTTGTTGCTGCCTCTATACATATTTTGTGCCATCGATATGAAATGCACAAGAAAGAAGGGTGGAAAAGAGAGCAAAAACCCATTGTGTTTTTCCCTGTCATTAAGCTGTGCCTGGGAGATGATGTGGAAGCCGTATGTGGTCCAGGGGAAGTATTTATGGCCCTGCTTGAATCTGGTTGGGCTTCGCTGATAGCTGAGATAATGGGAGCGAATGGGATGCAGCGAGCTGTTCTAATGGCACCAACAAGACATGGGAACAGCCAGGATAAATAAATGTTAGCCATTTTCTCTACTCCACCACACCATTTGCATGTTCCATCATTAAAGCTGCTTAAATAGTTCCGATAATAGAATAATAATAAAAGTACCAGTTGCATTTAAAGAGTGGAAAACAGGTCTTTAAATTTTCTTAATGCATTTGATGCAAAGGCTCATGTTTCAGTTGAATAGTGCAGTTGTGTTCGGTTGAAGATAGCGGGAGCTTTCATTTTAATTTGTTTTAATTCTGACACTTATGCTCCAGTGGCTTTTCTTGTGAAATGGGGATGAATACAAACAAGATTTCACTTCATTAAACAGCAACAAACTGTACGGAAATTGCACTTACTTATGGAAATGGATTTTAAGCATGCAAAGCATTACTTGCTCGGTCTACGCTGAAATTTGAAAAACATTACAGGGTGAGCCTATTAGCTCTGACAGTGTTGAGCACAATTACTGAATATGGGGGGGGGTTTCAAGGTACAGCTAAACCCATGGTGATAAAAAGTGACAAGCTATTAGGAAAGTATATTGACCTTAAAAAGCACTTAATTTAATAAACCGCAGTTTGCACAGGTGGCATTACTCTGAGACTGGCATAAGAAAAGACAATGATAGAAATATCACTATTTTACAGAGGGATGCTTTAGGATCTTGCTGTTAAGTATAAATAATTTGAACACTTTATTCAGAGCTGAGTATACTGTAATGCTAGTGGTGAATCTACCTTATCACACACTTTAAACTCATAGTATTTGAAGTCATCCTATTTGAATTATCTTAATTCAGTTTTTGTGTTTTTATCCCCCAAATGTGGATTGTTTATATGGTTCTCTGTGTTATTGTCAGCACTTGTAAGCATCAAGATGGCTGCCTTTCAGGTATAGCATTTTTCTTGAGAATAAAGGTCTCTATTTCAAAATGTTTTAAATGTAACCAGTGAAATCAGAAAATTTGGGTTGGTGACTTTAGAGCTTTTGTTTAACTTTCAATGTTATCTACATTTTCAGTATCTGTTGGAATGAACTGGAGTTAGCTGGACTGTTAACAATGGACTTTTCTTCTTTTTCTTGAAACAGCATTCAAAGGTAAAAGCTGTTTCTTAATGCTTAAGCTAAAGCAACAATTTAATAGTTTGTCAATTTAGTTATTTTGCTTACAAAATTGCCAGTGATATGAAAAATTTGGGGGGCTTAAAATTTGTGTTTTTAAGTTACATAGTTACATAGTTCATACATAGTTCTTCATGCTGTTTTTAAGGTGTCCACATTGTATTTATTTGAATGTGGAAATGTTTTTTTTTGTGAGTGTGTGTGTGTTGCATCATGATATTGTATTTTTGTACTGAAATATCGCAGGAATAGATCTCATAAGTGTAAAGAACACACGTTTAAGTATATAATTCATTCTTATGGTCATTGAGACAGGCCTTGAGGGTCAATCTATTAACATACAAATTTTTTAACATCTTCTGTAGCTCACTAACCTTAATGCGCCATCCTCCTTCAGCTCGCTTTTAGAGTTGAATGATCTCGGGGAGGTCCAACATGACATCCCCGATCCTTTTGAGTGTTTAGCAGTCAAGGATAAAGGATCCCCCTCGCCCTTTTTTCCCCTCCGCCATTCATCTTGTTGCTCTTTCTATCTCCTGGGTTGAGGCCATAATGCTGCGGACGTGAATAGAAACTTAGCCTTATTGTTTATGTGCTTCTCAGTTGACCGTGCTTCTTTGTGTACCTCCCACCTTGTTTTTTGTTTTTTTGCACTGCTCGTACAACAGTGCATTGGAATACCATGTGTGGTTTAGCTGTCTTCATTGGCGTTATCATCTTGTTTGAATTACTGCTGGTAGTGCTTGGTAGTCCCCATTAGTTATTAGAAAAGTGTGCAATTCATATCCAACTTCACTTCATTAAACAGCCACATTGTATGTTACTAGTCTGTGGCGAGTTCTATTCTTCTGGGCCCCAGGCGTGTGTAGGGGCCGAGGAGTGTGACAACCTGTGGGTTGGCGCCTAACACAGCGTGGTGAGAAACTCAATTGTGAGCGGGTCAGGTCTTCTCGGTGTCCCTCTTCTGTATGCGTCTCACTAAGAACGCTTGCTTCACCATTAAGGATTATGTTTAACCTTGATTACTTTAAACTTTGAAATCCAATTAAGGACGTGATCATGTTACACAAACATCAAAACATAGCCAATCAAGAGAACACTGGCATAGGCGGCTGTATGATGCACCTTTTTAATAGAAACGAGAAATGTCCGCAATCTATCCATTGTCTTTGAGATCTGGAAAAGGCAGATTGGAGCCTGAGGACTCAATTCACCTGAGCATATGTTGGACTCATAGGCTTTTTTTTTCATTTGTGGTGGCAGACGTTATAACATTTTGGCCTATTTTTGTAATCTGCTGTGGGATTGCATGACAGAATGATTTCACTCTCTTTTTTTCCCAGTTACATTTGTCTCTCTTTCTGCATTGCGTTATTATTGTAAAGGTCAGATCATTGCATTTTGGTAATATTTAATTCAATGTATTAAAGTAACCAGGTCGGGTGATATATTTGGTGAGGAAGTTATTTTGTCAGAGTTAAGTCGATTTGCTGTTTTTCAAACCCTTTTTAAAATATATCCTTATTGGGAATCGACACACGTGATCGCTGTGAAATATAGTCCTTCAGTACTTAATTTGAAGTGCGGCACTGATATGTCAAAGAGCCTGTCATCAACTTAACCTCATCTCACTCTGTAAAATCAATAAATCAGTGCTGTAATTGGGCTGCTTTAACATGTTTTCTGTTTTGAATCACATGCTGGGGTAATTTGAAACTGAGCAGTCATAAGCTAACATCTTGAATTATGTGACATTTAGGCATCTTCAGCCTCTTAAATCTGAGACGAAGGCATTAAGACAGATAAACGCATCGAAAAATCTACTGGATTTAAAGTTAAATGCTTATTTTTCATGCCTCCAGTTCATTTAGTTTAACACGTTCTATCCAGTTGGAGCTGTCTGTATTTGAGATGTTTTTAACGCTGATACGAACAAGATTTGTACCACTTTTGTTTTAAAGATGATTTTATCGCTTTAGCTGTGCATATCTTACTGATTTGGAGATTTAACAGCTTAATACCGCCTACCTTATCCTGATAAGTGAAGAATATATTTGGCTAGGAATACCAGCATAAGGACCTAATTCCAAAATAAAAATAATGTTTTATATGATTTTATTGAATATTTTAATACGATAAAAAGCTATGTAAAATTATTACAAATTATTTGACTGGAAATATTTTTAGCAACTTTGCAAATACTGCATTTTGTTGTTTAGTGAAGCATTTCTTTTTAACGTTCATTTTCCTTGTTTCTGTTTTGAAGAAAAGCGACTGTATACCACCTCTGACTGGGATGGAAAGGTTTTCTCTCAGCATCTTACCATGTGTGAGTGTGTATTGACAGCTCAGATGGGAAGCTGGCAGAGGAAATAGCCTCATTTGTTTCCTATGGCTCAGTAATGGCAAATCACCTCTTAGGGGCAGTCAATTGACAGACTCCAATCCTAGTGCGCAAACATCCATGAGGATTTTATTGGCTTCCTCTTCAACTCCTCCACCTAATGTGGCTAGCCCAATGAGGCCCAAAAGTTGTAAAGGTATTACAGAAAAAAATCAATCACCTGCTGTCCAGGCGAGTTCAGTTTTAGGATGAGTCGTTTAAATTAGGACATCAGTCAGACTTGTTGTGTTATGTTTGTTCTAGTTACGAAAGGAGATGCTTTGTCAATTTGCCAGGATTTAGTATTTTTAATATAGCCGGAAGTTGTATTTTTAAAATCTGTTTAAGTACACAATAGCTCATGACATTCATCATTCTCTCTTAAGCTCTTACGGTAAGAAAAAAAAAAAGAAGCAAGTTTTTCCCAAAATCTTCTGCGTTGTCTTAATGAACAGGTGTCTACATAACACAGCCCACCTCACAGATGGCTATATAATTAGCATCCATTATGGCAGCCTCTCCAAGGCCAAGATCTGTGTGGCCAAGAAGACTTGCTAACCTTCTCACCTTCAAGCAGACCCTTCCCTGTGGGAGGCTGACACTTCTTTTTTCTAAGCTCGGACAAGATTGGGGGCCCGTTCATAAGGTGTCATTTTGATGCTTGAGCATTACTGAGACATGAATTTAAATTCCAAGGAGGTGAAGGTCTCCTTGGAAGATTTTGAATATCGCAAATTGCCCAAAAAGGTGAATTAACAAAATATATTGTACTTAAATTGCATATTTTGTTCAATTTTTTTCATGATGCTCCAGCCAGTTAGCTGCCATTGAACACAATATAATCTTCATAATAAGATTTAAATATTTAAATGGCACTTTAATTAATTGTATGTAACATTAGTAAAATATATAGTATTCTTTAGCCCATTTATACCGGAACAGTGCATTCATGCGAGGCTTCGCCGTATCTCCCAGAGCTTAAAACAATACAGTTTACTCCTGTAGTCACGGTTGTGGCAGTAGCGGTCAGGTCATTCCACGAGCATGTCAGCTTTCATGCCTGACTGGTTCTGTTGTGGGGCGAGGGGGGTGGGCCAGAGTGCAGGGAGCACGAGTAGGCCTGTAATTTTCTCCACTTAGAAATGAATTCCATCTAATCTCATTTCACCATGTCAAACGGCACTGTGACATGCTGTTTTCCTCAGTAACATTTGGTTATGCTGCAGCAGTCGACTGCCCTCCTGATGCAGCCTGACACCCTCTGGTTATTAAAAACTGTTTGCACTTTGCGATATTGTATGATGTGGGTTAAATGCTGAGCAATAGAGAGACTAAATAAACCCTCTCTGTTTTTTAGTTTCGTCAGCTGATATCTTGTGCCGGTAGCTTGTCTCTGCTTTGAGGTTAGGTTGCCTGTCACTGGGAAATATAGTTAATGGCTAATCCATCTTGTATTTCAGGTGTTGCTCTCTATTATAGTATCATTATAGTAGCTGCAAAAATATTCATTTAGAAACACATCTCTACTTCAATATATATTTTAAATGATTTGAAAAAGGCTTTAAAAGGCTGTTTTCATTCTATTCATTTCAGTAGTTGTGTGTTTTGTTTTTGTTTTCATGTGTGAAACTGTAATGGTTTATTTATTTATTTACTTATTTATTTATTGTTCTGTCTTGATGAGGACTCCCTGGAAGAAGAGATTTGTATCTCAATGGGACTTTCCTGGTTAAATAAAGGATAAATAAAGTAAATACATAAAAATAGTATTTTCTCTATTCTATTCTAGTCTATGAATTTTGGCAGGGTATCATTACTTTTTCAAAAATCACCAATAGTTTGTTCTTACACCTTCATATGAGTAGTGCAAATGTAAATGATAATTCATTTTATGTATTGAATCATTTAGACAGTACTAATTGTTGGTATTATTTTTTTTCTCCATTTTTTTTTCTCTTGTTTATTTTTTTTTACCTGTTCCTAATTATTAATTGTTATGGTGTATATTGTATATACATATTTTATTATAATAAGAAGAAAAGGCTTTTCTTTGTGCAGTGTACGTTTAGACAAACAAATATTATAAATTTAGCAGCAAATACTAAATGCATAATCTCTCTCAGTCTGTCTTCCATAGTGAGTGCAGACACACACAGAAGCTTTCCCCTCACCTCACAATAAAGAAGTGCGCATTTAGGAGATGGAGTTGCAGACTCTTGAGTTATTTGCAGGGGTAATGTATTATTCTGTTCAAGTAATGATCAGGTAGTGTTAGATGAATGCGAGGTGTTCAGCTCCATTACTGGCTGCACATCAGTGAGGCATTATTACATTATCGCTGCTCCTTAGCAGGAGATTGGCTGTGTGACCAGGTTCTGAATACACTCATAGTGCTCGGGATGGCATAAATTGCAGATTGGCTCATTGCTTTCAATGATAAAAAGTAAGAATTGCTAGGAAAAAGAACATGGACTCAGGCTGTTCCTCAGCTGTTTGTCAACTGAAGGTGCATTAGAAGGAGGGATGTTAAACAGTTGCAGGGATTTTCAGATAGATCAAGAGATCTGCCATTGGGCATTCACACTATTCTGAAAGGAAACACAAATCTTCATTTTTTTTCATTTGGTGTTGAAACGAAAGGGCATTATGAGCAGTATAAGAAGCCAGTTTGATATATTATGATATATCCATAATATATATTACATAGAAAATTGATATTTCAGATTTTTTCAAAACATTTGGATTGCTTGCTGATTGCTTTTATTTACTTATTAGTTTGGCACCCTAGACCCTTGATGATCCTTAGGAGGGAAGGAAATCATTAAAACAAATTAGACTGTAAACATTCTAAGGAGCATTTGTCTTGGGGATCAATATGTTCTGCTGTTCTTTCCTGGAGTCTATAGTGTTTTCAAACCATCATGAGGGAGATTATGAAAAGAGTCCTTTTTTGGCTTACAGATGGACCAATAATTATTGACAGCTTGGAAACTAATGACTGAACCCCCTTTTAACCTCCTGCCCAACTGTATTAGATAAACTTTAATTTTTTCTTGAAAATGCCAAAAGCATTAATTATATTTTCAGATAAAATACTGATATGATTCTAAATTATTTTATTTGGTTTAGTTGTATTGTGATTGGCAATCTAATATAATCCAATAATCATCTGTCTTATGTAATGTTTTTATAATAATAATAATAATTATTATTATTATTATTATTATTTTACGACTAAATGTTATATTCAAGTTTTTCTAGTATATATATTGTACTTCACAGTTTTTTTCGAGCATATTATCTTATCATTATACATGTATGTATAAGAATAATAATAATATAATAATTGTTGTTATATTATTAAATTGGCTTGTTTAACTCATTTCAATCTTTAATATTTTTTTTCTGCTTAAAATGATTACATTGCCAGCATTAGCAACACAATCAAGATTTGCTCTGTTCTTTCTCCACTCCGTCCATATCATGACAACGCTGTGCAAAGCAGGTGACTCTAAGCTGCAAATTGAAGAAAAGCGTCCCATTAAATCAGACAATATCACATGTATTCATTTCCTCCTCTTTGTACCTTTTAAGCTTATTTTCGCCGAGGATGAAAAGGAGAGAAGTGTCTTCTCTAGATAGGATTTAAGATAGGATTTAAAGCCCAATGTAACCAAAGCTCTATTGTCATTTACACAGTCTGGGCCCCTAACCTCTTCCCCAGTTATACGGTTGAGGCCTATGAATTTGTGACCCCCCCCCTCGAATATAAGTCTTAATAGCAACAAAATTACTCCTCTGTTTCATTCTGTTGTTATGTTAAAAACAGCTAACCCAAAATGACCACTCTCTGCATATCAGGCTGGGTTGTTTGCCTTGCTTTTGGTGGGCTGCAAGTTGGAGTTCCTTCTGTTCCCCATATGGCAGCATTGTCTTGGTAATGTGCTACAATGCCCCCCCTTGGAGCGTGCTGCAGGCCCTGCTGCTAGAGGATAAACTATTGGTTTCACTTTTTCTCTCGGAGCCCCTGGAGGCAAGACTATGGCCTGGGGGACATGCTGCTCTCTGAGCTGGGGGGCTTTCAGCGCGTGGCGCCCTGCCACCCCCACTGCCACTGCCTGAGAGGGCCCTTAGCCAACAGAAAAAAAGCAGAAAGAAGGCCTGAAAGGAAGGATGCGTAGCTCTTGGGGGCTCTGAAAGGGAAAGCCAAACTTATTGTGCCCTGTATGGCGGGAATACAGCATACGGCCTTTTATAAGACTGGATGTACATGTAATTCTTTGCATTTTGTAATCATGCCAATCATATTTTTTTCCAAAAGTACTTTCAGTGATTTTGAGTCTGACTACTTGTGCTTCATAATTTTTCATTTGCTAATTTTTCAATTGGCCTTTTTTCCCTAATTTTTAGAGGTTTTATTAGAAATGCATGTTTAATCCTGGTTTTCCTTTAAAAAGTGAAGCCCAAATGACTAATGGGACTCACTAAAATAATTAGAAAATAATTTTAAGAAGACCATAATGTTATGTAAATGCACAATCATAAAAAAATGTGCTGCATTTGCAAATATGCATATGAGTTCATCGTGCCTGTTTTAATTAACCACGTTGTCCTGTCTGAGAGATATGATTTATAATCTATCATTAGCAGTTGATGCTCTCTCCTTTTTTTTCTGTTTGTTGAAGTTGTCTTGTAGTGTCCGCCAGTTTGATCTGTTTGCTTGGCTGCCATATAGTTCATTGTTAATGGAAAAATTAATTGCCAGGCGACATTAAGAGTGTCAGCTCAGAAAATGTACAAGTCAGTTTGATAATGTAAACTAAGCAGCGGGATGATGCAGTAACCCAACCTTTCATGTTCTCTCCCACATCAAAATTATCAGAAGTAATTAAAAAAAGTTAAGCCTAATGAGTTATGATGTTATTTAAGATGCAAACCTGATAAAATAGAAGGTCAAAAGCTATTGTCATGCATTTACATATTAAGCTGTGCTATCATTTTGAGACTAACTTATACTGACAGTGAAGTTATTTTAATACGCAAATCATATTATTGTTAAACATTGCTGCATTACTTTGTGCCATGCAATACATTGTTTCGTTTAATCTGTAAATTATTCTGACACATTGATTCCATCAATTTATTTGGATATTATAGTATTTGGAAATTATACCAGTTGTTTACAATTTTGCATGTGTCCAGTTTCAAATAAATAAATGGAGCTTTTCCATCAGACGGTCATTCCGAATACTCAGTACTCAGAATAATTCCGAAATTTCAATTAGTTAAATTTTTTAGAAAAAATCTGGCAAACTTATTGCCTTAGAAAAGTCTAGTTAAGGTTACTTAGTATATTCAGTCTTTCATAAATTGGTTTTTGAGTTAACCTTAATATATTGAGCAATCTTAACTAGATTTAAAAGTTTGCAAAAAATTTTCAAGGAACATTAACTTATTGAAATTTACAGTGCCGCTAGAGGGCGCTTATTCAAAATAAACAAAGAGACAAAGGCGTAGTTTGATGATGACGCGTGACTGAGAGTGGAATCATGGGAGTTGTGGTCTTCATCCCCACAGCCAATGCAATCCGACGGGACTCGGGCAGAAATCATGTTCATGGATGAGCTAATGATTTATTAACGTAGTAGAATGAAGCGAAACGAGGCCGCTGAACGAGCGTGACACACGACTCGAAAGCAGCGGAGCTTTTATTATGCCACAGTCGACCGCTTCCACTCCTTCCGGTCGTGCGTATGTGGGGTAAAGCAGCGCTGTTTTATCATACTAGATACATTTGAACGTTGTTATAATGCTACTCTGTGCAGTCGTCACCTGTCTAATAAAACGCATAACATATTAAAGCGTCTTTGGTGTTTCCACAAAAAAAAATTGTTGTTTTTCTACAAAACCCAAAATCGTAGGGGTGATGCGTCTTGGCAGGCGACACACTGACACTTGGACAACCTTCGTGTCACTAGTTAAAATTGCTTATTTCTCTGGATTTAAACATTCTTCGAAACATTTGGGATAATGTAAGTACACAAGTCAGCAAAATATATAACAGTTCTAGTGGTTTTTGGATATCTTACATATTGTAAGCCTCTTTTATTTTTTTTTGTGCTGTCCTTGCTCCCTCCGGGATTGTTTCTGTACACACATTTGTGAATCTGAATTGATGAAAAAGTAACAAAGCCGCTCTGTTGTGGCAGGATGAAAGGCCTGTGAGAACACTGGGGTTATCTGCTCAATAAATGTGATGCTTCCTCGTACTACTACTCTTTGTCACTGACAAAGAGCAAACAGCTGGTAGATGAAATGCTACATTGCAGCACAGGACAACAGACATTTTCAGCTTGGCTGACCAGACACTAGCCTTTGAGCTGGCTCTGGGAAGGCTGTTTGTTTGACCCAAAGGAGTGGAAGTGACAGAGAAAAGCCTGCAGCACTCTTCTCTTCTATGACTAAGATGGCAAATTGTTTTCCAGTTCCCTGTGTGAGGTGCTGTGTTTTTGCTAGCTCTCTCATGACCACTTTGCACCTGCTGTGTCTACAGGGTGTACTTCAACAAAGGGAGCACTTGTTGACTGAATTCTGCTTGCACCACCTTTTAACATTTATATGTCAAACACTGATTCAACGAGCTCTTCATTAAATGTGTGTGACAGTGAATACCTTTTTGTAGGGCTTTCATTGTTACCAGTCTTCATGAGACGTGTAATTTGTCACAATATTTGTATCGATTCATTTTTAAATGATCGATATGAACAGTCTTTCCCAGGTACCTCAAGTGTGCACCAGTGTCTGTTGGTATAACTACAGCAATCCGCTGGCATTGATTTATGATACAGGGCACTCACAAATTGACTTATATGCAAGAGATGTAAATGGGGAAGGCTGTTTGATGGAGACACTCATTTCCTTCTATAAATGTTTTAAATTAACTCAACCCTTGTGGCAGAACAGCACAAGATTTTCTTTTTCCCCCACTCTCCCTTTTTTATTTGCAAGATTATCCTCATTATCAGGCAATTTGTTTCATAAATGGAAACATTTCCCTTTGATACAGTTAGGACGAGGGAGTTTGATTAAGAGGATTCATTTCTGAAAGTAAACCTATGAAATTAGCCAAGGAACGAGCCATGTTAACAATGATGCAGAGCAAAGATGTTTATAATCAGAGCTTTTTGACAGCACATAGATCACAGTAAAGGTGGAAATAAAGCAAGATACAGAAGAATCACAGTCCCACAAAACAATACAATAGTATTCATTTATCAAGTTTGTGGAGCTTTTCCATTAGACCATTACCGGTATAAATAGTAAAGATGCATGTGATTAGAGATTCAGGACTCTTATTGGCTTTTTGTATTGCAGTGCGTAGGATAAAAAATTATTTCAAAAACATATTTAGCCACCCAGCAAATCCTCACACAAAAGAAAAGGTATAATTCTGCAGCACTGTGTATATATATATGTATATATATATAAATAAAAATGTACTTTATAAATTCACTGTTTGTTCACTCTATTCTTAAGTAGTTGTATTGAAGGATGTATTTGCATATTACTCTGAAAATGTCTTTCAAATTATTTGTACAGTATTTTGTGACAAACTTTTCCATATCACTATTGCCGTCTTTGCCTTTTTCTAAACTTCTAGGCGGCTTTAATCTCCACATAGTTTTCCTTATATTTATTTAATTGTTTTCCTTCTCCATTAATATTTAAAATCAAAATAAAAATCATTTATATATTCATTTGGCTTTAAAGCACCTTCTTTCTTCCTGTTTATATTATATATATTATATATTCATCTATCTACTACTACTATCTATCTATCTATCTATCTATGGACCATCACACACTGTTGGACAAGATTTTTTTTAGCTGCTTTCTAATCTTAAATGGGACAATTTAATTTTAAACTCAGCCTATCTCTTTCTGACTGCACACATCCTTAACTGTATGATTTTCAATTATATATCTGTGCCAACAGACCTTTCAGACATAAAAATTATCTGCCAGCTCAGAATCTTAGGCTCCTGCTTTCTAATGGCATGGTATTAAAATCCTACTAATTAAATGGAGGAAATATACAATATGAAGTCATACATGACACAGCCAGAGAGACTTGACTGCTGTTGGCTCTGCTTGAAAGCAGGTACCTCCACTGCTCACTGTTAGTGGGAGGACCCCTACTGGAGGCTCAACATTTTCTCTGTGCCATTGGGATCTGTTACATTTGGACTTCCAGTGTTTTATTTCATGCTCAATATTTAAATGCTTTATTATTCTAAAAGGGAAGTCAGTTAAAATCTCTTGATATTTTGGTCAGGAGTGTGAATGTTTTTACAGCAGCACTTGTTGTTTTTTTTAATATAATTTTGTAATTCACGACAGGCTTTAATGTACAGACACCCCAACATTTGCTCCTGTTTTGGACTGATGATTATCTGAATAATTACAGACTTGCTGTCACATAGTTGATGAGGTGAGCAGTAAGTCTGTGAATTATTGAAAAAATACCTTAAAGTACTTTACATAATTTCATTTGTAGGTCATCGTCAGAGCTTGGGCAATTAGTCAAATTGCAACTACGTAACAATTGAAACATAACAACCAAAGAAAACATAGAATCGTCATTACATGTAACTTTTGTTAAAGGCTTCCTCAAATCTTTTTCCACATTAGTTTTATCTATTGCTTAAGCTTAAAATTGTATTCTGTCAGCATGGTCAGGTGTAGAGATGTGGAGTTCAAAGCATTCGCAGAGCTTCCCTTTGTTAAGGCTCTGGGGTCTTTCACTAGCAGATTGCAAAACCAACTCACAGTGTAACATTTTAAAACATTGATGGATGTAAAGTCAAATTTATTATCAAAATGGTTAAAATATAATAAAATGGCGGTTCATTTCATCTTGTTCAATTAAAACATTCTGTGCAAACCTTTGCTCAGAGGAATCCTGTGTTTTGTGTGTATTTCACAGTTATCCTCTTACGATGTTAAATGAATTAGTGGGATATGTATAAAGAAAACCTTAGTCCTCTGGGAGGGAATTTGTCTTGCTGTACTTAAGAAGCAGCCCTTGTAAATTATAAGCTCCTGATTTTTGGCAATTAAATACCACTTGAATATTTAACACCATTGCTTGGGTCTCCAGCAAAATGCGTACCATGTCATTCAGACTATTAAGTGACTATTGTCACCTAAATTGGGATAAAAACCGAAGTGCAAACCAACCCCTTGCCCCTCTCCATAATTTATTTGCATAATTAGCTCTTAATTTTAATTCACTATGCAAATATGTGCCTCTTTTAAATTGCATTTAAATGTGAACTGAGCTCACTGTCAAAGCTAATGTGAATGTATTGTTAAATCGTGATGAGAAATGATGAAATGAAAAAAGAAAGAAAGTGTAATGGGGAGCAGAATGTGCTTGTAGACCAAACGTATTGGCTATTTAATAGGGCCCTATGAAATCCGTTTTATTTTTCCCCAAATTCAGTTTTATTTTTTTCCAAATTAAAATTTTTCCGTTTACATTTTTCTGGATTCCTTTTTAATGGTTTAATTAAAATGTATTAATCAAAAAGCATGTCTAATTAATTAAAATCATGAAACTTATACAATTTCACATCAATTTATTAAAAAAGTTAAAAAAACTGCATGCTTAAGGCCCTATGAAAGTTTTTATTTTTTCACACCATGTTTTATTGTTATCAAATTCTGTGTTTTAGCATGTCTAATTATTTGAATGCATACGTAATTTATTCAAACTTATTCTTAAAATAGCCCTCAGAAATTTTGTGTTGTGTATTTACATTTTTCTGGTTATCAAATGAAGGCATATAACATTAATTTAATTTATCTTTGAATTATTGAAAATTAAGCAAAATTAATTTTTTGGCAAACAGAGGATTTACTATTAAAATTAAAACATGGACGAAATGTGTGATTATACCCTTAAAAATAATGTTTGTTTCATTCTAGTAGTAGTAGTATTAGTCTATGTACTGAACAATAGTAATATATTTCTGACACAATTTCTTCAAGTTAAACCAAACATTTATTTTGACAGGTTGCCGTGAATACCTTTAAATTTCTGTGTGTATATGATATGATGATAGTTTTACTGAAATGAAACGATCAAATGCTGATGAAGTGACTCTAAGAGCAGTTTTGGAGATGTTGTTCATGTATAGCCTATATGTCCTCATTTAGTGAGAAGACGGACCCTGAAATCGCCACAAGCGTCACGCGCGCTTCAGTATGTGTGTAACTAATAACAAAGACTATAGAATACTCAAAACGTGTCACTCGTTTAGTTTTGAACGGGGAAAAATGCAACGCTCAATATGGCTGCTTAATTGCAGGAAGCCCCGCCTTCTGAATGAAAGAGCCAATCACTAATCGGTAAAGTCAGCTGTCGTTAGAAGTCCCGGTTGCTATAGAAACAGTCAGCGTCTGAGACGTTCTTTTAGACGCGATGTGGGGCACACTTGCTGGTCTAGCCTGAAAAATAAGCGTTTTATAACGCTATTTGAGCAAAAGAAATAACATTTATGACACAGTTGTTGTCAGATTTCCTTGGTGATTTCAAATATGAAATTTAATCGTAAGCTTTATTAACAGTTTTGGAGAATTTTAAGTTTCCCCATACAAAGAGATAGGAGCTGCACTTGCATGCCCGAGAGGCGTTTCAAAGATGGCCGCCGAGTGACATGACTTGTCTTAAAGAGACTTTGCTAATAATCGAAACCGCACGTCACACACACAGAACATGCAGGATTCATATTTAAAGTCTTTTTCCGGCTTAATATTTACAGATACTTGTCCATATAGGGGTTTGAATTAAGTGTAATGACCTACTTTTGATTAATTCATTCAAAATTTGACAAATTTCGTGACGTTCTGAGTTATTCAGTAAATTCCGTTTTTATGACTGGATTCCTCGATTCCTTCCGCGTTTTTCACATCACGGAAACCATAGGGCCCTAGTTTAATCAGTTAAGGTAAGTTCTGTCTTAGTTGAAAAACTTTAATTATTTTTTAGTAAGTGAAGCTTTTTACTTTCACTCTCCCATGTACTTTTATAATTTTGCTTTAATACACAGGCAAGATATTTGTTACTTCTCAAAAGTGATTTTCTTGCCCTCTGATGATTTGTGTTGATACTCAGAGGACTTTGTCTGTATCTATTTCTGTCTGGATGCTCTTTTGTCAGTTTAGGGAGTATTTGCTCTTGTTTCTCTTTGAGAAGGGAGGCGTGCTTTGAGGACACTTATTACCTTCTATTATTCAAAGATATCAAGTGGTCAAGAAAACGGGGCTGACTCTCAGTGGCTAAGCCCATAGTCCAGTCCAATGGTGTCCTTTGTAGAGAAGGGAATACAAACCCCTGGCTGGGACAAAGTGAAGGGAAATTGACCTGCTTGATCCCTTTTGGGGGAGCGACTCTGTCTCTTTCATCTCCTCTTGAGGTCCGTGATCTTGAAATAGCACTTAAACAAATTAAATGATGTCCCTGCTGTCATTGTAACTTTAATATTTGTCCTTAAATGTGTGCTTTATTTAAAAAGAAGACAGCTTCTTTGTGATTGCCTCTTATGTCAATTTGTCCTGAATCACATGGATTTTTTTTAATCTAAAATGCATTTGTTGAATAAGTCTAATAGTTTTCACAGAAAAAAAAAACAGTAGTGAAGAGAGCAGGAGCAGAATAGAAATATGAGACTGACAGGCCTTTGGGCCGAGGAAGTAGCCAAAAGGGACAAATTAGCTTTAAACAATAGGGGATCTCTTCCACTGGGGGATAATTAAATGTTTTCTTCATCAAAGCCAAGACAGTTTGCAAGCTGCTCATTTTGTAATCCTATCATGTTTGCCCCTGAGATATGCATTTTGAATTTTCTTCCCCCTCTTTCTTTAGGTTAGTCACTATCCCCATTGATGGCAATTCCATTTAATAACACTGTTGGGGGCGTTAATTATGCTGAGGGCTCAGGCCAGCCTGTTTCGGGCTACTGCTAATGCAGGCCCTATGTTGTGTCTGTGGGGCTCCAGCCCACCGGATCACGGAAAACAAAGACCTTTGTCATTTTCAGGTGAACAGCAAGGCTTGCCAGATACTCTCAATTGGGATGGTTTTAAAGAGAATTTTAAAGACCTTCTTTAATTTTTTTTTTAAATAAAATTTTGTAAAAAAATAAAATCTTAGCCATATTTTGGAAAAAATTATAAATTTGGGAATGTATTTGTGTTTTCAGATATTTTATTTTTAGATTTTATGGTATTTTATCCTTTAAATAAATTAAAAGCAAATAAATGCGACAGATTTTAAACATTTTAAACAACTTTCTATTTCGGTCTCAGACCTAAACCTGTGGTGGAAAACTCTTTGCTGTTGCTCCTCATCCCATGCCCTCAGCCGGTCCCATCTGCAGCATGTGACAGGGCCTTTCGTTGTATGCCCGCGTCTAATCTCTTTCTCTTTGGCCACTGAGCTGTGGATTACATGGTTTGTTGTAGGCCGAGGATCAGAAGGAGGAAGCTGAATAATGTTACCCGTCTCTTTGAGGGAGGCCCATGGTCGGCCGGCTTCAGAATAGCTTTAACAGGATATCTCAGAGAAAACGATGGCTTTTGTCCAGTGCTTTCCAAAAAAGGTTAAGTCAAAAAGAGCTGGGGGTCGCCTTTTAAACAGTCGCTGGAATACAGCTTAAACCCGTGCCCTCAGCATTGCCTACCTAACCTCGTGACACTATCAAACGGCATGCTGGGACGTTCCAGCCTTGAATATGTCCCAGTGCAACATGCTGCCTGGTCCCTGTGGGCATGGCTGAACATTAAAACCGTCCTTGAAGCGGAAATTTTTAATGTAACAGAGGGAACAAAATGCATATGGTTAAAATAGATGAATACATTGTATTAGGCTCTTGGCACATATTCCTAGCTTTGTAGCTGATTCGTTGGATCCCTCTATCTTTCTTTTGAGGGTCATTCCAGTGTTTGCTTTGGTGGCGCAGATTGTGGCGTGAGGATCCTTGAAGTGGAGGAAAGGATTAGCAAAGATTATCAGTCACAGTGAATAAGCAAAAGTGGAAAAGTATTTCACCTTCTAGGGCTCACGCTAATATGAATAATCAAACATTCCCTAACTACCCTGTAGTCCGGCGCACAACCGTCAATACCGTTCACACAGTCCTTAAATCTATTCTTCTTTTCTTTGCCACCGCAAAGACAATATGTTTTGAGGGATAAAGCCATGCTGAAATGGTGCCTTGCCTCAGGGTCTCACACAGACTCCGGGGACAGCGTTGAGCTCAGGGGCCTGTTTGCTCAACACAATCCGTCCTCTTTTCCCAGAAGGCCTGTCACTGCTCAGATCATTTAAATAGCCATTTCTCTAACGGGAACTGAAGCCTGTCTTCTGAGATGTAGACGAGCTAGCCTGTTTGCTTACTGAAAAGTAGGAATTATGGATTTATCCTTGCAATGCATAAAAGTCAAATTGATTCATTAGGGTGTTATTTTTGGAAATTTTTTTTTTCAATAAAATCATTCAGTTCTTTCCATGTATTTCTTACATAGCCTCAGCAATGTCATTTACATATTTGTTGGCCATAGGTTCAGAATACGTATTATTTTTGTATCAGTATCAGGTGTGTCTCACACGTCCTGAAATTGTTGTTATCACGCTGATATACGTTAAATTGTTCGTTTTTTTTGTGATAAGTTTGATTTTAGCTAGTAATTTGATGCTATAAAAACTAGAGGTGCACCGATTGCAATTTTCTTGGCCGATTCCGATTTCCGATTTTTTGTTAATGTGATCTGCCGATACCGATTTTTGCCGATTCTGATTTTCTATCTAAGAACTATAATTCACAGTATGTACAGACAAAAATCTACTTTTCTTCAACGCAAAGTTATTTTCATAATAAACACAAATAAAAAGTCAGTAATAAAATAAGAACAAAAAAAAATTGCAAACAACAGCACAAATAAATGCAATAGAATAAAAAGAGCTATGAAACTAAGTTTTTCAGGATAAGTACGTTTTTATTCAGGTAAGAAATACTACAAAAATTAAAGAAATCAAATGTAAAAACACATCCAGTGTTATTTTACATTTAATTACTATAATTTCTGTAGCCTTGGCTTCATTGTAAAAATTTAATACAGATAAATGCTTACCATTAAAGTTATAAAACGTATTCAGTCAAGAGCAGAAAATTATTTTCTTTGTCTTTTGTTCTTTGATTAATATGTCAGACAGCAGCAGGAATATTGGACTACGAGTTTATCCACGGACCCAATATACTGTTACACAACATGCGTTCTCTTTCTCACCTATTTAACTGTCTGGCTAGGTCAGGCACCACACAAGATTATGCTGGCTGATTGTTGGGGGGGACGATTACTTTTCCCCCTTACGGCCTTCCGACAATCCTAGCTAATGTCCCCATTATCTTGGTGGTTCTAAAGGTTATCTTATCAGATTTTCCTGTGGTGTGTTAAGAGTGACTGAATCTGCTCGGAAGAACGTCAGAGGCGCCCCGATTGCGAATCGTAAATATGTTGAATATTTACGATCAGAAATCCTGTATGCTGTGGGGGGAACCCCAAAAACAACCACACAGGAAAAAAAAAAAAAAAAAAAGTACTAGATCGTAGCAAAACGGCCTTAACCTCTTATCATGTTTGTGATCTCACATTTTGAAGATCTTATAAGATTTTAAAAAATCTTTTAGTGTGTACACAGGCATAAACATTCGCAAAACTTACTGGTTTAACTGGATACCTCGCCAAGATGGGTCTTTATTGACATAATTTTGTTATGTATTTTAACATTGGTACGGCGTGCAGTTAGGCTAGGCTCATAATTTGTTTATGTATGTGGCACACGCAAGCTCGTTTGATGACTGTAGAGCGGAAATTGTGGCACACATCCACTAATATAGACAGTGGTTGTGCATTGCACTTTAGGTGTGTGTGTGTGTGAGAGACGGTGTGTGTGTGTGTGTGTGTGAGAGAAGGGGTCGTCGGAGAGAAGAGAGCGAGAATTTATTCTCAGACATTATTGCCTGTGCCGCTGGTAACAAAATGGATCGGCTCGAAATCGGAAAGAAGTGAGACTGACTGGTCCGGCCTAGTCATCCGAGTCCTGTGCGGGGGGGGGGGGGGCGGACCGATCATAGAGGAAAGCCGTCCCAGATTCCACTCCTGGCTGATCGATCGGCCTGCGTGGGGGGGGTCTCTAATAAATTTGGGGGCATGTCGTTATAGTTGATTTTGAGGTGCTGTGGTGCAGGGAGTTTTGAGGGCGGGAGTGTTGAGTGTTAGACTCTGCTCCAAGGGGTAAAAAAAATAAACGAATCATCGTACTGTCACAACTGGGCGTCCAAAGGACGTTATTTAGCTCAAGAAGGGCAGCTGCCTTACTGGATAGATGCTTTGGCTTCATTTCTATATGGAAGGAATAGTAAGACCGGTGTCGTCCACATCTTTTTTGTTAGCAGTCTTATGGATTCATATCCCAAGTCTATTCCTTTTAGTTAGTTTTATTTCTAGCCATTCAATCTCTTATTTCTTCACAAGACCTTCATTTAATTTGATCAAAAATACAGTAAAAACTTAAATATTATGAAATATTATTACAATTCAAAAATAACTGTTTTCTATTTTAATACAATTTATAATGTAATTTATTCCTGTGATGGCAAAAGTTAATTTTCAGCAGTCATTACATCAGATTTCAGTGTCACGTGATTCTTCAGAAATCATTGTAATATAATCATTTGATGCCCAAGAAAATTTTGTCAATAATAATATTTAATTCCTTGAAACTCTATAGAATTCTCAATTTTATATTTCAAAAATTATTCCATTTGTGTCGTACAATGTATTTTTAATCATTATCATTTTCTTTCAAAAAAAAAAAAAATACCCTCTTTCATACACAACCAGTGAAATCATGGACACACCTGGGTGAATGTTTCTCATGATCCGAAATATCACAACAAGTAGGCAGATTTGTCAGAGTGCCTTTTCTTTGAGGAAAAAAACATCTTTGCTGAATCCAGTATGGCCTTTTTTATGCATTAGAAATGTTTTGGGCCATGCATTAGAGTTAAAAAGATAGAGTTTTAAGATATTATAGGGAACATTTAGAATAGAATAGTCCAAATTGTTGTTTATGAGATTGTTGTTTTAAACCTATTGCCTTGGCTACTGTATTTGAAACGCTCTCAAATTTCATGTCTTGAAATTCTTCATTTCCTTTGGGGTCTCCTCCCATCTCCATCTTCTGTAAAATATCCTGACAGTGACAAATGACAGGGCTTTTTACATTCTAATGTGCTTAATTGAAAATACCCATGTAATCTCAGTTTAGACTGGGAGGTGAATAGTATTTTCACAAACCAATAAAAAAAATAAAACATAAGCACATTAGAAAACCCCAGAGGCAGTTTAATAGACCTGCTACTGCTGCCCGGGGGCCCCTTATGAATGTGTTTTTAGTTATATAGTGATATCTAGGAGTACAACTTGTAAAAAGTGAATGTATAATGGCTCTGTCAAGCCTGATGTATTTGCAGGCCATCTGCAGTAGCTGTCTAAACTGTATACAATCACACCATGCTTTTATGTAAACGGGCAGCACCAGAGGCCTCCCCCCCCATCCCCCCCTTCCCTTCAATTCACAGGCTGGTCAAAGCCCAGGATCTCAGATCAATAAGACATTCATCCCTCAGTAAGCAGTGAGACAAAATACACGATGGTTAAAGAGTTCAGTTCATGAATCTGGAGCGGCCTGTGAGGGCTTCTCACAGGGAGTGTTTTTTTTCCCAGTAGTTTGGCCGAATGCAATCAATGGCACAATGTGCTTCAGCTCATTGATGATAGCCCATCATTACACATTACTTTCGGTGAGTAATGAGACCCCACTAGAGAAGATAATGTGATTCAATAACATGTTAACTGCGCTCATAGAAAGAAAAAGTCTGTACCTGAGCAATTACCCCCTCCCCCCCCCCTAGCACTGTCCACTCACGAGCACTCAAAATCTTTCTCACATAATATGTGAGATATATAAATAAAAGATTAAACACATAAATAAAAGGGTTTGATTGGCACATTGAGTTTCCACAGTCCACAACTTCATCACCTCTACTACCGCACCTGGACTCATGTATTAATATTTTAATCTAATCCAGGTCTTAATTTACTGTGTTGAAACAGAAAAAACTGTCCTGCAATGCCAATTAATTAGGTGTGTGTATAAATATTTGAATGGCGATATCTGTACAAGTGTGACACCCGCACATACAGATAGAATTACAATAACCGTCTGTATCGAGAATATTAATCGAATGGCAGAGTATTTGCTCAAATCTGTTTTTCCTGCATTTTGGCAGGGCCAGTAAAGCCAATAAAAACTGCATATGTTTCAGAATTTAAAAAAAAAAAAGTATTCATGGGAAAAACATACTGTATATGTTATAAAATGTTTAACATTAATCTTATTGGATCAGAAATACAGTAAAAACTGTAATATTGTGAAATATTATAATTTAAATTTTTTTTTCAAAGATGAATTTTCAGCAGCCATAACTCTAGTCTTCAGTGCCACATGATCTTTCAGAAATCAATGTATATTTAATAATATTATTCTTTGTTATTTTCAGGAAAACATACTGTATGTTCTAGAACATGTCATGTCACATTTTTGTTTTGTTTTCTGTTTTGGGGTTATTATACAGTAGATCATCTGTTGTGGACCATTAGCTGCCATGTTAAAAAAAAAAAGTTACAAATTGTATGTTTTGTAGCTCTTTGATTCAGGTGCAGGAATGCTTCGAGTCCTTAAAATGAGTCAGGCTTTGTTACCATTATTAAGTCTAATTCATGCCACAACTCTGCTCAGTCACTGTACAGCCTCTTTGACACAAACATTATGATATGCATTGGTGCATTGGTTAGTGATAAAAAGAAGCCCATTATCGCAATTATTAGCATTTTTTGGCACTCTTGTGAAAAGGCCATTAACAATGTGTGCGTATGCATTAGTGACAGAATTAGTTCTATGCACAGACATGGCAGGGGGCCGTCTTTTTGTACTCTAATTCACATCAGAGTCAAATCAGCAAGCTCAGAAGCCATGAGTGGCATCAATGCTGTGTGTTCCATCCCTGAGACAGTCCTCTGCCATTAATCACCATTATTGTTATTTTGAGATTAGATGACTAAATGCTGACATTGTGGGTAGTAGCACCATAGTCCTAAGACCTTCAGTGTCTGATTTGCAGGACCTGGTGTTTCACAGTAAGTGTTTGGATGGAATGAAGATAATAGATGGCAAGATGAATTTTAAAGTTGCTATACCTTGTCAGTGGTGTTTGCGATCAACAAGGCAAATTTTGTTTCTATGATTTTTTTTATTTGGTTTTCTGTAGAAAGGAAATATTTGGATGACATTTGAATGTCTGTATGATTATGATAAACCAATGTGGAATAGTGTCTACCTCTCACAGTTTTGTGGAATATACAGTGGGGTCCAAAAAGTTTGAAAATCTAGAATTCCAAATCTAGGATTTGAGTTTTTGAACAACTTAAACCAAACATTATTATTTAAAATAAGAAATGTTTCAGATTCTGCACTAGGTGACTAATCAAATAAGCAAATTTGTGATGTTGTCCCTGTGAACAAAAGTTCATATGTTGTTGCTTGTAAAAAAAATAAAAAAAAAAAAAAAAAAAAAAAAAAAAAAAAATCATATTACCAGGCATAGTGCGCCTGTGGGTCTTCTCACAGCGGCATTGGCATGAAAACATGATCATCAAGTTTGACACCAACATATGGAGTTCATGCATCTGGAGTTCCACTTACATATAAATTAATATAAATGTTTAAATTAAAGTCGTATTTCGTAATCTTTATATTCTGCATTTTAGCTTTTATAATCTGAAGTGGAAAAAAAGTATTAATTTTTTAAATCCAAAATAGAAGCATTTTTTCTAGTGGTCTCAGACTTGTGGACCCCACTGTGTGTGTTCAACCATCCTGATATTTTATCTACTTTTGTCCTAAAATCACACTTTTGCATATTGAAAATGATTAATCTAGGGGAATTCATCATGTGCTTTGATAGGTCCTGATTAACATGTATTTATGCAATTAATCAAACTCTTCTTGCCAAAACAATGATCACGCCGGTGCCATTGCCAAAGATTGTACACCTGCTTCCGAATCAACATTATTCTGAAGACACTGGAGCATTTATCGTAGCATCCCTGTTTCACTCCACCAAAACCACTGAAGCTACAAGATTAAATTTATATCCTCTGCAATAATTTTTCATCCATGACCCCAAAGTAAACAAATTGTCTCATCACAATCTATCAAACAAACACCAGTGCAAACATGGTCATTGGACATGATCAACATCACTCATCAAAAAGTCAAAAACAAGAGACAAGAGGGTTTGTATTGTAGTGTCCAGAGGTTTCAAAATGGTGTACACTCTGCAATAATTGGTGTGGTTCTCTTTCCTATAAAAAAAGCATGTAACCTTATGTTATTCATGGATTCAGTCATTTTCATCAGCATGGTTCGGTAGGAAAGCTGTAAAGTACTTTCAGATAGCCATAAACACATCTGATGAAAACAAATTAGAGTGGAGAAATATAACTGTTGCAAACATTACAGGCTGCGGTCAAAATGCATTAGAGGAAATTTCGATGTTGCAAATAAATGTAAATGTAATAAATGACACTTGCATCACATAAAATTTTGAATCACTATTTCACATACATCATTTAAATGCGTTTCTTTTCCATTAAACATGCTAAAAAAAATTAAAAATTAAAAAAAACAAACATTAAAAATCTCAACACATTTATAGAAATAAGGTTGCTAAACTAACCTGTTGATACACAAGTAATCTTTTATGAGGAATAAACTCTTGCAAATAAAGTAGCCATAATCTTTTGACAACATGAAATGAGAGTTTAGTTGATTTGTTGGCGGGCTTCTGTACTATTCTTGTTAATGAATTTTTAATACCCTTAATGACAGCAGAGGAACGATGTAATTAAAGGAGCAAGTTAAGAAAAATGCTGACTTAAACTCTTTTTGAGGACCATTTTAATGTTAGTTTAATTGGAACTAACACATTATCTTAATGAACAGATTGCCTTCAAGGAGCTTCTTTCCGTAAGCAAGCTCAAACTGGCCTGCATGCAATTTTGAAATGTCTTTTTTTCATACTGGAAGGGATAGTTCACCACAAAATGTAAATTCTGTCTTGATTTACTCCAAACCTCTGTGACTTTTTCTTTCTACTCTGGAACAGAAGAAAACATTCTGAAGTATGTTTCACTCCATACAGTGAAAGTCAATGATCCAAAATAACAACATCGGACTTTCTTTGACAAAAAAAAAAAGTAGGAATCTCTTTAAAGTAGGAAGTATGCAGGCATGTAAAAAAAAACTCTTTGTTATATGTTTCTCATAGGAATTCAAAATTCTACCACAATTGGAGCTGGACTGGCAATGCGCCGTAGGTTGTCCTGAATGGATGCAATGGATAAATTGAAAGGGTCCAAGGCCCCAGCAAATGGACTGTCCTGCAACATGACAGAGAAAATCTTGACTAGGAAGCTTTCACAGTTGACGCATGTGCAGGTTCGATTGCCCTACGTCGCTGTTACTCTTTGGGGGGGGGGGAGGGGAGACTGTAGGCTTTCTTGTCGAGGAATTCTGTGACTGTGTCTGGGGATGACTTTTGTTGGTCGCTAGTTGTGGTAGGGTGGGGGACTGTTTTAATGCGATGAAGCTTTGGGCAGTTGAGTTTAATTTGGGATTTACTAAGGATGACAATGTTCGCCCCATCACCTCGCTCTTAGTCTCTGGGGTTTATGGAGTGAGACAGAGGGTCTTCTCCTCATGAATAGACAGCCTGAAACCGGCCATGCACAAAGTATTATGGCTCTACTGCATTATGTATCCAAATACACCTCAGCCCCCAGCTCTGTCAACTCTGCTCTTGCAAACCGCGAAGGTCAAGGTTTACCTGCAGCACTAAGGCAAATGAAAATGTTTCATAGCAGGTTGTGCTTCAGCCAAATTATTAGACTAGCATTTCACTACAAGAAAAAAAAACCCTTGCAGACTGCAAGGACGGTCTTTATATTTGGAAGTGATGTTGGTGGCGGTTGGTCAGGGTGTTTGGGACGAAGTGATGTATGAACCGCAAGCACCCAGATGTAGACTGCAGGGCTTATCTTCCAGAAGCTGTTTCCCTTAAGCCCTAGCATTAATACACTGATAGCCCAAGGAATAGCCAAGCATAAAATGAATGTAAAAGGATGAAGAAACAACAAGAAAGGCAAAGAAGAAAGAGCATGCAAGTGTTTAGTCCAAAAGTTCAACAGACCAGTAATACAGAACTACCAGGAGCATTACAGGATGGCTCGCATCCACGTGTGTATAATTCATTTTTTAGGCTGCTTTAAGATGAAGCTCTCCAAAAGAACGTTGGAAGGATCACGTAACACTTTGGCATGTCAGCAAATACGGTGCACTCTTGAATAACTGCGGTGTTTAGCATGCCATTATAAGCATGAAATGACTGATTGAGTTTGTCAACACATTATTCTTAGGGTTCAAAGTGCTGTCATTTAAATCTTCAGCTGAAAAAGAGTAAAAATGATACATAATGTCCCAAATTTAGAATACACTGGTGTTATTGAGTAGTTGTTTTTCACTGTTTGACCTGTCTGATTGTCTGTCCTACCAAGATAATGCTCATAACATGGGAAGATTTTCTCTATATTATTTGATCAAAAGCAAAGATGAAGAGGAGATATTAAGAGAGGATATTAACATTGTGTCTGGGCAGTAATTTAGCCTCTGGATCTTTTGCTCTAGTGAAGTGTAAAACAATTTGTAAAGGATAGTTAAGTCGTTGCCACAGCTCCACCTCCTCTGCGCACAGAACTATGCAGGAGTAGCCATGTTAAAATATATGAATGACCATAATTACATAAACAATACTACAAAAATAATAAACAGTTGAGGTGATGCTGAAATGCAGCAATGCAATTCATTGAGGGCGGGCTGAATCTATATCAGTTATAAATTAAGAACACATGGAGGGGGGGGGGGGGGGGGTGGTTAGACGTATAAAATGTGTTTTTTTGTTTCATACCTTGTCACAGTAATACTTTTATTTCCTTATTTTATTGATTTAAAAAATGCCCAGAGGCACTAAAACGTACAGGCAATGATTAATGTCCCTCTCAGAAAAAGAAATGATATGGAATAAATTAAACTACTGCAGCAGCAAATTGAAAAATAAGGATGTAAATGAGCTTTGAATACTTAATATCTTATAAAGAAAAATAGTCAATGAGGCCCAAAAATGATGAGGGATCGCCAAAGAAACATAATATTAACACTAATGACCAAGGCTAGGTTTCAGCACTGTCAAAATCTAACTGTCTCATGTGATTTGCTACCCAGAAATTGAGTAATAGGGGACAATATAGACCAATTGAAAGAGCTAACCTTGTTCACAAAGCGAAAGACAAGAGCAATAACCCACTGGATGTCAGCTGTGAAATATAGCTTAGAACAGTTTTTAAATTTTGAGCATTTTAGTGAGATTTATGATTGAGCCAATCAACTTTTGTGTGTGTGTGTGTGTGTGTGTGTGTGTGTGTGTGTGTGGTGTGTGTCCATTCAGGCTTTAAAATAAAAAACGTCGAAATGTGAACACTTTTTGACATTGTGAACTGTGAGAATTCAGCTGAAATGATCAAGTACTGTATTTTTTGTTTTGTTTCAGAATTCTGATGTGAGAATTCAGCCAAAATGATCAAGCACCGTATCGTTTTGTTCCCAAAAATTAGAACCTAGTTCATGGCTTGCTAGAGACAATATGGTGCAGTCTTGGCACTCAAAATCCTCTTCTCCACTGTATCCCACCCAGAGGTGCTGGTGAGTGAAGTGATCTGGCAGTGAACCCCTTCACTGATCCCTGCTCATTGCATCAGTAGGGGAGAGAAGAGATGAGAGGAGGTGCTGTATATTAAGCATCGCTCTTTCAATCGGAACCTTTAATTAGAGCAGCTCAGTATCAGTTACAACAGTCCTGCACAGCTGCCCGGGCTGTTCGAGGCTTGGTTACTCTATCAGACTTAATCTGGAGGGGGGAGGGGGGGGCGAGGACGCAGATTGAGAGACGGCTCAGGATATTAGCAGCTTCTCGGCTGTCCTCCAATTGCAGAAGCGCCCAGGGGCACATGACCCAACATCCAAGTCCAAGACTCCGAAAATCTTCTGTTGTGTTAATGTTATTTGCGATTTCACACCCCCAACCCTCACACTCCCTCCACTGCAGCCACTACCACATTGCCGACATCCGTTCCTGGCTCTCTCTCCTAAGGATATACTGAAGCGTGTGTTATGCACACCTAAAGACGCTATAAAAATTGCTGAGGTATAAAATCGAAAGTGCTCAAACTGTCGGTGCAGAAATACCTGGCTGCTCGGCCTGTTTGGTGTGAGGGAATCGCTGGCAAGGCCAGGAGCACTGTAAATCAGACCAAGTTCTGGCCTGTTTGTTTACATATCACAGTCTTTACTGTGGTCCCAGTAAGCTGGAAGGCCTTCTCGGCTCAGGCTATTGTATGGCTCATAAAATGAAAGAATATCATGATTGTGCGGGTTTCTCTCTCAAGCTTGTTTGCTTGTGGGGTCTATTATGGTCTGTAGGGTGCAGTGTTGAAAATAGAGTTCATGGTTTGATGAAAAAGTGTCCGTGCATTATGGAGCTTGACGTTCACAGCGCAGTGTTCCCAGAAGTTGACATTTCAGAACATCATAAAGTGTCATTTTGCTGAATTAACAGTTTACAGCATTTTTTTTTTTTGTAAGTTTATGGAAATGTCATTTTTTAAACAAAATGTTTCATGCTCATGTCATTTTGGAAAATTCATAATTGAGGAAATGTCAAAGAAGTCTGTTTAATGTTCATATGTTCAAAACTATGAACATTAAATGAAACTACTTTTGTAGTTATGATGATATATATATAATGGGATGAAGGAATTATATCGTGTTTTTATTTGTTTTTATATTTTTGCAGTCCTCTGATGATTTCATTAATATACATTATTGTAACAATGATTCAGGCATGCATGGATTACATATGAATAAGCTAACCATTAACTAGTTATAATTACCCTATTCATATTTTAGCATCCCTGTAGATATTTAGTCTGACCTCGTCAGGTCAACTGTCTTGTCAATGTCTAAGAAACGTTAATTTCGCTGTTAAGGAAATAAGCTTTCTTCACTTACAATTCTACAAAAGCTGTATTGTGCGTCACTCTGCATGATTAGTGAATCCGGGTTATGACAAACATCATTGAACACGTCAAGTGTGATACAAGTAGGTTTTATTAACTACATAAACACTTAAACTAGTTTAACATACTACATAAACACATAAACTGTTCTAACATACACACACACACACACACAAAACTGTCTAACATCCACATACACACACCCACATGACAGTTGGTATATGGCCAAGGGTTAAAGTTGAGCTCAGTAATCAGAAAGAGTCATAAGATGAAAGGGGGGGGGTTTTGGGGGGGGGGTGTTGTTTTTATGGAATGCACTTGCATATTCAGTCAGTATCTAAACCGGAGGATCATGTCAGATTCTGAGTTTCAAAACACCACCTTGTAAAAAAAAAAAAAAAAAAAAAAAAAAGAAGAAAGTGTAACTGATACTTAATTCATCAATTAATAAGACTAAGTTTGATACTTGCGAGTCTCGGCTGTCTGAAAGAGATTCTTGATGCAATCTTAAGGTTTCCAGTTGACTTTTTGCTGAAGTTAGTTGATGAGAAAGAAGAGTTTTGAGTCAGAGAATCTTGATTGAAATTGAAAGGACAAGGCCGAAGAAAGGCCTGTCACAATGCTTTGGTATCCTGAAGCGTTTTCCTCACATCATCTTAGGTCGATCTGACCGGAACTCACACTACTGTGTGCAGGGTCAGTATGCCATGAAGTGTGGCCTTTAAGGTCAGGAAGGGTAGATCGCACGCGCCTTTCAAGATTGGCTTGTCCAATGAGAAAGATGGAAATTCCAAGTGGGTGGTGGCAATTGCTGGAGGGTTTACGATCCTTTGTTCTCTAAGCATGGTAATTTTCAAATGGACTTAAATCGAAATTATTAATGATTCTCAGGGCCCTAATATATATATTGCCTATGTACCAATATTTAATATACACGCTTGTTTCGATCATAATAAGGCGAATTCATAGATACTAAACAAAGGTATATGTAAGGTTATATGAATGAGCGGTTTATCGTAAGCATGAATAAAAATACTCTATAATACAACAGATTAATACAAAACAGCAATAATATACATCAATGGCCTGAAGTATATGTGTGTTCATTCAAAGTAAGGTTTTCCTATTAATTAATTAGTAGAAAAGTACATTTCTACTGTGCATTGTGCCTCTTGCAATGGAAAATGCAGTTAGAGTCTCTCTGCTCACATTCCACAAGGATTGAAATGTATCGGGTTACGTCTATGAACCAAGGGGTCCTGTTTCGGCTCTTTCCTGGGTGTTACAGTGAGTATTGTGAATCCTAGCTAACACAATATATATTGTGTGTTTGAGTGGTCCAGACGCTACATTAGTATTAATAGTAGTTGTAGAAGTAGTATTGTAATAAATAAATAATAAATAAATGATTGAATAAATAAATACCTAAATAAATGTTGTTGTAAAATGTTTTATTTATTTAGAATTATTATTGATTTTTTTATGTTTGTCATGCTTTTGAGAAAGATACATTATATAGTAATTATTGTTGCTGTTTTGATGATGTTATTGATGATGTCTTTATTTTTTTGGTTTTGTTCAGTGTCAGTTTATTTACAGTTAAAATCACATTAGTGTGGATTGCAGATGTGCTTTTTTTTTGAAAGCTGTGATTAACAGCTTCTCTCTGGCAGAGTTATGGTCTTATCTGAGTTACTTCTTTTCCAGCATGGTTACAACTTTAAAATGGGGTCAGGAGCACTAAGACAGTGTAGTTAGATGTCAAGCTTCATTTATAATGTATATGTTTACAGGTCATGCAGGCACTCAGTTTTTCCCATTTTACATGAGAATAACTAATGAGTGGGGCTCATAACTCATGTCTAAGTATGTCTACAGAAAGAATCCTGCTGTATATCAAGCGTGCATGTGTGCTTAAAGTGGACAGCGGGGCAATCTGATATGTTGTCACCTCTTCCTCTCCCTGTCCAGTGTGCAGCAGTAGCAGGCCTACAGGGAGCTGAACCAGACAGGTCAGGCATGCAATGTTGCTTCTTCTCTGTAATCAGAGCTTATAAGGACACACATACACTGATGTCTCCCTCAGTCCCAGCAGCCTGCATCACTGGGAATAGAGTCTCTCTCAAGCGCATGGCTGATTACAGTGAGTCTAGGCCCACCGATCTCATGGTGTTGAAACAAATATATACCAAGCTACAGGCTTGACCATTCCACTGAATGGCTACACTTTTCTTCTTCATGCCTTGTCCTGCCTGATATGCCAAGATTTTCACATTTTATGGTTTCGCTGAGGCCATCGTGTGCCTTTTCCCTTTCCTTTCCTTTCCTTTCCTTTCCTTTCCTTTCATTTCATTTCATTTCATTTCATTTCATTTCATTTCATTTCATTTCATTTTTCATTCCTTTTCTTTCCTTTCCTTTCCTTTCCTTTCCTTTCCTTTCCTTTCCTGTCCTGTCCTGTCCTGTCCTGTCCAGTCCTGTGCTGTCCTGTCTTTTCCTGTCCTGTCCTGTCCTGTCCTGTCCTGTCCTGTCCTGTCCTGTCCTGTCCTGTCCTGTCCTGGGGCACAGGTGGCAGTCCTGGCTTGGAGCCCTAGTTGAGATAAAACATGGCAAAAGGGAAAGAAACCCACAATTGTTAACAACCTATTTCTTTAATAAGTGTAAGGTGCATTAGTCCAGTGGTTTCGTTTTTGTTTAGCCTTATATATAAAATTTAAATACATCAAATAAAAAATTATATTTTACAAATGTCTGAATGGAGTCTGAATGATTTTTTGAAATAGGTCTCTTGATTTCACCAAGGTTGCCTTTATTTGATCAAAAATACAGTAAAAACAAAACAAAACCGTAATAGTATAAAAGTGACATTCCGTGTTATCAATACTGAAAACAGTTGTGCTGCTTAATATGTTTGTGGAAACTGTGATACATTGTGTTCAGGATTCTTTGATGAATAGAAAGTTCAAAAGAACAGCATTTATTTTAAATATATTTTTGCAATATTGTAGAAGTCTTTACTGTTGCTTAAAGGTAACTTAATGGGTCATGGCTTGCGATCTGAATAAAACGTATCTAAGCTTTATTTAAAACAAAAAACTTTCGGACCCCAAAATATTGATCAATAATAAACAAAATGTTTCCTTTTTTATTTATTATTATTTCATTTTTAATAAATCAAGCAAAACTGAATCTGAAAAAATTTTTTTTTTGTTGTATGTAAAGAGCAGCTTTGGCTTTCTGATTCTAATTTTAAAAATGTTTATATTATATGTACAGTATATTGTTAACAACAATATTTTATTTACTTACGACCATTTCATTTTCAATAAATCAATCAAAAATTGCTACTGATTCTGACATCCAGATCAAAAGTTTTGTTGTGTGAAAATGAGCAGCTTTGATTTTTTTGATAATAGCTCCTTTTGTGTTGCACAGGAAAAAATTTCAAGCAATATGGGGGTGGATGATGATAAGCACATGCGCCCTCAGTTTATATTAGAATTATGCTTAGTTTAGGTTTTCTTGCACAGGCCATTTCTAAGACCAACACAGAATACTGCACAGAACCGAGCAAGAAACCATTGAAAAAAGCTACAGCAAATGTGTTAATTTTCCTTAGGTTGAAACTGAGCTTTAACGAAAATAGCTAAATGTTGGTAGAATTACACCAGAAACCGTATTAAATGTACACAATAGCCAACCGTGTGCTAGAAGGATTCAGCTTGCATGAGAATGAGAAGGACAGAGTGAAAGAGAGCTAGGGAGGAGGGAGGGATGGGGAGGGAAGGAGTGGGACAGGTAAACAAATTCCTTGTCATTTTCTGTTGTTGTCTTCACTGTGCCACTTGGCATTTTAATGGAAGCGAATCTGTGTAACATACAGTGGTATGGCGACCGCGGCATCATACAAGCCAAGAAAACTTAACTCCATAGACCTATGCATTAAACATATTGTAGAATAGAGTGTAACATTTATCACTGTCAATGGCAGAGAGTTGTGGTAAAGGTTTAAATGCAAATCAAGCGGCCCCCCCCCCCCCCCCCACCCCCCCCCACTGTATATTTGCCAAAAGCCCATTTTCCTGTCTTTCCATTGTTCATACATGCCCTGTGCCAAAAATAACACTTGGTATTAGGAAATGTACACGACCATTTCTCCCATGAAGTGCAACCGGCTTTGTATGTTTTAGGTAAGTGTCCTATATTTTTCATTACAGTAGCAAAGTAGAGTCGTGTATGTCCAGTGTGCTGCATTATTGGGAATTTAGATTGTGCTAAATTCTTTGCATGTGATTTAATGTTATATAAAGTGTTATATTAATATAACAAAGGGTAATAAGGACCCGGGACCACATACCATCTTCGTCGCTGGGGTATATTTGTAGCATAGCCAAAAATGATTGTTGGGTCAAAATTCATTGTTTTTTCTTTTATGCAAAAAGTCATTAGGATATTAAGTATATCATGGTCCATGAGATAGTTGTAAATTTCCTACTGTAAATATATTAAAACTAATTTTTTTATTAGTAATATGCATTGCTAAAAACTCATTTGGACAACTTTAAAGGCGATTTTCTCTGTATTTAGATTTTTTTGCACCCTCAGATTCCGGATTTTCAAATAGTTGTATCTCAGCCAAATAATGTCCTATCCTAACAAACCATACACCAATGGAAAGCTTATTTATTCAGCTTTCAGATGATGTATAAATCTCAATTTCAAAAAATTGACCCTTATGACTGGTTTTGTGGTCCATAGACTCATTTTTATATTTGTATATATAATTTAATTTGTTTAGCACCACCTTTGCACTATTTTGTAATCTTGCAGGGAGCAACACTTAAAGCTTCAACTCGAAGATGCAAGATGCAAAAGTAGAGAGCAGGACTGCTGAATTAGAATGTGAGGGTAATTTATGAGGAGCACTTTTGCCAGAAATAAGGGCTGATTTAGAAAAAACAATCACGCCTGTAAGTGTGGAATCTGTCGGGGACCAGTGCATGGCAGCAGTGGTAGCTGACACTTTGCACATTAAAATAAATTACCTAACCTTTCCACTTGCAGTGACAAAAACAGGAGAAATGAAAGATAATGGGTTATTATTCACGGCAAGATCCTATACATAATAATGATATCCCAAAAAAAAAATCCCCATACTGGCCATACCCACAGTTCCTCCGCGGCGTTTAACAAACTTTAATGGAATTACTTTTCGGAATCACACTCCTCGTCCAGTCCCCAGTAAGTCAGCTGGAAAAGGACAGCGAAGAGAAAGTCTGTGTTAGAGAAAGACAGAGAGAGAGAGAGAGAGAGAGAGAGGGGAGGAAAGAAAGAAAAATGGAGAACATTATATTCCTAGAAGCCTGTTACCAACCGCCAGTCATGAGTCAATTTGCCCAATAATGCAAGCAGAACTTGAGAAAAAGGGCCATTTTGGGACCTGCTTGACTTTTTTAGGCAGTGAGCGGCAATTAGTCTTAGCCAATACTTTAAACAAAATGTAATGGAGACGATTGGCTGGCCTTCAGGGACAAATATGTTGAAACTTCAGGTAGGCACAGACGATAAGATGGCATGAGCTGAAGCTGGGCACATTTTGGAGGGCAGGAGGCAAGACTGGCACAGAGACCCAGGGGGCTGGAACGCTCGGCTGCCTGTCACTCTTCACTGTTGCCCTTCTTAATGAGAATAAATCCTTTGAGTGGAACGCACACAATTTGTCCTTAGGTGCTGGGCAGTAGTTAGATTTTATTATTTATTTGATATCGGTTGAAATAAGGAGGATAGTATTTTTTGGTGCTGATTTTGGATCATATAAAGGATGAAATTGGATGGTATGGAGCTCAATTATAAACCTGGCATTTCAAGCAACCTGAATCCTGGAAGTTAAAAGTGATTTGAACAGTCCTTACGATTACAAAAATTGTCTTAGTTACTTGAGGACATTGATCTTATTTGTTTTGTGATGTATGTTTGATGGAACTTGAGCAAGTTTTTTGCATTTTGTCTCATATGTGACCCTGGACCACAATACATAAGGGTCAATTTTTTGAAATTGAGATTAATACATTCTAAAAGCTGAATAAATAAGCTTTATGTTGATGAATGATTCCATTGGTGTATGGTTTGTTAGGATAGGACAATATTTGGCCGAGATACAACTATTTGAAAATCTGGAATCTGATGCAAAAAAAATCAAATATTGAGAAAATCGCCTTTAAAGTTGTCCAAATGAAGTTCTTAGCAATGCATATTACTAATCAAAAATTATGTTTATTAACATTTTAATATATTTACAATAGGACATTTACAAAATATCTTCATGGAACATGATCTTTACTTAATATCCTAATGATTTTTGGCATAAAAGAAAAATCAATAATTTTGACCCATACAATGTATTTTTGGCTATTGCTACAAATATACCCCAGTGACTTAAGACTGGTTTTGTGGTCCAGGGTCACATATATCAAATATGATATACATAATGCATTTTTCTTATTTATTACTATTTCTTTTTTAATTCAAGAAAAAATTCAACAGAATCTGACATCTAGTGATCAAAATGCATGATTGATTTATGCAAAAGCTTAGCTTTGGCTTTGTGATTTAAAATAAAAAATATGAAAGTTTATATTATATGCATAATAGAAACAGTATTATTTTCTGTCATTTATTCATAACTATATAATTTTGAAAAAGTCAAGCAAAATTGCATGTAACTCTAACATCCAGTGATCAAAGTGTATGTTGTATTAAAAAGCTCAGTTTTGACTTTTTAATAATAACTCCTTTTGTGTTGCACGGGGAAAAAAGTTGAGTTTCAAGCAATATGGAGCTGGGTGAATGAAAATTTGTGGTTCCCATTCAGTCAGTCACGTTCAACGTTACGTCAGTGACTGACGAATTGGGATCTCGCCCGAGAGCCCAATCACCTTCGAGTGTTAACTAAACAAGCCTATGACAGTTGGCGTGTGTGCTTCGCCACGCGCACCCCGCCCCGCAGCGCGGGTATAAAAGGAGAGCGCGTGCAAACGCACATCAGCTTTTCGCTTCGGAGCCGAGCCTTCTACAGGACGAATCTCCGCGAGTGTTCGAGAAACAGCTGGCGTTGGTGTGACGGCGTATCAGCGGGGGTTGCCATCCAGTCTGCTGAAACCTCGGCGGGCTGCAGCTCTCATTCTGCGGTCTCGCTGCGACCTCCTCTGGGCGCTTAAAGTGCATCCAGCGCTCTCACTAAACGAGTGTTTTTTTTTTTTTTCCATTTCTAAAAGAGCCAAGTCAAAAGACTCCACGGCGACGGGTCGCTTATTGTTAACGATGGCTTCCCGCTCGTGCGTTTCTGGATGCGGTCGTTTCCTGCCTTCATCTGACGTTCATGATCACTGCCTCTCGTGCTTGGGCTTACAGCACGCTGAAGCAGCGCTCATGGATGAGTCATGTTCTCAGTGCGGGAACATGACCATCGCGACATTGCGGTCCAGATACCTCCTCATTAAACGGGGGGGTATCCCCCTTGCCATGCCCCGCTCTAGCTCCTCTGGTTCTCGGAGGGCTACTTCGGTTCATGGTCAGGGAGACCTGAGAGTTACAGTGAGAGCTTCCCCGTCGAGCACGTCTCCGCGGGCCTCTCATTCCTCAAACATGTCACACCACCTGGTGTTTCCGGACGAGTGTGCTGGGTCCTCAGACAGGGCAGGGTCCAGCATCTTGTGCGGGGCACAGGCAGAGTACAGGATGTCGATCGCTGCATCGGAGGGCGAGGTAGGCTCTGGAGATGACGATTCGGCTGTGCTGTCACCGTCAGGTAGAGTGGCGTTGCCCTAGTCAGATCCAGAGCTGACCGCTATGTTTTCCCGGGCTGCTGAGAGTGTCGGGTTGCACTGGAGGCCTCCGCCTTCTCCCAAACGCTCGAGGCTGGACGATTGGTTCCTGGGGGCGCAAGCCGGGCGCCGGCAGCCGCCTCCGGTTCCATTCTTCCCGGAAGTGCATGAAGAAGTTACTAGATCTTGGAAGGCACCTTTTTCTGCCCAAAACAGACCTGATACCTCCTCCGTCCTAACCACCCTCGACGGGGGGGCAGCCCAAGGGTATGTGGACATCCCTCCGGTTGAGCGCGCTTTTGCCATGCAGCTCTGCCCGCAAAGCGCCGCCGCCTGGAGGGGTAGTCCACGCCTTTCGTCCAGGGCCTGTAAGTTCTCGTCCTCTCTGACGGCTAAGGCTTACAGTGCTTCTGGACAGGCCGCTTCCGCCCTGCACTCCATGGCCCTCCTGCAAGTCCACCAGGCCAAGGCTTTGAAGCAGTTGCACGAGGGTGGTGCTGAACCAGGTGTGCTGCAGGAACTGCGGACGGCGACTGACCTCGTGCTTAGGGCAACGAAAGTTATGGCGCGGGCCCTGGGTCAGATGATGTCTACATTGGTGGTCCAGGAGCGCCACCTGTGGCTGACCTGGGCAGATATGAGGGAGACCGACAAGGTTCGCTTCCTGGACTCCCCGATCTCCCATGCCGGCCTATTCGGCGAAGCGGTGGAGGGCTTTGCCCAGCAGTTCTCCGCCGCGCAGAAGCAGACGTAGGCGTTTCGACATATCCTGCCCCGGTGGTCTGCTGCTGTCTGCACCCCACTGCCGGCTGCAGGCCCTCTGTCTGTTCGTCGCCGAGGGCGCCCTCCTGCGGGCTCCACCTCCGCTCCGGCGCGGCCTCAACAGCAGCCTTCTCAACAGCCGCAGCGTGGAGCTGGCCGCAGGAAAAAGGCGCAGCCCACCTCCTCCCCTGCCAAGCCCGTGAAGCGCCAAAGCAGGCAGCGTCCCTGAGACTGGCGACCCGGAGCTCTTGGATCCTGCCCTTCAGGAGATGGTGACCGCACCACTCCTTTCCCCGGAGGAGGGCCGGGTGAGAATCCTATGTTCCATTTGGTTTTTGTTCCGCACTGGCTACCCAGGTAATTCGCGCGCTGCGCACTCAGACCCCACCCTGGGACGTGCGGCCTCCCGGGTTGGGTCCCTGTGTTCCACTTTGCTGCCCCACTGCGGGTATGTCGGTGGTCTCCCTGGTCCTGCTAGTTCGGTCACTGTGGGCCTGGTTAGCTCTCCCCAGGCCGTCTCGCTGGCTCCTGAAAACCATCAGACTCGGCTACGCGATTCAATTTGCCCGGCGACCTTCCAAGTTCAGGGGCATTCGGTTCTCCTTTGTGCTGGACAGGGATGTTCCTGTCTTGCGTGCAGAGATCGTGGTCCTGTTGTCGAAGGACGCGATACAGCCGGTCCCTTCAGCCGAGATGAGGTCAGGTTTTTACAGTCCATACTTCATCGTACCCAAGAAAGGCGGTGGTTACGACCGATCCTGGACCTGCGGTACTGAAACCGGGCCCTTCACATCTCCCGTTCAGAGGTTGACGCAAGAAACGCCATCTTTCAATGCGTCCCTCCTTTCCATTGGTTTGGACAAAGCGGTCGACCCTCAATACGCGTACTTTCATGTCTCGATTTCTCCCTCGGCACAGCCCGATTTCTTTCTCACCGTTTCGTTCGAAGGGCTAGCATATCAGTATCCAGGTCATCCCCCTTCGCTATCCCGTTCGCCTCGTGTCTTCACCAAGGTCCTTGGAGTCATCCCCTCGTTTCCATTGAGGGAATCGGGCATTCGCGTTCTCAACTACCTCAACGACTGGCTCATACTGGCCCAGTCCCGAGCGCATTTGTGCGAACACAGGGATATGGTGCTTCTGCACCTCAGCCAGTTGGGTCTTCGGGTTAACTGGGAAAAGAGCAAACTCTCTCCTGTGCAGAGGATCTCTTTTCTCGGCATTGGAGCTGGACTCGGTCAACCTCTCGGCATGTCTCTCAGTAGAACGTGCACAGTCGATACTGTCTGGGGTCCTTCCAGTGCAAGACGGCTGTTCCACTGAGACATTTTCAGAGGCTCCTGGGGCCTATGGCATCCGCAGCCGCTGTCACGCCGCTCGGGTTGCTTCTTATGAGACCGCTACAGCGTTGGCTTCACGACCGAGTCCCGAGATGGGCATGGCACGGCACTTAACGGGTTTCTGTCACCCCGTTCTGCCGTCAGACCCTCAGCCAATGGACAGATCTTCTTGCCTTTTTCTTTCTTGCCTTTCTTCGGACAGTGGTGTCCCTTGGGCAAGTATCCAGGCATTTTGTTGTGTCAACAGATGCCTCCGCCATGGGCTGGGGTGCCATGTGCAGTGGGAATGCAGCTGCGGGGCTCTGGTCGGGGCCCCGACTACAGTGGCATAGCAACTGCCTCGAGTTGCAAGCAGTATGTCTGGCTCTGCGCCGCTTCAAATCGCTGTCACATGACAAGCACGTATTGGTCTGTACGGACAGCACTGCGACCGTTGCGTATATCAACCACCAGGGCGGTCTACGCTCCCGTCGCATGTCCCGCACCTCGCCCCCGCCATCCTCCCTCCTCTGGAGTCAAGCATCGTTAGGGTCGCTTCGCGCGTTCACAATCCCAGGCGAGCTCAAATCGTGCAGCGACCGTCTCTCGACGCAGCCCTCCCTTCCTGGAGCATGGCGCTCCACCCCCTAGAGTCCGAGCTGATTTGGAGACGCTTTGGGACGCTCATGTATACCTGTTTCCTCCCCGGACACTTCCCTGTGCCGAGTGGGTTTAGCTCCGCTGGCCGAGGGACCCTCGGCACGACGCACATGGCCGCAGCTGCCTCGTGCCTACGCACATATCTTTCCCCCAGTGACCTTCTCGCGCAAACCCTGGTTGCAAGGTCAGGGAGGAAACAAAGAAAAAAACAAAACCGAGGGGAAAAAGCAGGTCCTCTTTGTGGCGCCATACTGGCCCAGTCGGACTTTGTTCCCCGAACTGATGCTCCTCGCGACAGCCCCTCCTTGGCGAATTCCTCTGAGGAGGAATCTCCTTTCTCAGAGAGGAGGCACCCTCTGGCACCCACGTCCGGACCTGTGGAAACTCCATGTGTGGTCCCTGGACAGGACGCGGATGTTCTAGGTGACCTACCCCACGATTACACACCATGGCTTTCAGCTATAGCCCCGGTTCTACCAGATCACGCTTACAGCTGAATGGAACCTGTTCGCGGTTGGGTGCTCTTCCACCCTGGAATACCCCCGTAGATGCCCATCGGCAAGTCGTGCTTTCTTTCTTTCTCTTTCCTGCAGAGTGCTTGGAGCGAAGGCTGGCTCCCCCCCACCCTGCAAGTGTATGTTGCCCGCCAGTTGCCGCACCAACGATGCGTAAACGGATAAGTCTCTAGGTAAGCAACTCCTGATCATCAGGTTTCTCAAGAGGCAAGGAGGCTGAATCCTCCGCGCCCTCACCTGTAACCCTCTTGGGATCTCCCCTCGGTCCACATGGCCCTGAAGGAGGAGCCCTTCGAACCTCTGCAGTCAGTAGAGCTTAAGCTTCTGTCATTAAAGACAGCGCTCCTCACCGCTTTGGCCTCGTTCAAGAGGGTAGGGGACCTGCAGGCATTTTCGGTAGACGATTCGTGTCTAGAATTCGGAACGGGTAACTCTCACATTGTCCTGAGACCCCGGCCCAGATATGTGCCCAAAGTTCCCACCACGCCTTTCAGGGATCAGGTGGTGAACTTGCAAGCGCTGCCCCAGGAGGAGGCAGACCCAGCCATTGCTCTGCTCTGTCCCGTTCGTGCTCTGTGCATTTACGTGGACCGTATGCGGAGCTTCAGTACCTCAGACCAGCTCTTTGTCTGCTTTGGAGGTCAGCAGAAGGGAAAGGCTGTCTCCAAACAAAGACTTGCCCACTGGTTAGTGGAGGCTATAGTCTTGGCATACCAGGCCCAACGTTTACCATGCCCCCTCGGAGTGAGAGCTCACTCTACGAGAGGAGTGGCATCTTCTTGGGCATTGGCGCGGGGTGCCTCGATAGCAGACATCTGTAGAGCTGCCAGCTGGGCGACGCCTAACACGTTTGCGAGATTCTATAATCTCCGTGTAGAGCCCGTGTCCTCTCGTGTACTCGCCACAGGTAGGCAGTAGCACCTGACCTGCTCGGTGTCGATCACGCTTGTGGCGCCATTCCCCTCTACGGACCGGATACGTGCGCTCTTGTGCTCCTCATCAGTTCCCCATGGCGAACCCTGGTGGAGTTCCTCCCGCACCCTCGGCGGTCAGGCGTGGCGGAGCGCCAGACGCCAGGCTCAGCACTCGTGTGCATGCCCAAGGTCAGCCCTTGTGCTGGGCTAGGTGCCCGTGTGTAGTGATTCCCCCTTCGGGTGATCCCACATGTGTATTCTTCCACGGTACGGCTCCCCTCACCGTAAGCCCGTGTCTTTCTCTGTCATCTCTGTTGTGTAGTCGTCTCACCCCAGGCGTGTTGAGTCTACCGCAGAGACTTCCATATGTAGTACTGTCCTGGGCCAGTCCATATGTGTAATTCAACATGATACCTCCTATGTGCGGGATGTGGCTTCCGTACGTCCCATCTGGGTACGCTTTCCCAGTGTTATCCAATGTTCCACTGTATGGAACAGCAGTGGCGGACACCTCTGCCTAGCCGCTGTCCTATCTTCCGCGCCCAGCTGGTGTGGGGGGACTTGCCGGCTTCCGCAGGGCACTGGAGGGGGTCAGCAATAGTGGCGTTTTCCATACGGATCCCAATTCGTCAGTCACTGACGTAACTTTGAACGTGACTGACTGAATGGGAACGGCTAGGTTACTTGTGTAACCCTCGTTCCCTGAAGGAGGGAATGGAGATGTCACGTCCTGTTGCCACAGTTTCTGTACCACCGCTGTACGGCCGGGGCCCGTAGTCTCGGCTCCTCAGCGAAAAACTGATGTGCTTTTGCACGTGCTCTCCTTTTATACCCGTGCTGCGGGGTGGGGTGCGCGTGGCGAAGCACGCACGCCAACTGTCATTGGCTTGTTTAGTTAACACTCGAAGGTGATTGGGCTCTCGGGCGAGATCCCAATTCGTCAGTCACTGACGTAACGTCTCCGTTCCCTCCTTCAGGGAACGAGGGTTACACAAGTAACCTAGACGTTATGATTGATGAAGCTTAAAGTTTTCTAGTTTACCCAAAAATGAAATTCTGTCTCTTTCAAATTCCTGGTAACCAATTATTTCCATAGTGATGAAGCAAATACTATATAGCTAATTAGCTACAGGTAATAACCTGTTTGGTTACCCACATTCTTCAAAATATCTTCTTTTGTGTTCAATAGACTAAAGAAACTCATACAGGTTTGGAACATCTTCAGGGTGAGTAAATGATAACAGAATTTTCATTTTTAGAAGAACTATCTGGTAACACTTTACTTGAAGGGGTGTGCATAAGACTGACATGACACCTTCATAATCATGACATGACACATGTCATGAATATGAAGGAGGTTTTATGCATGTTTATGACAACTGTCATTAAGTGTCATTCGCTTTTTTATGTCATTTTTAATGCAAATATGACATTATGTGACCTAACCCTACCCCTACCCTTACCCCTAACCATAGCCCATAACAAAGACATCTCAAACAATGTCATCTTTGCGTTAAAAATTACATAACTGAGCGAATGACACTTAATGACAGTTGTCATAAACATGCATAAAAAACCTTCATATTCATGACATGTGTCATTCATGATTATGTGGTGTCATATCCTGATTATGAAGGTGTCATGTCAGTCTTATGCACACCCCTTCAAGTAAAGCATGACCATTTAAGCATGTTTCCTGTTTCATCTCTCTGCATGAGCTGTATAGCGCAAAAGTAAGATTGCTAGCAGCCTTGTTTTGTTTTGAATGTGGCATGTTTGTTTGTGCACGTTTGCACGCCCTTGGTTATACTGAAATTGAATATGAAGTTAAGAGTAAGTTCCTACAATAGATAAGATGTCCTGAGCCACTCTTCTCTGAAGAATCACAGTGATTAGCTTTTTTAATTAACATTAGCATTATGGCATATGTGCTGTGACTGAATACCTTCATTTCACCGAGCATGGAGAGTGGAGCAGTATACTCTGCAGAAAATTCACTAAAGTAAATTTAACTGTCTGCATCCAATATAGTCCACCGGAGATTGCTTTATGCATTTGACTTCATAATTAACAGGTTTCAAACCCATAAACTTAAATCATTGAAAACAGCTGGCGACCTGTAATTAAATGCATTAAATATTTGAATGAACATCTTCCACAAAACAAGACAGCAGTGTTGTTACATGGCAAGAACTTTAAGCTTAAACTTTAGTTGGAAGCGTTTATCATTAAAGAGATGGTGATTTGAAATAAAAGTGTGTATCTTTTCTACATTAATCCCCAAACACATTTCTGTTAGTTTCTGTATATACACTATATATAGATTACTGGAATAATTAAGATTTTTTTAATGCTTTAAAAGGTGTACATGTATCTCCCCAAGGAAATACAGTACACCTGTAAATGAAGAGTTATTGAAATATTATTACAATTTATTACAAATATATATATGTACTACTATGCAAATGAGCAATTTAGGCCATTAGTATTTTCACCAACAAAAATGGTTTTAAGTCAGATCCGTCTGTCTTTTGCTGTAGTTTCCGTGTAAATTATCATTTACATTTTCACCAACATTTCTTTCTTGCCATTAATGTAAATAAGCAGTGATTTTTGTAGTTTAGATCAGGAGAACGACAGCCAGTGACTCCAGCACAGAGATCTGGCCAGTTGCATAAACATAGACACTTTGTTAAGACTGTGTCTTACAAACTAGTTTGACCCCTAGCATTAGCCAAGGTTACTATCAGTCTACTTTTTTGTTTGGATTCAATATTAGGACCAATCTAACATTTTGTTACCTGAAACTTAAAAAAGGGACGTTATGCCAGTCTTAAAGAAAATAAAATTAGTGACTACTTTTGAAGTTTCAGAGTTTATGCAACCCGCCCCGGATCTCCCATCCTCAGTCTGTCTGGATGAAATGAACTGACAAAATGACAAAACTGAATAGACAAATCCAAAAGAAACCGTGGCAAACCTCCAAGACACAGTTCACGAGTCCCTAACCTGAAAAGCTATGTGCAAGTGCACTAGACAACTTAAAAACCAAGTTGGTCAACGACAGAGCCCCAATTCTGGTTGTATTAGATATAGAAGTTTATTGCCTAATAAAATCTATTTATTACATTATTTTTGACAGCATCCGCATTTTAGAGCATTTTTACATAAGTGCCTAAAACTGTTCACAGTACTGTAGCTTTGCAGGAAAGTTTCTTGAAGCATCTTGGAGACATTTCCACAGTTCTTCTGGAATTAGTCTGTCTCAGTTTGTTCTGTTTCCTCATGTCATTCCAGACAGACTGGATGACGTTGAGATCAGATCTCTGTGTGGAGCACCGGCTGTCGTCTTACTCCTAAACATACAAAAAGCTCACTGGATTATTACAATTAATGCAAAATTTATGTTTGGAAATGTAAACTGATATGCTGACAGCATCTACAAAGCGCAAAGATAGAAATAAACTGACTTAAAAAATACCTGCTTATTAGTTTTGTAAAAATACCTCACTGCCTTATACTTTTGACAGTACTCTATAATGGTATACCTATTATACTACTATATATATATATAGATAATATATATAGTATACTGGAATATATTGAATCTTCACGCGACAGTACTTGACAGTTTCGCTTTAAGCTCATCCGTTACGGCATTCTTCTCAGTTGTTCCAAAACCATTTCTCCTGAATAAGGGCTCTAACAAAAGCTGTGTTGATGGACCACCGCTGTTTGTCGGAAATATATATATATATTTTTTGTTTCTCCTCAACCCACCAATGATGCAGGACTCAATGAGATGTGTCCTGGATGCAGTGTGAGATTGGTTAATACAAACGCTTGTTGGTGAAAACAATGTCCTCTGAGTGGTGACAGAGACAAAGTAGCTCCGTTTGGGGGACGTGTGCGCTGGAGACAGGTGATGGCTGCTAGGGAGCCTTTGAAGAGAATTTGAATTTCATGTGCAAGAGGAGGCAGCTCGTCATTAAAAAACCTTAATTTCTATGTCCGGTAGTCTTACAGGTAATCGATCATCTTGTCAGATGGATTTTATTTTTTCCACTCCTTCAAAGTAGCCCTTACAACTCTCCAATTAAACTTGCAGGTGAAATGGAAAAATGTCTGATGCTGTTAAAAGAAAAGCCTGGGAATTTAAATTTGCAATAAAATATTAATGCACAGGCCCTGATCAGTCAATACAGAGCATCTAATACTAAATTAGTGCTGGAATATATTGTAAATGGAGTACCAACTTTACCTTCTATGTAATCAGGATCAGATCATTTATGAGGAGCAATATCCTTTGCACACATTGTATACTAGAAGCGCTTTGTGTTAGAAAGATCATATGAGGTTCTTCTTCTGAGCTCTCATTCTAGTTTACATCCCATTTTCTACGACTAAGACGTACACTGGGTTCACCACCATTGCCCAGAATATCTCTACATGAGAGCCATTTATTGGTAAATTTCTAAACGTTAACGCTTGTCAGCTCCAATTTCTGTCCCAGACCTTCTTGTACCTGGGGAACAAAATGCTTGTACACTTCTGCTGGAGGCTCTCTGCCTCCCAAGGCACAGATTAGATTAGACAAGGAATGACAAAAACCACCAACCGACAGTATTGGACACTGTCTTGGCCTTAAAAGACATTTATGGCTCTTGTGACATTGCACCACATCAAATAAACGAATATTTGGATGAAACCAATAATGGTGATTGAGTGGCATATAATGGATTGTTTTTATATTATTTCCTACTAATGAGTTGTGATGTGCAAGTTTTGTTTCTAATGCAAGTAATTTGTTAAACTTGGGAATTTGGAATACAGCTTACACCTCATTACTGCCTTGTTGGTACTTGCATATTAAAAAGTCAAATTAAAAGTTCTTGCAATTTAATTCAAATTAATTTATTACTAATTAATCTTTCCTAATTCACATATGAATTTCACATATAATTTAATTCACATATAAATAAAAAGTTCTCAAGTCATTTGCTTCCACATTCAGTACAACCGCATACAAAAACAGCCCTGCAAAAATGCACTGAGCATATTGAGCCGTAGCTACAAGGAAACTTAGAACATGAATGTGTTCTATAGCCGCTCTTATAAAGCCTAAATGACAAAAATGCCAGTGCAGCAAAAAAAAAAATGGTGGAAGAAATAGAGTTGATTAGCAGAACCTTCCCAGCATGCTGTGCAGTGACAAATGATTGACTTGGAACAATATCTAAGGCGATCAGGATAAAGCACCGGCCATTTCAAGGCTCAGCAAAATTCAAATTCTAATTAGACTCTGTACCACATTCCAAATAAAAATTGTTCCCTTGGTATTTTACCCTATCAGGTGTCTCTCTCCGATCAGTGAAACAAAACGAATAAAGAAAATGATTAAAGTGATAACAAAGGCATACAATTTAAATTATTGTGGCATCACATCTGGGATCTGTATGTCACTGGGCTGCCATTTTTGCCCCCACACTCAGCACTCCATTTTTTCTGCATGAGGGCAACTGTGAGAACTAAGGAGAGGGAAGGAGTGAGAGAGGGAGAGAGCGGGAGGGGAAAAAAGGGTATGAAATTAAAAGGTAGAAAGCGAGAACGCAAATAGGCTTTCAGCTTTAGCGTTATTAATGACTCTTCAAAAATCTCAGACTTTTCCAATCTCTCCGAGAAGCGCTTGAAGGAGCTTGCAGATGAAGCTGACCTTCAAAATGTTCTTTGGTCTTTAGTTAAGAAATTCACTCACCATTATGGCATCATTAGGGAAACAAGGATAAAATTACTCCATGGTTAATGACCTATAGGATCCCCCACCAAAATTTGTTTCAGATCTAATAAAACTGCGCTTAACACACTCGAATGAATTATGAAGACTGTTACGTGGGGTATTAAAATGTGGAAAATAGATTTTCTGAAGCTAGGAGGACTGGACTTTTCAAATCAGATAGTAGAATGGAATTTTCTGGGCAATAAATTCTACCATGTCTCAATTTCATTTTTTTTCCTCCCCCACTCTGAATTTTTCAGACTGTGATTGAATCTCTGAGTGGGATGGCCTCTAAAAATTCATTGCCAATAGCCGGCCCCCTCAAAACTCCTCTTATGATCGAGAGATTGACGGATGCACAGGAAAATAAGTGTAGTGTGTTTATCTCCAAGCAATGAAAAGTATTGATATGTGATACGTAAACATGGATGTGGATAAAATGGGAATTGTTTTTTTTTGCCGGAGGACCACTGGAAACACGTGACACATATAAAAGGAGCAGGAAATATAGAATAAAGAGTTTAATTAAGAAGATCCTTGTTACTGAGCTTGATAATTTACCATGAAGACCTTTATAAAATTGGATTTGCATGTACTCAGCATGCTGGCCAGATTAACGAATGCCAAGGTGCTAATTAGCAAAATGTGTCCTAGAACTGAGAAAGCATGCAAAAAGCTGTTAGGGAGGAAAAATGAGGCTGCAGGCTATTGGACCTCTTCTCTTGCGCGCAAACAAACACACACACTCTCACATGTGCAAATACACACAAAGTCATTTAGGCAGATATTATGTTATTCTCTGCAGTCTTAATGTCAACTTATTTTGAGAAAAGGGAGGAGAAGTGGAGAGTTTGGCTTAGCGAGAGCTCCTTATAGCCACTGAGAGGTGGTTTGTGCGGTAATGGCATTTGCTCTCTTTAAACTTTAATCTTTCCTATTAATTCCCTGCAACTGGAGAATGTGCAAGAGTTAATGTTCCATGAACGTGTTGCTCACTCTGCAATCTCTTCAAGCTAATTACCTTCAGGTGCTAAATGGAGGGAAATTGCAATCCATTTGGATGAGAGAAATTTCACCTCTCTGTCCCCTGTGCAAGATTTTTGGGTGCTTTATTGAAAGAGGGTGAAAAAGATGCAGGGATGGAAGGAAATGAAGTCTAAGTAGAGTAGTTTTCTAGATGTATCGTTTAGTGTGAGTATTTTTGGGGCGTGCTGGCGTTGTCTGTCTGGTGTGACCCAAGAGATGCTGTGCTACTTACCTGTGGAGGTCACTCAGAGGTCAACAGGTGTTGTCTGTGACATGTGGACAGTTTAGCAGATGTTTGATTGGCATGAATCATTTGGATGGCCCATTAAAATCTTGTGATGGGGAGAATTGATAACACAGCCATTCTGAAGCGTAAACAGTGAACAACTCTAAAGGTGAAGAGGCTTTTAGCGGCCAAGATGTTGAATGCAATGATTACACCTGAAGGTTAATACGAATGTAATTATTGTCTTCATTTTTGAGCTCTAATCATAATTGACCTGCTTCCGTTGTGTGAAATTTACTGTATAATAGACCAATGCAATCTGCACCCATTCCGTATGTTATGTTATAACTGCATATATGAAACAATGACCTACACAAAAAATATATATTATATATCTATATATATATATGTTGCATAGATAAATTTGAATAGTTTTCTGGACTTTCTTTAGATTAGGGAACACTATTCCCTATTAACGAGTTGCTAATCAGCGTGCATATTTACTAGGCATATGTCTGTATAAATCACACATTAAGGTTCTACTTAGCTAATCTGATCCTAACCCTACCACATACTAAACCTAACTATCTACAACAACACTCTACTATCAATAAGCAAACAAATAGGGTTATGGAGTGAAAAACTCTAAATAATGGTGAATAGGTGTTCCCAAATGTAAAGTGTTAAGTTAGTATCAATATTGTGAATCAGTTGTTATTTATAATGTGTCCATTTACGTTATTTAAAAGTTTAGCATTGTTGTGTTTTTTTGTTATTTTAGTAGGTTTTGTTTTTCTATAGTTGATATCGGTAGTTATTTTAGCCCTTAGTAAACACAAGTTAAAAACTAAATTAAAATTAGAAAGAAACTAGCATAACAAGTTTTGGTAACACTTTGCAATAAGGTTCCATTAGTTCATGTTAGTTAATGTATTAACTAACATGAATGAACAATGCGGCAATTACATGTATGAGAAGTATTAATCTTTGTAATGTTAGTTAATAAAAACAGTTATGGTGTCATGTTAATTCACAGGCATTATGGAACTATTGTTATTAATGAAACATAGCAGAACTCTGTGATTGAATAATGCATTAGTAAATGTTGAAATTAAGATTAATAAATGCTGTAGAAGTGTTGTTCATGCTTAGTTCATGTTAACTAAAGTAGTTAACTAATGTTAACTAATGAACCTTATTGTAAAGTGTTACCCAAGTTTTTAATTTTATATTCAGCTAATGTTAATTTTATTTCATGTAACAACTTTTTTTTATGGTTTTAATTTTAGTTTTTTAGTTTTAGTTAACTATAATAAACCTGGTGCAGACTATTTTGGATTTTTTGTTTTTTTTTGTTTGTGAAACCTTTGGAATTCTGTGTAGTAAAACGTAGTACAATCTACACATTATAAATAATCTTTAACTGAAAAGTTCAATAAATGAACATGCAAAGGACGATGCATATAACATAATGACTGATATTCCAATTTTGCACAAATCTGCGAAATTCTGAACTCACTGATTCCGATTGGACCCTGAGGTTAAATAAAATGAAAAAGGTGGAAAAGTTTAATAGTTAACAGTTAATAATCAGTTAATAGTTAACCTGAGTAATTTTGTTTGTGAGATGAAAATAAAAGTTTATAAAAAATAGCTTTGTAGTTAAAAAATAAAAAGGCTTATTGCATTTCATTCATAAACTGCAGATCTGTGCCTGCAAAATTTTTCACCAGAGTGACCCAGTGCATCAGGCGTTTTTGGAGCAAGTCACAGAGGCATCTCATATCAGACATGTGAAAGGGCCAGCTGGGGAGGGCTGGCCACATTGTGATCACTCACCTTCATCCTTAATTTGTTGTCATTACCTTTACGAGCATTTCAAGATCAAAAACAAGCAGAGAGGGAGGACTGCCATGTGACAGAGTGGGATTGAGGGCTTTGGTGGGAAAGTGAGAGAGCGAGGAGACATTTTGGATACCCTCTGCTTCATTATGTTTTTCATTATCCCAGTTAGTGATGAACAACATGCTCTTTCCTACCCAGCATGCTCTCCTCATCTCTCCTCTCGTGCCACTCCTGTCTGCACATGGATCCAAATCCTGTATTTCTAGTGTTTCAGAATTCCAGATTCCTGTGGTGTTTTGGGGCAAATTGCCGTTCTTGCGCTTGCAATAAACCCCAACTGCTAGCTATTGACAGATCTCCCTAAATGTTTGCAGGAGGGGGATGTAATTATCTTTTATCAAATTTTTCCCTCCACCTTGCGGGAGGGTCCTCAGGAGGGGGCTAAAGGGAGAGGAAGTGAGGAGATAAGAGCAGAGGGAGGGGGGTGATTATCTGTAATAGAAGAGCATGGAGGGACACTTTGTCCCCTGTTTGATCTGTCCCTATAGATGACACAGCAGGAAATTAAAGATGAAAGAGCTTTACCACCACTGTCTTCTAAGCAGCGGGAAAACACGCACTCATTTGCTCCTGCGATGGACTTTTAGTGCAGGGGATTGCCGTCTGTTATAGTCATGCTTCTTGTTATTGTTATATGTATGAGGTTAGCAAGTTGTGTAGATTTTTTTTCACTAATTTCTCTGAAATATATATTGTCTGACATATACTGCATATATATTTTTTAATTTTATAGACAATATTTTAACTTATAGACAATATTTTAAAATAATAATTGTTATATTACACTTTTTCACACATTTACCTGATATTTGTCAAAATGCACCTTTTTTATTTTTGTTATAGGCATATACCTTAAGTTGGGACTACAGAAATGCTTTTGAACATTTCCACATTGTTCTGGAACAAAAACAAAACAAAAAGGACACAGTGATTATGTCATTTTTGTTGTGGTGTACATCATTTGAGACTGAGGGAGGTGGTATGGTTTTTCACCACCTAAACGGGGTTTGTGTTGTGTTGTGTAGGTGCTTGTAATCAGTGGAATGTCATGTACCGTAAACGCTATTAAAGAGGATGGTCTTAGTTCGACATTAATTTTCAGTAAAAACTGACAGTTGGGGAAACAGGAAAGATGTAAAAGGTAATGTACAAGAATATCAAATTATATTGTTGAACTTTTGAAACCATCCGTTTTTGCATAGATTTAGCATATCACTTAAACAGGTGTGATTGTGTGATTATTGGAAGTGTGTGTGTATGTGTTTTCCTTCAATACTTTGCATTGTTTTTGTTGTTTTTAATGCATAAATATGCATGCTGTTATTGTTAACACAAAAAGGGGGTAAAAGTGGTTAAAAAAAAAAGAAGAAAAAAAAGAAAGAAAAGTGAAACAGGTTTTGGTCAAAATATTATATCATACTTTATTTTAAGTTCCACTTCTCACTATTAGCTAACTATTAACTATGACTTTTGATGTAGGATGTAGAATATATAAGTACTAATAAACAGCCAATATGCTAGTAAGAATTGGTACAACTAAAGTGTTATCAAATATTATAATTGAATGCAATATATAATTTAATGTAATACTGATTTTTTTAAACATGTAATTAAACATGTGATTGTTGTTTTTAATTTAAAATTTGATCTAGGTTTTTCCAGAGAGAATCTGATTTATGTTACTCATTACTCTAATTTAAACAGAAGAAAATCTCTGGCATGATTTTCAGAGCGGCCCTCACATTTTTCTTTGGCCATATTTCACTGGGGTAATAATAAATGAATTAGCACCGAGGAGGTTTCCAAACAGCCTGTATCTTACACAAACATGTTGAGTGACAGGGCAAAGCTCCCACTGTGGCAAAGAATCTCTCACAATTAACACTCCCCAACATATATTTCAACAGCTGAGAAGGGAAGAGAGGCGGCCATCAAGCCGTCTGACTTCAAAAGAGAATCATTCTGAATCATCATATATCTCTTTAGCTTTGAAAAAAGAAAAAAAAGAAAAAACATACCTCATCTATCTTAAATTTCACTAGCTTGTAAAATTATTAATTGATCTTATGAGCTTGCAAGTAGCTAATCATTGTTGACAATCATGTAGATTTGATAACAAGGATCATATCTCTTTCCCCTGATAAACAGACAAGCAGTTTTATTTAAAGAAAACATTCTGAATAGTTTATGGTAGAGGATGTATTGGCTTTCTGGGTATTATGATGCATACATGCCCTTTGAAAAACCTAGGAGCCACTGATCCTTTGCTTTGAAAAACATTGACATTTTAAGTGAGAGGGGAAAAAAACACTCATAATCTCTTAGATTTTTAAGTCTCTTGCCACTGTATGTGTCAAAGAGGCAAATATTTCGGCAGAAAGCCCTTTCTATTAGCCTGTGTGTGGGTATGAGACTCTTGAAATGCATTGCTTGCTAGTGTCTCTACCCTAGAGCAGTACTTATCCTTCAATGTAGCATGAAATATCAAATAAAAAAGTCAAAAAAAAACAAATCGGAATAATTGCAAAAACAACAAAAAAAAAAACATAGTTTTTAGTACAGTTGCTAACCACCCCCCCCCCCCCCCCCCCCCCCCCCCCCGCCCCCCCCACCCCCCCCCCCCCCCCCCCCCGGATCAGAGTTGATAGCTTCGTTATGTAACTTAATTTTACGAACACAACTAGATGCGCCGGCAAGTATGAACTATTGATATATAATATTTATTGTATATATGACTTGTGTCTGTATTTTTATTTTTAGAAGAGATAATGTACAGTATATCATGGCTGTGGTTTTACGGTCAAAAAAAGTCTTAACTTACTGACCCAAGAACTGACTGATTCATCCGAATTTTTAATACAAGATTAGTGTGGTATTGATCTTTTGATTTTGGTCGTTTGTGTAGGGGGGTGAAGACAAATAAGTATGAGGTGGTTCTTTATGATAGATTATGTTGCGTGTGTTGTATATGATTGTTAATATAATACGTTTGCTCCCTCTGATGGCACCGACCCTCTAACAATGTGTAACTCATGAGTTTATGAAACGTGAGTGTTGTCTTGCTTCGATTTGTTGGGTTGTTGTGGATGTGTGGCGGTGTATGTAATACCATTTCAAATCCAGCCTTTCACTATATTGTTTTTAAATTCATCTTACACAGGCTGTGTATGTAAAATTGACCAAAGCTTTAGTTTACAGGTATTAAATAATTCAGCAAAATTGTTATACATTTCTTGTCATAGCTTTTGTGCACGTGAATAGGCAGGTCGATGTAAATGGAGCAGCTGGCAAATACTGTGAGTGACTCTGGCAGCAATACTGGAGGTGGCTCACAGCACTCAGAAACATAGATTTACTATTTCACGCTCCAGAGTCCATGCTGTCCTTAAAGACTTAAAGGCATTTCACACCAGGATTACAATTTTACAATCACAGAGAGTGACCTATCACTCACTCCCAGGTCCCACTACTCCAACCAAATCACCTATTCTTTCTTTAAAAATGAGCTTGCCCTCTATCAGCATTATTCATTCTCTCCCTGATGGGAATTAACAAACTTTGTCATGAGAATTTCACTTACTAGATTCCAGCAACTTGTTAAATCAAAACCGGCCAGTAACTCTGTAATAACTGAAAGGAATAAGAATAAAATTCCTTTCTTTTTTAAGGTTAGACAAAATGAAAAGCCACTATTGACCTCACAGTAGTCTTGGATTGTAAATTCAGATTATAAATATGAACTCATTTTCCTAATTCAAAAATCACTTTTACAGTAAGTAACTTACAAGCGACGTTGATAACTGGGTCTCTCTCTCTCTCTCTTTTTATTTTTTTATTTTTTACGTATTTGCATTTGCAAAAATTTGGGCTAGACTTCCCAATTAAAGCCTTTTAATAATGTGTGCAAAATAATCAATTGTTAATTATATTTTAAATTATTGTTTTTCTTTCTTTTTATGTCTTGTCAGCCTACTTAATTTTTTGGTCAGTGACTCTAACACACTTGGAACTATTTGGATATGTGTGATTTAAAATGATTGATGTTTTGTGTTGTTGGTTTGTTTCTATATTTTATACTATTAACAGAGGTCTCTTGCTTGTTTTCATTGTCAAACTAAGAAGTTTAACTGTGTATACCCACTGTCAGTAGACGAGTGCCATGTAAAATAGTGCAGTCAGGTGGCTTGAGCAGGTAGACAGACTTCTGTGCCAAGCTGTGACCATTTAGCCGCTGATAACGCAGGTAATTGCATTTCTGGAAGAGCAGAAGCAGATGAAACACGACGCGAACAGATACCACCGGCACACCGGCCCCTTCTGTCGGAAAATTTCATTTCTTTCCTCGAGGAAGCCATGAATGCGAAGGCTGAATCCAAATCCGTTCCCCCTGCACGTTTATCAGGCCTGGCCCACCAAGTGGGGAGATGGAGGTAATTCACTCAGCTGAGACTCACCACTTTAATCCAATTTACAGCCTCCCCCAGCAAGAGATAATTACAAGTCTTAAACCAGTTAGGAGAGGGGTAGAGGGGGAGAGGAAAAACCCCAAACTGCTCCCGGGTCTGCAAAATATCGACAGAGAATGGGAGAGAAGATTTCTGCTGGGAGGACTCAAGCAAAGGCATTGTTAAAAACTAAGAAAGTGTGCAACTAATGAGGCAAAGTGAATTCCACTGCAAATGGAAGCCTGGGGTAGAGTGCTAAAATACACCCTGGGTCATGTTTGCACATTTATGTGCACCCTGCCAAACGGAAAGCTGCCTTTAAGGTCAACGCTTCGACGCTCGGTGTGTTTTTGTGAAGAAAATGGCCGGAAAACATGGCTAGATGTCATTTCATCTTTGTTGTAGTACACAAATGGCATAAAGTGCTTTGTTAGCAAACTGCTGCCCTCACTCAAGTCTCATTTGTGACTTGTTGCTGAATGTTAAAACAAAACATAGCTTAAAAAATACAAAAAGCATAGCTTTCCACTTTGAAACTTTTGAAACACTTGACGAAACCCATCCTGCCATGCTGCTGTGAAGTCTTTTTCCACACTTAGTCTGCACAACTATTCAGCTGATTATGTGTTCATGCCATCACCTCGCTGAAATTTGTCACTCTACATATATATTCAATTTTCAATGACCTGTATCCCACTAGCATCTCAAAAATGTCTTTGTAGTGAGCCTTATCGATTTTCAAAAAGACGTTATAACAAAAGAAAGGGCAGGTATTGATTTTTCTCCTCTGAAAATAATGTAACATTTAGCCCTTTGTAAACAGAATTAACCTGGTATCACTGGGCTATCCATGGGAAGTGACACTTGCACTGTCACATTAATAACTGTACAGATGGAGTGTCACTACGTGATCCTGAGGTCATGAATTGTCATTAGTTTTGCAGTCAGATCTTCTGAGTGTCTGTCGGAGAGTGTGTTAATGTCTTTGTGTGTGTGTGTGTGTGTGTTTCGATGGTAAAAAAAACCCCTGATATTCCAGAGATCTGGGTAATTTCAACTGTCATATATTTAAGTCCGATCAGCACATAATCAGAATTAATCACATGAATGCGTTCATTGATTCTTTTTGTCCATCCTTGTGAAGAGCGACATTTTACATTCTGCACCATTTTTACTAGAAACGATGGAAACGCATTGTATTATATAAAATAAATATTTCATACATTATGTTACTCCATATTAAACTGTTTATTCATATTATGTTGCTCTCTGGAATACCTGACTCATGGCATTCAATTTTTTTTTTCCCTGATCAGATATCCTGATGCATCAAAAGTCACTTGTAGGTACCTCAAATGCATAATATTTATGCTAGCTATTTTTAGTAGTGTTATTAAACACGTAATTCAATATAAAATAAGCATCATAAGCTTAAGTAGATGCTATTTTCACTAACTTTTGGGATCCAAATTATTTTTAAATTTGAAAAAAAAAAACTATAAATAATATTGACATACTGTATATGGAATTATATGTGTAATAACGCTACAAAAACAGCTAATCTAAACAGCAGCATATATATTTTGCAATTGAGGTACATATAAGTGACTTTTGATGCCATCAGGATATCTGATCTGGGAAAAAAAGAGAGAGAGAGTGAATGCCATGATTGTCCAATCAGAATCAAGTATTTCAGATAATTCCATTACAAGTATAAACATATAATATGATGTAATATAATATATAAAATTGTATACTTTGTATAATAAAATGCTTTTCCATTGTTTCCATAGTTTCTAGTGAAAATAGTGCAGAATGCAAAATGCCAGAGAGCAAGTTTCTTCTTAACAATTTGTTTTCTTATGATATTTAGTGAGATATTTTTGTATAAAGACTTCACATCAGGGGCTCTTTTGCGATAAAATCTCTACATTTATATCTTGCATATGTTTATTCGTTGATCATTTTACCATTGTTCATCAGCTGAACTGAAGGACTGAAGTCAAAATGAAAATACAATGGGAGCGGCTTTTCAATAATTTATTGAATACATGCCTGTTATGAGTAGAGGTTGTATTTTGACTTTTTTTTTTTTTTAAGTAGAGGTTGTAAAATATCATGTAAGCTACTGTACTTCCATTTTCTCTCCAAATAATCCAGTCGCCAGGGCTAAAACATGCACAGTATGCAACTGCAGCCAAACCACTGAGGGACCTCTTCTGTTCTTTGATGTGAGAGCTGAGGAATGGGGTTAAGTTGTGTTAAAGAATGTGAGGAAATCATAATGAGGCGGACTCTCAGGGAGCGGAAGCGTCAGTGAGCCCTAATTAATGGAGGCAGAGACACTCCTAAAGTCTCCCATTCAGTGCTTCACAATGGGCGTCTCTCTGAAGCAGAACCTGCGGTGGAATATTAAAGAAATGAATGAAAACGGGCGCAAATGCCGGACTCTCGGCCACCCCCGCCCCACCTCCCATTCCTTTGGCACCCAGGCTCTCATTGTGTGCCTGTTCTCGAGTGTCTACTCCAATCTTCTAGGGGAGTCCCATTCAGCGCAAACTGCTTCAGAAGATCCAGCCGCGCCGTTTTGTAAATATGGCCCCGGACAATACACACAAAGGGAAGGCACATTGCCAACAAGTATCCAATTTAGTGCTTAAAAAAATGTTAACTCCTCAAGCTCCCCTTGACTCTTTTAGATGAGGCACGACATGAAGAGCAACAGTGCCATCGATGCAGAGGCGAGTCAGGTTGCTGGAGAAGTGTGGACCCACCTGTCACTGATTATCCCTCCTGTTAAAGGGTTTAGTATTGACCTCTCCTCCTCCTATGTGCCCCTCACCACTAATCTGTTCATTAACCGCCGGCAACAAAGACTAAGAGTTTTGAAGGGGTCAGTGCAATGTGGTAGTATCCGAGGCATGTGTATGTGTGAAATATGAACACTGAAGTTGTGTGTAACCGTTAATGTGAATAACAGTGACTGTGTGGCCCACCAGAGTGCTAGTTGTGAATGGCTACATCTTTTTAGGGACATATGGCTTCATTTTGTTCTGTGTTAATAGTGAGTTCCTGTGCTTTTTTAACCATGTGGAGAGCCATAATAAGCAGGACATCACCTTTGACCTTACTGTATTATGGTGGGCCTACAACCGAAGAATGTTTGGAAGGCTTCATTATTGTTGAAGGTCAAAGTCCAATTCTTTGTTTAAAACAATGTTATGTTTTAAGTCTTTAAAGTAAATTTGGGGGTGACATTATAGAATGTATTTTGTGAAAATATAACTTGAAAGTGGCAATTATCATCTAATATTTGGAATTAAGTCTTTTGTACAAAAAACTGTGCCAGTATAGTGAACAAAAAACTCATTTGTTTATCCTAGACTACAGGAAGATTAAATGAAGAACAAAGAGCCTTTGCTTCAGTCTCCAGCTTCTTGTCCATGTTTTTGGACAAGAAGATTTTGTCCATGTTTTTTTTTTTACTGAAAGTCACCTCCCTCATTAGTTGGTAAATTTAAATTCATTAAAATACATTTTTAACTTCGATTTTAAAATTACAGATGATGAGTACAGTTTATAGAATTTATAGGACCTCCAAGGCCAAAAATGAACAAGATTCTTTCAGTAAAGATGCGTTCATGCTCCTAATCTTCACTTCCTGCTTCATTGTTTATCTTTCCCCCAAACTTTCCCCCCCCTTTTTTTCTTTTGATACTTGACTATTTATAATCGCTACATATTCTGTTGTACTGGAAATTCTTTTAATATCCTCTCGTTCTTTGTTGGAAGTTTTATGTATATGTGTAATTTAGAGGCTCTACTTCCAGATTCTGTAATAGGATTCTTTGCTTATGTTTGCTGAGAGAACATTTTATTTTTAAGTCCCTCTTATTTTGGTAAAATAATTAACATTTTGCAGATACTGCAAAGTGTATGTAAAATTTTGACCACGTGTGTGTGTGTGTGCGTGTGTGTGCTGGTTGGTGTATACATATATAGGGTAGAACAAGGCTAAAGGCGCCCCGGGGTAAAAGGTGTGGGATGATATTAGATTACACATTAATGTAATTCTTAACTCTGCAGACGCTTGAAAAGCATTTGTTTCAGTGTAGGGATGCACATTTGCGAATTATTCAAATCGTGTACACGTTAATGAATTGCACTGGGCCTTGTTCGTTGGAAGTTGTGTGTGTGGGGGACGTGAAATGCTGTAAACTGCAAAAATGAAGTCTCAAAATACAAATGAACTGAACAAGATCGACTCGAACTAGACGTCAATTAATGCACACGTGTCACCTGATCCACATATGCACAGATTACTTTTTGCATGAGCAATTTATGATATATTAATGCAGAACATAACATTTTTATTCGAAAACATGTCTGTATTTGTACAAATCGCTGCACAATCATTTAATCCAGAATCCCACAGACTCAAATTGAAAGGCATTTGTTTGTGGTTAGTAAGATACATATATAAAATGTATGCAGTACATGGATAATTGTGCGTGCTGCTATTAATCATTTTGAGTCTAATATCATCCCATAATAAGGTGCCTTTGATATTATTTTCATCTAAACCACTAGATGGCACAAAAACGTGGCGTAGCACTTTCCAAAACATCCGCTTTTCAAGATGCACGTGTATATTTGTCTGATCCTTGAACGTTGATTCTGCGCTTACTTGATCTAATATTTTATGTTTTTTTAAATGGTTTTTTTGTAAAAGATTTAAGTAGCAAATGAGAATCGCTAAAATTAATGCATATATTTTGAGACAAAGGTCTTCTTTATGATTTTCATTGATTCAGTTGATTTTTTGTTTTGTTTAAGATAATTAAAGCAACAGTTTTTAAATAACGCAAGAATATGTAAAAATATGGTATTTGGCGTAAAAAGCGCACCTGCTGTTGGGACTAAAGGCGCACAGTAATTAACATGATAATTAACAGAAGGCTGACTTTTCCATTTGTTGACATGACAATTAGATTCAGATGGTAAATATCATATAATATGTTGGGTGTCCATATTAGAGATAATCACCATGTTTAGAATGAAACCATCATATTTAAAAACATGATATTAATCATATCATATAATAAAATATAATTTGTTGTTACTACTGTAAATATATATTCAATTATTATTGGATCTCCTTCAATACTTTCAGAATCTTTACTTATTAAAACGATTTTGTTTCTGTATTTTAAAATATATATTTTTTATATTAACACATTTTAATGACAGTATATTTATTGAAAGAAATATACAGAAAACAGTACAACTGTGCTAAAGTGAATTGTTGTGAACAAGTAGTATAACTTAGGACATTGTTTATAAAAAACATTTTTTAGCTGAGGATTTGTATCAATACTTTGTGTGTATCAATACCCCTCTGCACCCATACTCTAAAAAATGCTGGGTTGTTTCATCCCAACTTTGGGTCAAATATGGATTAACCCAACTTTTGGTTTAAAAATGTAATGTAAAAATTTAACCCAACGGTTGGGTTAGTCCATATTTGACCCAAAGTTGGGTTGAAACAACCCAGCATTTTTTAGAGTGACATTATAAGCGATTTTTTAAACAAAATAAACAACTTGAATGATTTATTTTCACACAAAATCTGTTGCTCCATTAATGTTCAATACAACGTTATATTTCTGCATTATACATAGGTGCATGTGAATGGCAACATTTTTTTCTTAAAGGGATAGTTCACCCAAAAATGAAAATTTGATGTTTATCTGCTTACCCCAGGGCATTCAAGATGTAGGTGACTCTTCAGTAGAACACAAATTATGATTTTAACTCCAGCCGTTGCAGTCTATCAGTCTTATAATGCATGGTAATGGTAACACAATCTATGAGAATAAAAAAAACATGCACAGACAAATCCAAATTAAACCCTGCGGCTACGCCAGAGCGCGTACACACCCAACGGGCCACACCGGATGCCGTGCGCGTGCCCAAAGCAGTTGGACATAGTGGTGTACTAGATGTAAAAAATGATATAAATACTGTTCGATTTCTTGCACAAACCGATAGTTTCGTGTCTTACGACATCAATGTGTCGTCACTAGCCGCAGGGTTTAATTAGGATTTGTCTCTGCATGTTTTTTTTTTACTCTCATAGAATTTGTTACCATTGCCATACATTATACGACTGATAGACTGCAACAGCTGGAGTTAAAAATCATAATTTGTGTTCTACTGAAGAAACAAAGTCACCTACATTCTTGGATGCCCTGGGGGTAAGCAGAAAACATCATTTTTGGGTGAACTACCACTTTAAGGTGGGCCTTGAGCCCGTTGTACCCCTGTGTGTGTGTGTGTGTGGTGTGTGTGTGTGTGTGTGTGTGTGTGTGTGTTGTGTATATATATATATATATATATATATTATTAATATATCTATATTATCTTGACCCCCCTCCCCCCCCCCCCCCCAAAAAAAAAAATATACATTAATATATATTATTATTAACTTTCTCATCATTATTATTTAATAAAAACACTGAATAGATTTTTAAAAGGATAATTAAGAAACGTTATATCTATTAAATAATTCTGTAGTTTTCACACTTTCTCTTTATTTGAGAGCTTTAGTAGATTGTGAAATAGATGCAAGTGGTACAGATAGAGTATCTTGTTCTAAAGTGTTCAAACTAAATTCAACAGAAACCTTATAAAGCCCCCTCTTCTATAACACTAAAAGGTCAGCTCACTATGCCTATACAAACGAGTTTCTCTGAATCATTACAACTGCTTTAACTGTGGGTCAGAGGCGAAAAGGTCAAACCTTGAGATGCTTAATAGTTTAATTATGACCAGCGACTGCACTGCGTTTAATTACTAGACCTATCAGTGAGGACATTAATAAAACTCAAAATGTTACTATGTTTAATCATTGAGGATTCAATTATTTACATGTGAGTGTCCATTATGTCAGGTGAAAAAACAAACACTGGCATTGAATGTCACCTACATGTAATCAAGCAGAACTTCATTAATACGTATAATTGAACATGTATTCTTGTCATCTTTTTGCAACCTTTACTTTTCTGCTCTGACAGACACGTTTGGCAGTAAATGTTGTCCAATTTTTCTTGGGGTCATGAATTAATCTACGTCTTTATGCCTGTCACAAACTAATAAACACACAACTAAATGACTTTTACAGCTTCCTAGCAAATTAATATGGCAATGACTAGACTAGAAGGACAGCGGGCCGTTTAACTGTTCAGGACAAACAAGGAACTCATGAAGAACTATCACAAAACAAACAAACAAACAAAAACAGCTGTTTATCATCCAGGTAACAACACAGTACTAAGAATCAAGCGTATGTGAACTTTTGAACGGGGTCATTTTTATAAATTCAACTATTATTTTCTCTTGTGAACTATATGTAAACGTCTTTTATGTGAAATATCCTATTCAGGTCAGTACATAAAATAAAATTATATCATGCGTTTTATATGATCTCTCTTATTTTGGTCAAATAATTCACATTTTGCCGATACTGCAAATTTTTTGTTATTATATTATATTATATTGTATTGTATTATATTGTATTGTATTGTATTGTATTACATTATATTATATAAAAATATATATTCATATTTCATAAAATATATTCACATTCACTGTGACAGAGAGAGAGATAAAGAGAGGTGTATATATAGCATTAAGTGTGTATATATATATATGTGTTCAAATATTTTAAAATCGAAACTTTCTTTTTTACTCTCCGACTAATTCCAAAGTATAATTTTAAATTATTGAAGGTAAACTTACAAGTGACTGCTACCTTGAATCTTGCAGCACTGACTCCTTTAATCCATTTCTTCTCATTCCATCGGTCCAGTAAACAACATCTGCCATTCCATTTGCCCACCTTACACTGTAACCTCTGTCTAGTATAGTAAAGTGAATGCACAATGGAGGGTAATGATCTTCTACTAATGTCTGCTATTACCAGCACTCTCACAGTGATAGATTAGAGTAGATACCTTGTATATTTTCCCAAGGCCGCTGTTGTCTAATATGCTTGCATTGATGTTTTTCATAGAACGTTTTGCTTTTTGTTTTTTTTCCCCTGTTGTTTATTTAAGGTTTTAATCAATGAACTGAATTAGGATGCTTGCAATGGCATTCGAACAGTTCTCTGAGGACATCCGATTTTTTCAAAGTATAGGCTTGGGCTGTGTTAAGCTGTTGATAAAGATAATTGCCCTCGATCCCCGGCTACATTTGCTTTGTAAGTATGCCACTATGGCCGAGCCATAGATCAGCCTCTTACATGCAGATCAGGGCTGGATCAATATGACACTACATCCTGACCCCGAGACCTCAGGTCAATACCCCTTAAATCAGTGCACTCAGAATTAGCCGTCATCAGCCTCAGTTAATGGAGATGCTTCATCCATGCCGGTGAACTGAATGGCAGTTGCTTTTTTTGCTTTGTTGCAAGCCAAGGCTTGTCTTGTGTTGTAGCAGCCCCCGCAGAATGCTGTGTTCACATTTGAATTCTGATTTAGAATTTTTGTTTGTTTGTTTGTTTTAGCAGTCATGGCAGTTCAGTTTAAGTGGGATCTGTGTCTCATCTGAGTTTTGCATCCATTTTTTCCCAAAAACAAGTTGAAAATGTTTTCATTGTGGCTCCAAGCATTTCTTTAGGGAAGTAATATTAAATTCAAAATATGATGGGCTCTTTGAACTCATTTACTCATGGTTACTGTTTAATCCACGGGCGTTTCATTTACACCGGTGAGTAGGAGCAGTCTGAGGGATATTGTTTCCCTGAGGAAATCATTGACTAAAACACTTTGCATTCCATTCACTGTACGCAAGTCATTTTCAGAGGTTATAACCCAGAGCCGGTGAGGGAGGACACGATTGCCTTTATGGTCTGAATCAAAAAGCATGTTCAAGTTTCCTTTCATGACTGGTACCTCTCAGCTTTTCCCTCAGATTTAATATTTTACTGTTCTGTGTAAAACAAGTTTTGTACTTACAACAAGTAGACACATTCACACTTTATTTTATTTTTATTATTATTTTACATTTTTTTGAATTTATAAAACATTTTTCTTTTTAAATAAACATTTTTAAAAAGCATTGATCAACGAGTGCACAGGATTATTCCAGTGTCACCGCTAGACTTCCCCGCAGGTGAGCAGATCTGAGAGCAGCCATGCGGACCCTGCTGCTGCTGCTAACTGACCATCACAATCCCAGCCACAGCTGAGACTTTAACTGAGCAGCACAAACTGTTTTCTCAACAAAGGGATTGGCTCAAACAAATGTCAAAAGCCTTTAATGAGAGCTGATCTCACTAAAACCTACTTCTATTCACAGGCCCTATAGCCATTGGAGTCATTGAGACTAAACAGAGGCTCTCTCTTAGGAACCCTCTGCAGCCAAGCCACATGACAATGCAGGTCAATTAATTGGTTTAAAAAAAGTGGGAATCCAATTAATGTGTATCAAGCTGACATTTTTGCATGATGATAGCTCATTAGTGGGGGTGTTTTGCTGGATTATCCCCCCCTCATTAAAAGGCTGTCTTTCTCAGTAGGGCTTTAGGCAGCAGGGAGGGGATTCTTTATGCAACAGGTCTGAAACAAAAACTCTATGTTATCCTCATTTAATGGATTTAACGGTGTTGAATTTTTAAATGGCTTGGGCAGATGCCTTTTGACAGGGCACTGCAATTCACATTCACTTTCACACTGTTCCTAAATTACATAGGGGGATTTAGTGAAAAAGGGAAAGCAAACTTTAGTGCACTTTTACCTGTAAATAATGTGGACCTTTTCAAAAATAAAAATATCCAGCAAAATGAATTGATCTACCTATATTTGATCATTTTTGTGACATCACAACATGGAAAGCTGCTATAAAAATACAGAAACCTGCCAATAAACTGCAAACCAATGTAGTTGAATAAGTCTGAAATAGTATTATACCCTACTGAAAAAGAATTAGTATAGAAATTGCTACTAAATTTACCAAGAAAGCAAACTGAGGCCAACATCACTGTGTAGATGTGTAGGAATGCCTTTTCTTTTCTCTCATTGCTGCCCTCCTTTACAAACAATTACAAAGAAATTGCAAGTAACGCACTGAATTAAACACAATACTATGAAGTAGAAAAACTAAAATAGAACTTTCTTGTAAAACCAATCATCATGTTAAAACATATTTTTGAGTGCATATTTTGTCAAGTAAATTTATACTACAGATATCTCATCAATTTAAATTATACTCACTTCATTATTGCCCATATTGGGTATTTTTCTACATGAAAAACTGCCAAAAATTGCATTTTTCACATTTTGCTCAGTTGTTTTTAGTTTGTCTCTGAGCAGAAGATTGATATCCTTGCCATACTTGTGTAGAATAACTTCACTTTAATCTTGTTTGAGGCAAAAATTCAAGTGGAGTGTGTCTAGTTGTTTCCGAGATTACTTCATCTTTCTCTCTGCAGCCACTTCCGCCTTTGTCCTCTGGCATTCAATGTCCCATTACCCTTCACAAGCAGCTAGTTTCTGGTGTTTGCCCAGCACTTTCCACTGAGGCCAACATTATGGCGATGTGTAGGAATGCCTTTCTTTTCTCTCATCCCTGCCCTCTTTTACAAACTCTGATTAATTGATGATTATCTGTGGTGTGGGCATTTTTGTTATATTCACTGCCAGAAGGAAAATGTAATTTAAAAAAAAAATTTAATTATAAAGCTTTTAGGCTAGACTTTTTGTTTGGGTCAAGTGTTTGTTTTGGCCCAGGGTTTTTTGAGGAAAATCCTATGTTTGTGTCATGTGACATGTTCAGGGAGCTGTGAGAAGGACAATTAGTCCAAAGTCATGCAGTGTTGGGAAGTTACTGATCTTGGGCACATGATTTAGGTCACCAGGACTGGGTTTAAAGTTCTTGTTCTTAGAAATGGTGAAAAAAACACAGAGAAATAGAAGTATATCCTGAACTATCCTGTAAGCTACCGTCACCCGTGCATCAAGTCACACCCATAATTCAACCCCTTTGTACATTCATAATTATTTTAATTAGTTTTAGTTCCTTTTCCCTTTTTTCCCTATTTTTCCATCATGTTCAACAAACAATCAGTTATCAAATCAAATTGCTTCCAATGGTTTATAATTGAAGTCAGTAATTATAGCCTTAGAACATTAAAAAGTAGTTTTGTATATTTGATATGTGCCCTGAACACTATGCAAAATATAAAACAGAGTGTCTATTTCATGAGGGTATCAAAGTTTAAATTAATTCAGCCTCAAGTCATGGCAAATGTTAATTGTCGACGAGTAATGATGAAGTGAGAAAATAATTAGGAATATGTTAATCATTGTGTTTACTATGCAACCCAAAGCGTCCTAATTTTAGCCTTAGATTGCACTGAATGTTTTTCCCCCATACATATTTGGTAATTATTGAAAATGTATAATGTGCTGGAATTTTGTACACCAGTCTATTTTGACAAAGTAAGCTCTTTTGTGTGTTTGTGCAGTAGTAACTGAACTGTGTTGACCCACCAATCCCCTCTTAAAGAGAGTCACATCACAACATAAAAGACTGCTTCTATTACTTGCTGTCTAATCCTTAAGGTCAAACATAGAGCGTTCTAATTACATTTGTGATTCTTGTTTTCTACTCAGAATTATAGGCCATTTATCCAATTCCAAACAAAGAGAAGTGATTGTAAATTTCAAGCTGATGTAATGTAGAGGTATGCTATTTATTTGATATGTTCTGTTATTTATGTTGCATGCTATTTATTTCATTTACGTTTTTTCCACAGCAATACTATTCCCTCCACATTTCTTAAATTTAAAATGCTGTAGAAAGAATTTGTTCATGATTTCATTATCTTTTATAGATGGACAGTATAATTTCAGGAAAAAAGATATTCAGTGAAAACGGACTTTTTATGTTGCAAGTTGATGCTGTATTTTTTTCTTCTTTTTTGGCAACATTTCCCTCTCATTCATCTCCTAATCATCTATTCTGTGCATCCAGGCGGATACATTGACAAATGTCTCCAACAGTAGGTATTTACCTAGCGTAGATAAAGAATGTAAAGCATTTCCAAATACCTACAGCATTAGGCAAATCTATAAATTAAGATTGTTTTTCCCTGTCTGAAACACTTTCTTGTTTATGAATATTAAAGTTAGAATGCACTACTCACACAAATCTAATGGATGTTAGTTATTTTTCAAAGTCTATTTTTCTGATTGAGTGCTTCTAATGGTGTTTCAGAACCTCTGTTGTTTTATATGCTAATAAAATGATTTTTGTGATCTCGGCTTAATGTTTTGAGGATTTTAATGCTTTCATTTTTCTTTCAGATGTATACTGTAATAGACATGTTGAGTTTTAATGGGCTACATCCCACCTAGGCCCTTCAGACTGGTTGGGTTATAACCCTAAAAGTAACCGCTGTTATTTAATCGCACTGTTTTTACTACACAGACTCTATATATCCATTTCGCAATCATTTTAGACCCTAGCAACGAGTCTAACAGTAGCCGTGGGGTTAAATCCTTTTCATTCATTCCCTGTAATATACTGAAACACAGTACAGTACGGCAGTGCAACGGGGAGTTTGATTTCAAGCAGATACTGACCCCAACAATGAACAGATTTAATCTGATTAGAAAGTGGCAGTCCCTGTAAAGCAGGGTGCTTGTGCGGGACCAGCCAGTGAGTTTACCCACTCATGCCATCTGTTAAGAGGCTGCTCCAAAGTTCAGCTTGGATTCACAAGCCCCAGGAGTTCTACCAGCTTGCTTACTTCTCCTGTCCGCTGGATCGTGGCGCGTTCGCGCATGTGTGTGGGTTATGTTTGTATGTGTGTACGTGTTCATGTGTGCATGTCTGGACCCACCTCTGCTCCACATACCAAACCGATTGTCCCTGCATTCACACAGGCAGGTAGGAGGCTGGCTGTCTTCAGAACAGGGTAAGCCTACCGTAACATAGCGTACTGTAGAATATGTGAACCACAGTAACATTATTCTGAAAGAAAGTTTAGTTTTAGTCGCTTTCAGTGTATTTTTTGTTTCTCAGGTGGTTCAAATGAATTACACGTTTCACTCGGGCTTTGAAGAACCGCTTTGTTTGTGGCCTTAAGTGCAAAAAGTCAAAGCAAAGTCTCTCTTTCTCTGTCATTCTCTGATGTATAGCGCCACCATCATGCTGAGACTGACTAATGAAATCTTTGCCAATGCATTAAGGCCTTATATTGTATGTCTCAAGTCAAGTTGAGCCTTTGCCCTCTTTTTATTTCCTAACCGCTGATAATCACCTCTATTCACAGGGTAGATTTACAGGCACTTCTCTGACGTTATTTAATTTCTGACTGAATTTATTATGCACAAGAAAGTGCCGGCCTTTTTTTTTGGAGTACTTTCAAGAGAAGTGACGCACAGAACAAAATATATATATTACAGACTACGCTTTTGCCAGAATATTTTTGAAATATGATTGTTATTTACACTTTTTAAGAATCAATCTAGATGCAATTCACTACATTAACAATGAAATCATTTACTTTACATGGATTTATTGCTTTGGAAGCTGTACAGATAGGGTTTGAATTATGAGTCTGTGTTGGAAATTTGTCTGGATCACGTTAATAAATCAGAATGGATCTAAAACTCTTATGTCTATACTTTATCTCTTGTATGTAACGTACAAGATAGTACATGCTATCTTTTTTAGATATAGAAAACACTTAAAATGAGCGCATTAGGCTCATGATTTAACTCCTATATCTTGGATTCCTTTGACTCTCCCCTGGGTTTTTGGGTTAATAGATAATCGCAAGCAGCTTGTTGAAAAATGATTTAGTTTGACCCACAAAATCATTTCAAAGTCTAGCCGTACCCATACATACTTTACTATTGAAATGCTTTGGGGTTGTGTGATTGAATTTCTGACCTTTATGTGAAATGAGCGTGAGGGTTTTTTTCTGTATTGCCGTAGAGACAAAGCTCTTAACTTGACTCCTGTAATATGCAGTGTGTAAAAGATAAGGGTGGCCATTTTAGACATAGCATTTATGAATTATATGCTTCTGGTAAATTTTGTAGGTTATTAATTTAATGCACAAATTTATATATATGTATATACTGTATGTGAATTATATATAAATTCCGACATTAATACCCTTTTCGTTCATATACAGTATATAATTTAATAATAATAAATTATTTAAACTTCAGGTTTAATCTTTTTGTACAGAAAAATAAAATTTGCATTGCACTTACATTGCAATTTTGCAATGTTTTTTGCAAAAACTTACATTGCACTTCCAATTTAAACTTTTTGCATTATCGCATTGTTGTATGTATTTAGTTTTTTAAAGGTACTTACATATTAAATTATGATAAGATAATTCTTGAAGGAATATAGAAAAGTGAGTCAGTAAAGAGCCATTCGGTCAGAAAAGTGTGAGTCACTGGATTGAAGTGTTAAGGGTACGACTGTATAGGAGACGGGATGGCGGGGAAAGTTCGGAGAGGAACCTGGCAGGGCCCGCCAATCAGTCGCAAAGTTCACATTAAAAAGTGTTGACAGCTGTGGGAGAGAGAGTTCCCACTTTCATCTAGTACGAGACCTCCAGCTAACCTTCATGTCACACTTTTCCTCTCAAGACCTTCTTTCTTTATTAAATTGTGTTGCATCCCACGGTGGAATTCCAGGCACCGCCTGCTTTGTCACTTATCACAAAACTTTCGACTCATTGCATTTTTCATTTGAGAAACAATTCATATGATAACCTTGAAACGGGGCCTTCTTTTGTCTTTGTACAGCCCACACACAGCACTCCAGTTCAAAATCCCTTTGCTTAAATGAGTTTTAAAAAGCTGCAATCTCTACTGTAAATCTTCTATAATATATACACTAATTATACAAATATGTGTATATGTGCCTATTTTTTTAAAACCATTATTTTAATCTGTATCTTTTCTGTCTTGTACACTGCAGAAGTAGTTTTTCTGGGTTGAGTTGTTTTATATCATTATCTACAGTAATTTTCCAGTTCTTTAGTTTAATGCAACTAAAGGGAAGAACCAACAAGAAACTCTAAAAATCTCAAATGTATAATGAATGTGTGCATTATGGTTTATTTATTTATTTTTTTTAAGTGTATTTTTTTAAATTTCTTTCTAAAAGTGATCTTGGCATAACATAGCATTTACACACATTTTTTCTAAGATCATGAACTACAAAGGATATCACTAACAGGAATTTAATGACAATTGAAATAAAGTCAATATTATAAAGTTCTGTAAATGCATAGTGTATATATGAAGTATTGCAAATGTGTCTTATTAATTCTTTAATTCTACAAGATCTTTCTGTAATTTTAGCAGTCAAATTTGAGACATGAAAATGCCTAAATTGTGCTCTGTGATGCATTTTAATTATGCTTAAAGGTTTCATCTCCTTTGTAGATGCAAAATAAAATTTTTGGCCTATACGTTTTTTTGTCTTTAAAGAACAAAAAATGGCACATTATACAATAACAGATCTGATTTCAGCATTCTAACCAAAAACATGTATTGAACTTCAGCCTTTGCCACTAAAGGTCGATTAGTGTGATCTGCAGGAGAAACTGGTTACCAGCCGGTAACTCCTGGTTACAAAAAAAAATTAGCAAAACAGTCTTTTGCTGCCCCTTAAGGCTGTATGGTGGGTTATATCAATATGGCTATATATAATGTAGTTCTTTTTAACTAGGACTATATATGTTTGTTTATTTAACTTTTTAACTAGGACTATATATGTCATTTATTTATTTATTTTCCTGTTTAACACTGAAATGCTGCTTTGACACAACCAGTATTGTATAAAGCGCTATACAAATAAAGGTGACTTGACTTGACTAATTTTGCTAATTAACTTAAGCTTTAAAACTAAACAAATCATACAGTGAGAGCTAGCATGTTTATCTTACCATAAGCATATTTGCATATAAAGTTCTAAGACAAGCTTCAGAATTACTTCAAACCAAACCAAATATCTTAAACAAGTATCTACAGTGTTATTTTTTTTTTTTTTTGTGTTTTTTTCACTGATTTATATATGATTTTAAAAGATAGTGAGAGAAAAGTGGGGAAAAGTGCTGTGCAATACACTTTTCAGGTCAGTTATTAACAGGACAGGTCTATGAAGTTTTATTTCTGTCAAGGGTCAGGCAAGGCCTTTCTATATAAATATAATAATATATATAATATATTGGAATATTTTCTGTTTATTGAATAGTATGTTTGACATATGATTTACTGCCTAGCAAAAATGATCCAAGTAAATGTTCAAATCAAGCAAGAATTGCGCCAGTGTTTCGGAAAATGAAATGGCTTGGGTAAGGCATTACTGCCATAAGGTGGTGTAAATTACGTACAGAACAACACTTTTGTGGCACATACAGCACTTTCAGGATGAAATATAAATAAGAGTTCAGGTTCAGGATTAAATAATAGTTAAAATGTTAAATATACACTGTTATTTGTCTATATATTTTGGTGAATATATTATATATTTTTTTTTTTCTTTTATATAGTAATATATGAATTTAAACTTTAATTTTAATTCAGTGCATTTCATAAATTACGGTTCTTTTTTTTAAAGTAGTTATTTGTTTCTCTAACATCTTTACCATATATCTATAAAGATAGATTTAATTGTACTTTGTTTAACATGGCTTATCTTATCTCCTCAGGGTGATTTTTATGTATAGTATCTCCATATATTTGGTTTGCGTGGCTTTTGAGTGACAGGAAAAAAATCAACTAATCCAGAATATTTCAGCTATACTTTTGGCTTTCGCGCACATTTCCTCTACCAGAAGCGAACTTCAGCGCACTTAACCTTGCTTCAACCTCAATGAGACGGTCACTTTAGTCTGGTTACCTGTAAAATATGTCTTCTTTTTCTCTCTTTTCCCTGAGCCGCCTACAAGCTGTCAAGTGTACACAAAGGAAGGAAGTAGGATATTAAGTTGCTGAACTTTGCTTGTGTGCTGTGTTTATTTGCTGTGTCAGAGACTGAGAGATTACACTGTTTATATGTGGGGTGGCTGGAATCTGGTCATGTGTCTCCTCAGGGCTAAAGTGGCAGGTCAGGAGCTAGAGATGCACTGTTGACACTGGAATTAAGAATGAAAGTTTGACTGGAGACTATTCACTGCGAGTAAGTGGCTGCCATCAATCATTCTGGGAAAAAGTGGACATATACACTCAAAGTCCAGGGGTGTTTGTGGCGGGAGAAACAAGATCCTTCTTTTGAAAGAGAGCTTGTGTGATACGATATTTGTTTTCATACATATATTCAAAGGACATGTTATAATAGTATTAGTTAAGCACCGTTGAAGTCACATGAGTACTAGGGGAGACTAGGACTACTTTTTGAAAGTAGTTCTACTATTTTTGAAAGTAAATTTCTGTGTAGAAACGTACTATAAAGTTTTGATTATAAAAAAGGTATTGAACATGTCCACTGCTTTTGCTCAGGAAAATAGGGATATAGTGACCTTTTGACCCAATAGCGGGCCGTGTTGTCCCACTATATGGAGTAACTTTGTAAAGTAATTATAAAATAATAAAATCATTATTATTAAACACAAAGAAATTCGTGAAACAAAATAAATGGAAAGTACCATATAAAATATCAAACCATTGTTTTTGCAAACAAATATTGTAATTAATAAACTGTATAAATTTAAACACGTTCCAACTTGTCCCATTTATGAAAAATACCTTGCTTATGAACACAATTAAACCTTTCCGTTGAAATCTACCATAATTATTTAGATTTTTTTAGTTTGAAAGATACAATTTCCAAAAAGTTACTGACAACTAAACTAAACCAGGTCTCTTTTGAGATTAGACTTATGGTGCATTTTAATCAAATCATTTTCCCACTTAAAAAGTATCTTATGCATTCCGTAATAACTAAATACTGTACTAAAATACAAAACAGCTTTTTTTATAAGAAACATTTCTTATTAAAATCTAAAACAATAGCTTTGTAGCTTCAAAGTAGGCCATTGTTACACAAAATAAAACAAAAATCTGCCGTTCTTCCTCGTTGTAGAGGCATCATCAGACGCTAAAAATGGCCAGTTGCACGGGCCTGCTGTCATTGGATTTTGATTGACTACCATAAAAAAATTATATGTTGCTGACTGAGTAGAAAGTTGATCCTGTAGACTGGAACCCATGTGAAAAACTGAGGGGATATATGTGAGCATCTGACTTATTGTCTGTAGGAGCAAAAACACAGTTAGCAGCCTTACAGTCATTCCTGCTAGTGCCGTATATAACCTGAGGCAGTATAAACAGTGGAAGTGCTCGGATATTCTCCCTCAGTCTAGCCCCTGTCCTGGCTCCGCTGTCACACTGATGGGAATAGATGGAGGTTTTTGCTTACGGTAGTTATTGTGATTGTATCAGAATGAATACAAATGTGTATGTGTGTTGTTTGAATCGTCAGCAAGGCGCATACAGGTCTTCAAGGTCAAAGAGGCTGCCTGTTTTTGAGAGCATAATTCTCTGTATATCTTACTGTATTGCTGTTGCTTCATGTTGCAAAAAGGAAATAATTTAACTTGGCAAGTGCTTTTGAAACTGCCGCACTGTGAAGAAGGGTAAGAAACAAAAGCATTTGTTGAATGAGATTTCCTCTTCTAACTCTGTAATTTCATTGCATTTCTTCCTTAATTAAAACAGTCACAAGTTTCACTGAGCAGGATATCAAAGCCTGCGACATTTGGAAATGGACTTGGTGAAGTGTGCTTTCTTACATGTCAGGAAACTTTACAACTTGCGCACTGACATTCCCTGTGATTGGTGGAAATGGGAACTAAACATCTGATTTTCCCATTATCAATCCCTTAGGACCGCTAATCATCTGCCAGTGTCAATGTACACACCAATTAGGGTCTGATTTCGCTTTGATTTGGGGACAACAACAGTAACATTATTATCAGTGACAAGAAAGGAAAGAAAAATGTCCCAAGAGAATGTGTTAGAATAAGTCCGTTATTGTTTTAATAATATACAATAAAGCTTTATTACCAAGTTTAATTTTAATTAATATTTAAATAATTTTAATTATGAAAATTAAAGGGATAGTCACCCAAAAATTAAAATTCTGTCATTAATTACTCACCCATATGTCGTTCCAAACCTGTAAGACCTTTGTTCATCTTCTGAACACATTAAGATATTTTGGATGAAATCTGAGAGCTTTCTGTCCCTCCATAGACAGCAAGGGTCCTACACGTTCAAGGCCTAGAAAGGTACCAAGAACATCCACAAAATAGTGCATGTGACATCAGTGGTTCAACCATAATTTTATGACGCTATGATAATATTGTTCACCAAAAAAAACAAAAATAACTAATGTATTCAACAATTATTCTCTCCGAGTACCATCTACGGCATTAGAGAGAGTCACACAAAAAGCATGCGAGGGCATCCTCTGCACGTAAACAAGGCGCAGCACATGCGTGTTTTACGTCAGCAGCGTCACAGGCATGCGTCGTGTTACTCTCAATAATGGCGGTAGATGGTAACTTGGGGGAGAAGAATTGTTATAAAGTCGTTATTTTTGTTTTGTTTGTGCACCTAAAGTATTCTCGTAGCTTTGTTACGGTTGAACCACTGATGTCACATGGACCATTTTAACGATGTTCTTACTATGTTTCTGTGCCTTGATCGTGTTAGGACCCTTGCTGTCTATGGAGGGTCAGAAAGCTCTCGAATTTCATCAGAAATATCTTAATTTGTGTTCTGGAGAAGAACGACATGAGGGTGAGTAATTAATGACAGAATTTTAATTTTTGGGTGAACTATCCCTTTAAGCTAAATAAAAATGACAAATATATTTTATTTTATTTAACGTTTTATTATAAGTAAATCATTTTTTTAAATGGTTTTAGTTTTAGTTAACTATAATATCCCTGTTAAATGCACAGTTATTTCATTTTCTTCAGTAGTGTGGGAACCCCATCATAATTTCTGCGATAAGTTGTTTTGCATGCATTATAAACAAGTACAATAAGGATGTTCTCTGTGTCAGCTAAATTGTGAGGGAAAGAACTCAGTGTACTACTCCAGATTGTGCTGAATGATGCATTAAGCAATGCTAAAACAATAAAAAATGCAATGTTTATTTTAGTGGGCTAATAGATGTCCTCTTTCTGAGGCTGGCATGGGATTCCCTCTCACACGGAAGAAAAAATGTCATGATATCTGTTACGGAGAACATGAATATTGCAAGAGTAGAACAAATCATCCAGAAATTACTAATCATAGTTGAAGTCATTTGAGAAGGTTCTCCCAGGAGAGTGACTGATGGGTCTGCGTTTACGAGGCACCTTTGGATAGTGTGTCAGTGACGAATAAACTCTCCATTATTTATGTGTGCAAATTGTTGACCTCACAGCGTGCCACCAACCTTTAGAAGTCCTCTGGAACGTTTTAAAAAAGGTAAAAGTGATGCTCTTGTGGTAAACCGATGTACATCTGTCCCTGTTTTCCTTTTTGTTTTAAGTGAGGATTGATGGAATTCCCCTTAGATTTATTCTTATTATAAATTCTCCTTAGGACATTATTAGTTTGTCTTTTCAATTTTTTTTTATCAAACAAACAAAGTTTACAAAAGTAGGAGCAAAATCCGATATTCAAAAACTTGTTCATAAACATTAATCATCTGTAGGTAATGTAGGTAAAGACATGGTTGCAAGAAACAAACATAAGAAACAGGGTTATTATAGTTAACTAAAACTAAAACTCAAACACCAAAACCATAAAAAAAACTTTTGTTACTTTAAGTAAAAGAAACTATAACTGAATTTAAAAATGTTACTTCATTTCAGCTAGTTGCCAAAGCAACATTTCTTATTTTCATTGCTATATATGCTATATATTTATGCTATGTATTGTATTTCATTACTGTATAAAGGAACTACAACTCTATGTAAGATAAAAACTATATTAAACAAGCAAAACCTAATAAAAATACAAAAACACACAATGAAATTATTAAAACTTTAAAATTTAAATTGAAAACAGAAAATATAAAATGCATATAAAAACGAATTAAATGTATTAATAAAAACTAATGTATCTCAATGATACTAAAATAACTTACAAGGCCCTGGAAACCAAAATATTAAAGTTTAACAAATGTTGAATAAAAGCGATTGGATTGGGGAATAAAAGCTTCTATTGGATGTTTAAGTGTCTTATGAATTATTTTCCTGGACTACTATTTTTTATTTTATTTTTAATTCTTTAATTCAATTATTATGTAATTATATTATACAATTTCTAACTAATTTGCAGTATAACTTCTTCAGTGGTTACAATTACCCTTTGAGATTTACAAGCCGCAGGTTTTGCAGCACAATTGCAGAAGAAAGCTTGTGTAAATGATAGGGGTTTTATATTATCAGAGAACTGTGTAAAGTTCTTCCTCATTCAGCCAAACGCAGATGTCCACCATCTCACATTACAGTGGAATCCAAAGGGAAAGGTCCACAGCCAGAACAAGTAGATGATGGACAGCACGCCTCTCCTGTGAGGGACCATAATAGACCTGACATGCCATTTTCCTGACGAGCTGCCAAGCATCTCCTTTACTTCTCCCAGTTTGCTTAGTTAAAAGAACACAGCCATAGACACAAGTGTCAGTCCATGACCAATATTCCCAAAAAGACAGCTCAATAAAGATTACTATGTGATGAAGACAATATCAATCTCAGGATCTTCACATGCATAATAAACCATGACGTTTTGGTTGTACTGATGCTTTTTTGAAGATGGTCTTATGGAAGGATTGAACAGCTATCTGTCAAATTCAGATTTTAAAGGTTGCATAAATATGTGCTCTAGAAATTTGAGTTATTTGATTTTACATCTAAATATAAGCTCAAATCAAATGGCATCTTTTTAAAATACAAATAAATCTCCCCATAACCGACATCCATAGTTCACTGCCCTCATTGTGGGCTGGTCTGATTTGAGGACATGCTTGACCTCTCAACGCTTGGTTTCTAATCTCTTTGAAATATTCATATGTCTTTCATTGGACAGAGCTGCTTGGGGAAGCGCTGATGTTTGTCGTGTAGATGGCCAGTTCCTCCTATCAGCACACACATGGCCAAGCCGCTCGCATTTAGCTTGTAATTGATCCCCAAAAAATGGGATCCCCAACCCATCTCCAAGCTACCTTTATCAGAACTGGCCGTTTAAAGAGATGCCACAAAGAAAATAATCAAAAAACATATTATCTGAGAAGAGGACATGAACCATCTGTGTTTGCACTGGCAGCTCATTCTGGGATGGGAATGTGAGCTGATTTGTATCTGTTTATTTTGATTGTTTGCAGTAATAATGAGAAGGACAGGGTCCCTGCTGCACATTCAAAGAGACTGACTTCTGCCAAACTTGTAAACATTTTAAAGCAGTAGTGCAAATAATTTATGTATCGGTGACCTTGAATGCAAAAGAAAGAGTTTGTAAAAAGTGGTCTGGCTGGAGCCTAAGTCTCTGTGCACAGAACGTTCCCTTCCACAACACTTGCTGATAGAGCCTGTTTCCTTTGGCATTAAATCACTCATTAAAGATCAGACATGAACGTGCTCATAGAAAGCTACAATGTTTAGAGCTAATATGCCAAATGATAAGAGAGGAACAACTCTTTCAAGAAAAGACGAGTAACGTTTATGGAAGAGGACATTGTCTGGATGTTTTTTCATTATATGACAGTGCTACCGAAGCTTGACCCAATTTTATTAGTTTTAAAAGACAAGCACAGACTACAGACATGCTTGTTAGGTCTTTTATGGTCTGCGGTCTCAAGGTTTCTTTGATCATTACTGTGACTTCTTTTCAGCCTCTCAAACAAATGACTAGATGTTTGTGAATTTTTTTAATTAGCGTTTACAAATGTACATTTAATTGTACAGTCTTTCCTCATGAACAGAAAATGCAAATGTCCGTATTAAATTTACATTCGCAATTAAATAAAATTGTAACTATGACAAAGACACACACACACCTACCTACATATATAGTGTATTATAATATATATATATAATATATATACCCAACCATCTATTTTTATATGCTTTCTGCAGCTTGAGGACAGTATGTAGCTGATGGATGCTGGGTATTAGTGCGGTGTGCCCATTAGGAACAGAGAGATAGGGCTGGGCACCCCTGTCCGCCATTAACTGCGGATTAGTGCTGGACCTCACACCCTTTGATGAGTGGTTTCTTCACATCCGCTCTACTGAAAGTCGGCAGGCAGTCACGCTCTTGCACACACACTTTTTCCAAACCTACTGTATTGAAAATACAAACGGTATGTTTGCCATATTCATTATTCCATGAAACTGTATCTCGCTTGTGACAGAAGACAGTTCTCTTAGTGTGATTTGAGATTAACGATACCACAAACTCTCAAAAGAAAACTTTTTAAATTAATAGTATTAATTATTTTGATGCTGGTGTTTAAAGGAGTGAGAGGTTATTTTAAGAAGCTGACTTCTTGCAGTTTCAGAGCTGCTCTATTGTCTAGTGCACACTGCCCTCTACTGTCACAGAGATGAAACAGCTGGACAACAAGCACATGAATAGCATCAAGATGTTGAGGGATCAGGGTGTTTTCTAAAACTGAAGAAAAAAAAAAGCTTCTTTGTTTTTGACCCATTATAGTAAAACATCACACACTGCCATTTAAAAGTTTGGGGGATTTTTAAATGTTTTAAAAGGAGTCTCTTCTGCTATATTTTTTAATGTTTCTTTTTTCCCTTTGATGGTAAATCAGAATTTTTAGCAGCCATTACTCCAGTATTCAGTGTCCCTGAGAAATTAATCTAATATGCTGATTTTCTGCATTTCTTATTATTATTAATGATGAAACCAGTTGTACTGCTAGATTTTTTTGTGGAAATCGTGATTTATTTTTTTCAGAATTTGACAATTACAAAGTTTAAAATAAAAGTATTTATTTGAAATATAAATCTTTCGTAACATTATAAATGTCACTTTTGATCATTAAGGCATACTTATTGAATAAAATAATTAATTACTTGGAAATAATTTTTACTGATGCCAAAAATTTTGCACAGCAGTGTACAATCTTAACCAACTGGTTCAGGTTACTTAAGTTTTCAGAATGAAAAAAAGTTATTAAAGGTGCCATAGAATGCAAAAATCACTTAAGGTGTTTGAACACCTGAAGGTGTAAGGTGTCATTATAAGGTGTTTGAACACAGTTGTGCGGCAGCAGTGTGTGTAAAAAACCTAATGGTAAAAATCCACCCAATCATTTTTTATAATCCCAATAAATCATAAACAGTCTCCAAACGAGCGGTTCCAGATTTCTCCCTATTATGATGTCATACTCTGGAAAGTCCCGCCCATTTATGATGCTCTCTGCCCTATTAGCATAGACCCCACCCTGAGTGAGAAGCAGCAGTCCGCCATTACTGTTTTCTTGCTGTAGCTGCTGGAGATACAATGTCAGCGCTTTAGAGGCATTACAAGTGTTGTGTTTCTGGATGCACCAACAAACATAGGAGTCTCCATATATACCGCTGAGGACACAGTGGTTAAATTTAATTTTCGAAGGAAATGTCCCGGAAAAAAAACGGAAAAGCCCTATATGTTTGTGCTCATCATTTTACACCGGACTGCCTCACAAATGAGGGTCAGTTCAGCACTGGAGTTGTGCAAAGGTTGTTTCTGAAAGAGGGATCGATACCAACACTTCGTGCACAAATGTCCAGAGTCCAGACAAAGTAAGCATCACACATCATTTTGTTTTCCAAAAGAGATTCTTGGCTGAAGAGATTCTTCAATAGGTCACCTTTAATAATCTGATACTCAGAAGAAGCAGCTTTTATACAGGAAGAAAAAAAATCCCTTAAAAAGTCCATAGTCCATATAAAAATTAAAATTCTGTCATTTACTCCACCTGTCACTCTAAACCTGTATAGCTTTCTTTTTCTTTGGAACTTAAAAGCAGTGCTGGCAACGAAACAATTCCATTTACCATTTAATTCTAGTCAATGAGCAACTAATAGAATGGAAGTTAATGGGAACCAAAACTGTCTGGTTATCAACATTCTGCAAAATATCTCCTTTTATGGTCCGTAGAAGAAAGAAAGTCATAAAGATTTGAATGAACTTTACGTAAATGATGAAAGAATTTTCATTTTTGGGTTGGCTGTGACTTTAAGTATTTCTTATTGTTTAAAGGATTAAGCAATATCAGAACAAGAGCTCTATAGGTAAGCACAACTGTAATTTTATTGAATTTTATTGATTAAATAATAGTATTTATATAATTATTGCATAATCTACATTTTATACCCAGTATGGCCAGTTATTTTGTTAATCTTTTGTAAATATTTAAGACGCAAAGTCGGCAACACCAAAGCTCCAAAAGTATCAAAAAATATTTTTAAAAAGACTGTGCATAGCATATGTGACGTTTGAGCAGCAGGCCTTCTCAGAAAAAAAAAAAAAAAAATGGCTGTTTTTTTTTTTTTTTTTTTTTTTGTTGATGAAGAGCCTGCGTGCTCGAAACGTCACATATGCTATGCGACAGTCTTTTTAAAAAAATAAATTTTTTGATACTTTTGGAGCTTTGGTATTGCCGACTTTGCGTCTAAAATATTTCTACTTGTTTTTTGGTCGAGCACCCAGTTGAGATCGATGTGCCGGTTTTTTTTTTTGGCTTTTGCCTGCTCTTCACTTAATCTTTTGTAACCCATAATATATTTGGTATATTGAGGTTGCAGGCACAACTGCACAAATTTCATCATTTGGAGGGCTTTCCATGACCTGTATGTATTGTTTGTTGATGGTAATTATAGGCATAAGCAGACAAGTCAGAACTCTCTCTCTCACACCCTCTCTCTCTGGTCAAGCCACATATTTCCCCCACTTTTCCAGTGCAGACTTCAACCAGACACTAAAGATAAACATCAGCAGTGAGACCCAAGACTGCATGACTAAGCAAGAACTCAGAAATACCCTGAAAGGGTTTTTTTCCATAAACACATGTTTCAAACCTTTTTATAAACCTTTTTTTCCTCACAAATAGCTTTTTGTCCGGTTTCAGATGTTATTTATTCCTCATGTTATTTGCAAGGCATCAATAAGTCAATTCGAGTCAGTGGAATAATCCCTCTGTGTTGCATAATACAGTAGTCAGCTCAGGCTCTAGCAGGCCAGCAGGCTTCTGAGCTGGAAGCTTTGGAAAGACAGTATGAAAGGTCTGTTCAATGGCCGTCTGAGACCTAGTGTGAACAGAGCGCCACTTGGAAGGTGTGGCATATTCTGAGAGAGTGGAACACATGCACATACATATCGTGGCTGATTTCCTGCTGCCTGCAAAACACTCTCATAGTAGTCCCAAATCAGTGAAGAATGAGTTAAAGAAAACATACCTACTTAGAAAAGAAAATACTGTGACATTTGTTTTCACAGGCCTTTTATGGCGTATATAAACATCAGAGATGTCTTTGATATTGATTTGTGGGGAGGAAAGTCCTGTGCCAATTAAACCAGTGCCATTTGCATATGTCCTCAGCATGAACTAGCAACAGAAATCCTGCAGGTATAAATCATACTTTATGTTCAGCCTACTTGCGTCATAAAATCTTACACTTGGGAACTGATTTTTCAGTTTGTTCTTGTGGAAATCAGCTTTCACAATGGCTATGCGACGATCACAGCATGTACGCTGAAGCAGAGCGGCAGCTTCACTGTTTTGTCAATGCAAAATTTCCCTATAGACTCATTAAATCAGGGATTCTGATTCCAAGGGACATTGCAACACTGTTGGTTCATAGTAAACCCATATTTTGTAAAATACCAGTGTGTACACAGACACTCTGTTCTCTCTCGCTCTTTGTTTAACAGATGCTAGACTCTTGAATGCACATTTATCTTACAGTGCCAGCGAATGCAATAGCGGATATTAAATTATTTATTTTTGCAAACAGCAGCAGCAGTACAATAAAAGAGAAACATAAATTTGTGTTATTGTGGCTTATTGTTCTGAGAAGCAACTATTTCTGTGAAGAACAATGTATTTCTATTCTGCATGATGTGCTGTTTGCTTGCAGTATGAAACAAAGCATGAATGAAAAAGCAAATGAAACAAAGTATGAAGATACTACTGTATCTCTCTTGGCAACGTGTTGCCAATGCAGACATCTAAGTTATGGCATACACTAGGTCTCAATGGCCAGGAAATAGTTTGAGGGTGTTGTGGATATTTAATTAAGATAAGATCGTAGTGTTATTTGTGCAGAGAGAACATCACTGGTTCTCAGTAAATCTGTGTTGAGATAAGATTGTAAAATTATGTGTGCAGACAAAACGCTCCGGTTACTAACGTAACCTCGGTTCCCTGAGATAAGGGAATGAGCATTGCGTTGACATACTTATGGGGAAACTGTTTACTCTGATACTGAAGTTTGTGTAGCTGCACGAAACCAATTGCTCTTCAATTCGTCAAAAGGGCATCAGAATCTTTCGACTGAAGCGACAGCCATTGATTCGCATGCAGCCTTATATAACACAACAGCCTACGCAATGCTCATTCCCTTATCTCAGGGAACCAAAGTTATGTTAGTAACTGGAGCGTTCCCTTTCGAACGGTCTCTCCCGTTGCGTTGACACGCTTATGGGGAAAGCGTCCAATATCGCCATGCTATAAGCAAGTGCAGAACGAAGCCGCACTGTGAGCCCAGCCCTGGAGCACTCATACTGAGGGCTCCTGTAAGCATGAGCCAAAGCCATTTAGGCTGAGGACTACATAACATAAACCTCTCCACTTACAAAGGGTATTAGGTAGAATTAAATTAAGCAGAAAAAAATCTGTGCCTGCAGGGCAGGGACATCCAAGTTATACAACTGGTGAAGGTAGCTGGCGACAACCAGGCGTGGCCGCACAAATATCACCAATAGAAATCCCGCTGGACCAAGCCCAGGAAGAGGCCATTCCACTGATGGAGTGGGCCCTCACATCTATAGGGCACTACAACCCTTGGCTAAGCCAGAGAGAGATGATTCGCCAAATGGGCGCCACCACACTTGAGATGGGAGGGTGCAGGCCTTATCCAGCATCTGCTTGTAGAAAGGTTAGCACTGGGCAAACTTTCAAGAGCGGGTGCTGTTCCATGTTTTGTAATTAATTTTTTTTTGTTTTTTTTTCTGACACACTAGGTCAGAGAAGACGGACCATTTAAGGGCATAAAGAACAACTGTAGAGGAAGCTATAGCCATCAAAACAGTGTATTAGTTACATGTAGGAACGCAAAGAACAAAGGGCTGCTGATAGCAGCTGAATCAACTCAGGGAACCACATCTGATTCCTCCAGATTCAGGCCACCAGGAGGACTGAGCATCTGACTTCACTGACCCGTCTGATGACCTGAGGAAGCAGGGCAATCGGGAAGAAGGCGTACAGGCGTACAAAGTAGATTGGGCAGTGAAAATTGTCTTCTGAGGTGAAGAGGTCCACCTCTGCCCTCCTGAAGACAGACCAAATCATTTGAACCATTTGGGGATGTAGTCTCTATTCTCCTGGATTTACATTGTCCCTGGACAGCATGTCTGGCCCCTGGTTCAGTCTGCCCGGCACATGAACTGCTCTCAGTTCTATAAAAGGAGGTGTCGAGCCAACCTGTGAAGGAAGCGTGACCTGAGACCACCTTGGTGATTGATAAAGGCTACCACCGTCATGTTGTCAGAACAGACCAGGATGTGGTGCCCCCTTAAGGCCGGTAGGAAGGTTTTTAGGGGCAGAAAAAAAGCCATCATCTCAAGGTAGTTGATGCTTAAGTGCTGCTCCTGGTTTGACCAGGAGCCGGACACCGGTCTGCCCTCGTGCAGAGCTCCCCAACCCGAGTTGGAGGCATCTGTCATAACCATCTTCCTTCTGGTGGTCAGTCCCAATGGGACGCCTGATTGAAACAGGTGAGAGGTTTTCCAAGGGGCCACGGCTCTGATGCAACGGTGGGTTACCCTGAAATGAAAACGTCCCAGGAGCCAAGCGTGGGATGGGACATGGGCATTGAGCCAGTACTGAAGGGGCCACATGTTGAGCAGGCCCAGAGGAATCACAGAGGAGGCTGCCGACATGAGGCCAAGCATCCTCTGGAAAGCCCTGAGGGGATGTGAAGTCCCTAATTTGAATGACGCCGCTAGTCGCTGAACAGTCAGGGAGCACTCCGGTGTAAACCATGCCCACATTCGGGCAGAATCGATAACTGTCCCCAGAAAGACCACTCACTGGCTGGGAGACAAGGAGCTCTTGGCTAAATTGATTCTCAACCCAAGGCGCTCCAAGTGGCTGAGCAGCGACCTGTGAGTGATGAGTTCCCGTTCTGACCTGGCTAAAACAAGCCAGTTGTCGGATTCTCATCTGTCTCAGAGGGGAAAGAGCGATCAAGAAGGGTCTGAGCCCGCCATCTGTCTTGGGAACGAGGAAATAACGGCTGTAAAAACTTGACTCGCTGTTCGCTAGAGAAATCATTTCCACAGCACCATTTTGCAAGCAGTGTTTGTACTTCAGACCGGAGAACATGAGAATTGTTGTCCCGCACCGAAGTCTGATATGCCTCTGAAGCAGTAAACATGTTCTATGGTTTTTAAAACCCAACTTGACACATCCGGGATAGATTTCCAAGCCTGAAGCCGGATGACAAGTGATTCTAGTTTTTCGAATGGTAGTTCACCGCATGGGGGTGGAGAACTGACATTCATGGTAATGAGGAGAGGAGAAATGCTCTTTTGAGTATGTGGGTCTGCTATCACAGTGTTAATTTGCTTGAGCACAGATGTGCAGCGACCTATTCCAGAGGTGGGAGCTTGCTATTACCTATTTCTTCAGTGCTGTCAACAGTGGTGAGAGCGGTGGAAGTAGAGTGATTAACGCACCGAGTAGGAGCCACGCCACATCCTGGTGAGTTCCTCATGAACTGCCAGCAGGAACGGAGCGGGCCGTTGGCAGGAGGAATGAGGACAGCATCCCTTCAGGTACCACTTGTCAAGAAGGCCGTGGGTGGGCTTTTGCGGAGCCGACCAAGCCAAGCCAATATCCTCTACAGCCCTAGTTAGAAGGCGGATCAGCTCGCTGGGCCGTGTTGTCTGCGTCAGAGGCGGGGTTTCGGGCTTCATTAAAGAAGGCGATCCGCAGGCGGAGAAGGGCAAGACTCATGATCTAGCAGTGAGAGCCTGCCATCTCAGTGAGCACAGCCTCTGCATGGGTGCTGCCCAGACAGGCGACACACTCACTGTGTCCATCTGCATCCCCTGCACGAGCCACACTCACGGCATGACATTTGCAACAACATCGCTGGAAATTTGCTCAGAAATTTGCTCTTAGATGTGCCAGATGGCCGCACGGAAAGGCTTTTGGCTTCTTCCGCTGCCGGGGGCTCCTTCTCAGCAGGCTGAGCTGAGCTTCTGGCTTGCAGAGTCAGTAAGGAGATGATCTTCGTCGCTGAAGGAGAAAAATTCTGACGAAATGGCACTCAGAGCCAATTAATATAGAGGTCGGCTCCTCTCCATTTGGTGGGTTGAAGCGCCATTGGTTCATGCAGCTACACGAACGTGAACAATTCAGGCTTCAGTATCAGAGTAATCAGGAGCTTCCCCATAAGCATGTCAACGCAACGGGAGAGACAGTTCGAAAGGCAATATCACTGTTCCCAGTCTCTAATATTTTGAGAATGTCCGTGTAGATTTCATATGTCATGCTCTCATATAAGACTTCATGTGTTTCCTAACAATAATTCACAAAGTCATTCTAAAAATAAAATGTGTAATGTTTGAAATAGCTTTGGCATTAGGGCTTTAGCTGAAACTAAATGCCAGCCAGCTATTTTAAGAATGCTATGCTTTTCAAAAGTCTACCATTAATCTAGCCAGAGAACACTGGAGGTTGCAGAGTGGTGTTCCTAAAGAAACTGGTGCTGCTTTTTCTCTTGTTTACTATGCCTGCATGGTCAAAGAGTAGATGCTCTTGGAAAAAAATACTGTTTTCCTCAATATTTTGCTGTTGCTGTTGAGTATTTCGATCCATATTTATATGTGACAAACAATATAGGCACTAGAAATGACAGTTGAGTCATTTAAACATTTTATGAAGAATAAAATGAGTTATTCTAATTAAATTGCTATTAACTTTAGTGAAAGTTTATAAGCATAAACTTGTGTACATTTTAATTTTCCAACATTTACTTGTCATATTCTGTTTTTGTGTTTTTAAAAAGTTAAAAATATTAAACAGATTTAAAAATGTGCATGGACAAAGGTCTATTCTGCACTTCAGTTTTTTTAGAGAATGCCACAATTGTACTCCGGGATCACAGCTGGCTGTCAAAAGCTGCCTTTTATACTGACTGCCTCTTCACACAGTGGACGTTTTTTCTCAGTTAATATCTGGTAATATCCAGACACATTAATATATATAGTTGGGCTGTTGGCCAGACACATTAATATATATAGTTGTGTATATATACTGTATATACATATCCAGTAACAATGTATGCATCAATAAATGTAATCTATGCCTAAATAAATTGTTTTTGTTCAAGCAAACTAAAAGATCTGTCCAATAGTGTCTGTTCACTGTCAACAAACCTATACCCAAAAAGTTTCATGGTCGGTCCACAAACTTTCTGTACAACTTGGGCCAGTTTGAATGGTATACTAAGCCGCCATTTCTCCACCTGTTCTGAAGAGTTTTTTTGGGTGGAATACACGCCACTTGCTTCGGTTGATGAATGCGTGTTTTTGAGAATCCAATCTCGTGCTTGTGTCATCATTGGAATCCCTGTGAAATTGTACATTAATGCTGCTTTCTGCATGGGGTACCTGGCTATATCCTCGTAACGTACTAGCATATAACGGTTTTTCAGCCATTTCGGCTGACTTAAGCCCAACTCGGCAGAGATGCGGATATTGTTACAGTTTCCTTCAAGACGTTTGACCTCTTCGTCCTCTATAGGAACATCCCCATTCACAGCCCAACTTTTCCAGTTCTGGTACTTTCTGGCAAAGGCCACCATCCTTGATGCAAGGATAGCTCGAGGGTCTCTAACCAGCTGAATGAGTTTGATATCCAACCGAGGGTCCTCTACTAGAGAACGAAGTGTGTCTAATTGTCGGACCCTCACTGTTTTGATCACCCTGTGCTGTTTTCCTAGGCAGACCTCTGACGCCAAGGTCAGATTGAGAGGCCCGCAGCGTCTCGTCTTGCAGTGGTACCTCTCAAAAACGTCTTTTACAACCGGAGAGCAGACTTGCTCCTCGCACAGGGCCTTGCTGGACTCTCTGCGGAACAGGGCAGGGGTGACGTGGTCCTGAGGAGGAGGGCTGATGAAGTGCTCCAACATGGAAAAGTTACACAAAAAGAGATGCTGTAGGACATCCCTGTACACCCAAACAGAAGTACTGGTATTTGTGCCACTCGAGCCAATCGATAGCATTCTCTCCACATGCCAGAGTGGCTCAAAGAGGTAAAACATGTTGCCACCCTGTTGGTTGAAGAACTCGCCCACGAAGGAAGATCCTGTACGAGTGGTAGCCATCAAGAGGATGTGCTTTCGGCCTGCCTGAATGCCGTTCTCAGCAAACATGTCCTCTGGATAGGAACCATTGTCGTCCATTAGTACCAGAGCGCTTGAAGCATTGTAGGACACTGGAGGCTCCGTCTGTGGGCTCCGTCTAAGTGTCAGCTTGTCTGAGACCCTGTATATTTTAAAACGAAGTAAAATTTACATTTTAAAAATCCATTTCAATAAATATTTGTATTTTTGGGGTGGCATATTTTTAGATAATCCAAAAATTCTCACCTTGAAATAATGTTGTTTTCTTTTTCAATGATGACAAGTGCCACAATGCAGATAATGATGACTGCATACTTGTTCCTCATTCTCAAATTAACTTTGATATAGGGAATGCCTCCACAGACTGCAAATTAGGCACTGCTGCCAACTGTTTTGGGTTCATCTCATGTCAGAAACTAGGTCTACAATTCATCTGCAATAAACAAAATCAAGACAAGAGTTTTCGCACCATTTCCACACAGACATAAAACTCACTAACACACCAGCCCTATGTATTGATTCCAAGTGGTGACAGATTTATACCGTTTGGCACAGGGTATTGTAAGCAGACACAGACAATTTCAGCTTTGTTCCCAAACAAGCGGCCTGCACTGTCATCACCTGTCCAGTAATTCCACTAATGTGGAATGATGAGAGATGATGAGGTCCACAGAACACAGCGTCTCTCTTTGGTAACTGCTTACTGTGGATCACAAAGAATCATCAAAAGTAGTACTTCTTTAGTATTTTTTTTATGATTAAAATATAGTATGATATAATATTATATACAAAAGTATTTACATGCTCTCTTATCGACACCTAAAGTTTGGAGTCAGATAGGGTATTTTTCAAATTGTAGGAAGAAGCTCAAATGCTCACCAAGGGATGCATTTATATGATCAAAAAACAGGTAATATTTTAAAAATATATTACATTTTAAATACAGGTTTTCTATGTTGATATATTTTAAAAGTAATTATTGCCTGTGAGGGCAAAGTTGATTTCAGCGCTAGTACTATAGTCGTCAGTGTCACATGATCATTCAGAAATTTTCTATATGATGATTTGGTTTTAAAAAGTTGTGTGGTTATATTTGTGGACTTTAATAAAAAAAAGTCAGTACCCTTCAATGAATAGCAAGTACAAAAGAACAGAAAAGGACCAGCATTAAATTTGAAATATGAATTTTTTAACATTATAAATTAGCTTATTCGGCACTTTTTACAATTTAATGGGCATCTTGTGGATAAAAGTATTTATTCGTACATAAAAAAGCTACTGACCCCAAATTTTGAACAGTAGTCTATTTTAATAACTGTAATTATTAAATATAGAAATAAAAATTACCAAAATATTTATTTTAAATGTTAAATATTTTAAGAGATAAAAATGTAATCAGAATGAGACTGGAGTGATTTTCAAGCTTCACCACAAAAATAAAATAAAATAAAAGTAAACTCATAGATCCTAACTTAGTAGCTAATGGTTCTACCTCTATAGCCCACAGTCAGAAGGAAATTACATTTCCTATTGCAGCAAGTTTGTAATGCTTTCATTAAATCTTGGAAGCCACATGGTGTGGGCAGAGTTTTGTTTGTTTGACAAGGAACCGTTTTCATTTTATGAGAGTTAAGTATACAGTTTGTAATGAACAATTGGGTCAGTGTCCTCTAAACATTGTTTCAAATCATCTGTTGTAGCATTTCTTTAATATACAACATTTCCATCCATCTTAGGAAAGCTACACTGATACATTGGTCTGCCCTTTCACCAAGGTTTCAGGACCTCTGAATTCCACAAGCCATTTGTTCACTGTAGCCATGTGTTGTCGAGGAAGTTTTTGTTTACATGTTTAAATAAACCCTTGTTTTGAGGTTATAAGAATTTCATCTGATTTTTTTCTTAATCAAAGTTATATCACTAGATTTAAAACTGTAAATAGTTAGAGATTTGAATACAGAGGTTTAAATAGGCTAATGTCTGTTTTAAGGAAAGTATTAATGCATATAGCCTATAACAGACTCTTTATTGAGTATAAAAGCTCCTGTTTCCTAAGGAAAATGGTACAGGAACAACACCATTACAACACTACAAATACATTGGCCTGTTGTGTTGGAATTAAACCAGTAGCTTTAGGGCATGTTTGACCACAGATAACCCCACCGAATGGCTGAGGTAGGTGAGCTGCCATAACCCGATGTAACTCTATTCTGGGCTGTCGTTTACTAGCAATAACGCATTGTGTTACCTTCACAGCAAGGCAAACACTGGGTGACAGGGGTTAATCTGGACCATATCGAGACCACATCTGTGCAAATAAACCTACCAGACCTCTGCCAGACAGTGAATTATGAATGTGATACTTTCCTAAATTATGTTAAAAACGCAAAGAGAGCCAGTGCAATATTGTAGTCGTAAAATAAGATGTGTACCAGTGGGAAAACTAGGTGCTAGTATGAAAACTAGTCATAGGTAAATGCCATGCAAATTGTCTGTAAAAAGAGTAGCATTTAGGATATGACCATTTTCGAGCCGTCAAGGAATGATAGTGTGCAATCTAAGTATAAATATAAACCAATTATGTGGGCTTATTATGCCATAGCCGTCAAACTGTCAGGCATGGGGGTTGAGCTGAGATCTTTTCCATATTCAAAAAAAACCATGAAGCATTTGACAAAGCTGATGATCTGCTCAAGCGAATGACCTCACGTTGTCATCATTCCATACAAATTACATAGTGGCTATTTACAGCCTTTTATAGATGTGTTAGAAAAAGCTTATATCCTACGTAGCAGTGTTGGGTTTTATTTTGCATGTGTAAAAAAATACTTTGATTGATTTGGTCCCAGAGATGGAAGATACACATCAGGCGCTTGTAAAAAAATAAACTACAGTGCATATGAGCTGGGGGTTGATCCTTGTATGTGTCCAGCATTTGAAAAAGCTGTTTGTTCACTTGGCCGGCTGCGGGGGGACGAACACATGGTCAGGTCGTATGGAGAGTTAATGTGTGAGTTCCTGAGCTCGGGAAGCCTGTGTTCAATTTACTTAAGGATTGTGATTGTGGCTTGTCTTTGGCTCTTTGATTTCCATGACACTAGAATGAAAGGCATGCAAGATTTATTTATTTATTTTAATTAATACATTTTTTAATGCATGAGTTGTTACACATGACAATTTAAATGTAAGAGCTGTATTTAAAAATATTTTAAATACACAATTCTGTAAAAATAAATCTAAATCAGACTGACCTGATTTTTTAAGCTTTAATTTTTAATTTCCAGGATAAATACTTTGTTTTGGAAACACAGGTATTTTTTATAGCCTTTTTGTTTAATATTTTATTTATTTTGTATATGTTTGTTTGGGAGAATTTAAATTTGATTTTAATGTCCCAAGTCACATTAATCTGTGAAGGCACGGAAAAATAAGCTAAATCAATTCAGCCCAATTTGAGAGTTTTTGGAATGCTTTATTCTAAAATAAATAAATAAAATAAAGGGTCCAAAACTATGTGTGTGTTTGAGGAAGCATTAAATTACTGTGGTAATACATTATGCCACTGAAACACAAGTATCTTAAAAACGTTGCTGCTCTCCTTTTTCCTCCTTTTTTTGTCTCCTTTCTTACTTTAACCATCTGTCTGTCTCTCTCTCTCTATCTATCTATCTAATCTTTTCTGTCTTATTGAAAACAGGTCAGCATGCTGCTTTACACCATAAGACGGGTGCTAGGGATGCTGACGTCAGTGGTGGCTACAGAGGAAGGTCTGTGTGTTTAGCTGCTGAGAGCGAACCCCACTGAAAGAGGGCAAAACTATGAAACACTGCACTCAGTACAGAAACCTGAACTCTTGGAAGAACTGACCTAAATATTCCAAACATTTCCTTTTCTATTAAAAGTTTGCACTGTGAAAATGTAATGCTAATAAAATGTAGCCGTTCCACCGGCCCCCTCCCCCCGCCCCCTGTTTTGAGCTTTAGCTATGATGACGTCAGTCGCATTTCACAGGAGGGGAAAAGTCAATCATTAGTGTCAAAAGAAGGGCCCTGACTTCAGTGGCGGCGGCGTCTCACCCCCTCTCGCATGAGCCTTGTCCTGAATTTTCTTGACTTTGTTTATGCTGCTCAGGAAGTCCTTCTTTTCAACAGATGAAATGGTTAAAGGCAGATGTTTTGCAATGTTTTAATAGGTTTAGAAATTGCATTTTACTAGGCTTTTTTTATAATTCTTTTTGCAGTTGTGCTCTGATCCTGTCAGTTTTTTTTTTTTTGTCTTACACTCTGGTCAAATTTTCTTTAGAAGGAATTAATTTATCTATGAATGCACTTTAAAAACTATTCAGGAATGCTTCATTTAATAAAAATGTAAGTTTACTTAACAAAAATTTACACTTAACGTGCGGTTGGCCCAGTGCTGGTTTTGATGCACATTACCAATCGTAACCACCTATGTAATCTCTACTCACCTACACTAAAAACTATCGTAATAACTAGTACCTATCAAAATCTTATTTTACATATGTGCTTAAAATGACTTTAACTACTTTTTAATTTTCATTTATTGAGTGTCTTTCAGGTCTGTCCACATAGTTACACATTGACATTCTTATTGGTACATGACTAAAATTTCCTCAAGGTTAAAGACTGTTATAGAAAAACAACTTCGTAAATGTAAGTAATGAGGCATAGAAGTACTGTCTGTTAAACCCTGAGAGGTGTGTGTCTGTCTCTTTTGGGCTTTGTGTACTTGCTCATGTGTGTGTTATGAATGACGTGAGCTGTCATGAGAGATAAGAAGGCCACTCAAGCATGTGGCTTAATGAAGAGTGTGATAGGTGTCTGTGGGAATCACGTGGCCATTAGCACAGAAGACTTGTTACTTTAGTGAGCTCTCGCACAGACACACGCTCCGGTGGTGGTGGCGCTGTGCTAGATTAAATCAGAATCGTGGCCCACCCAAACTGCCACATATGACGCACACACAGTTCCCCACCAGGTTAATGAATAGAGGCCTCTAAGAAAAGACAAGTGAGCTTTGATTGTTGATTGTAGTTTTTCTCTCAAAAGACATCACAGAGAAATATAACAGTGCTTTAAGAGAAAGGAAAAAAATTCAAATTGCATACCAGTATATATACCACATATATGACACTTTATTTTAGGGTCTCTTAACCAGTTGCTTATTAGTGTTGTTGCTTATTAGGAATAAGCGTTGCCTATTCTAAAGTGTTACCACACATATATATTATATTTGTTTGTATATGTAGGAAAATACACACAGCATGGATTATATTGGAAGCCTGTTTCTGCCATGGAATAAAAAAAAAAAAAAAGGTAAGTGAGAACGTTTTATTACACACTTTGCTTTTTTTTCTTGCAAGTCAGATGTCTAATTTTGCCATTTTTTCTTTCTATGAATTCTATCTCACATTGTTTAACTTTTTTTTAGAATTCTGAGTTTACATTCACAATTCAGTTTTTTTTTTGTTTCTGCCACAGGATAAAATGTAATTGCGACTAATCACCATTGCACGCTTATATCCCAATTCTGAAATGTTCTTCCATGGAAAACTGCGAGTTTATAGCTCACAGTGATGAGTTATAATTCTCACAACGTTAACGATTTTCTCAAAATTCTCAGTTTCATACTCGCAGTTGAGAGGAAAAAAAAGTCAGAATTGTGAAATAAAAGCCAGTACCTTTTTGAATTTTTTATCCATGGCGAGAAAAGCAGATTCTTATACTAGGATGATTTCTTGGGATCTTTTAAACTTTGTATCCCATTTTTGAAGTCTTGTAAGAGGGCGCTTGGAAATGGAGCGTAATGCGCATCTTCGCTCATGCCTGGAGAATGACTGGAGCAGCTGCAGGGCTCCCACAGTGCCATGCAAAAGGGATCATACAGGAGCATGGCAAAGCCTTTCTCAGCTGCACACAGACAGGCGCTCATGGAGAGTTAAAGTTCCCTGGCTCAGCCCAGTGCCTGACAGACAGAAACCCGATGACAGCAAACATGGCCCTGTGTACACATAGGAAGGGATGTATGACCAGAAGCCCTATCACGATTCCTGTCGCGGCCCGTATCATGTTCGCTCTAGGCATCATGGCACAGAGTACAAAAGGAGCTCAGTGCTCTGATGGGCACCTGTGTCCTCGATGACAGGCCGCTGAGGTAAAACCTGCTTAGGGGCGCCATGGATGCGAGCTTGACGTTACTCGGTTACATGTTCGCCGCACGTAGGCCGAGGAACCTTTATGAATCATTAAGACAATATAATTAAAGGGAAAAAAATGAGTGTGATATACCCCTCATCCTCAGGCCATCCAAGATGTAGACGAATTTGTTTCATGGAATAAGCACAATTTGGAGAAATTATTGCATCCATTGCCGCCAGTGGATCCTTGAGCAAGTGAATGGGTGCTGTCAGAATGACAGTTTAAGTTCAATTAATATGAATCCAGTGCACCAATTAATGCCTTGTGAAGTGAAAATCTGTGTGTTTGTAAGATTAATTATTTGGATTATTGTGATTTAAAAAAAAAAAAAATTTATCAGCTGTTTGGACTCATTCTGACGGCACCCATTCACTGCATAGGATCCATTGGTGAGCAAGTGATACATGCTAAGTTCTCCAAACAAGTTTGATGAAAACAAAAAACTCATTCATCTGTGAATGGCCTGAGGGGTGAGTACACATAATGTCTTCATGAAAAACGAAGACTTCATGCGAAATGGAAATCCACAATTGGCCTTAGTGGAACAAGATCTCACCCGTTTACGTTTAAAGTGATGATTGTGATGAGATTACCCTTTAATCAGATCTAGAGTAGGATAGTAGGATCAAAAGATCTTGCAGTGGTTGTTTCAGAATGTTACTGATATCCTAAAGGCCTGAATGTGGCAGAACTTTGATTGATGCTGGCTCAGACTTTAGGACGAGGACCTAGGAGCATGATTATTCACTGTTTCAGCAGGATCCTCTCCGGGCCCATTTATTATTTTTGGGGATGTTCTCGCTGCCTATAACTCATTAGTCAGCCGTGCACTGTGTTTGTGTTGTTTTTCTTTTCTCTAAAAGTGATTGGAGAGTCTGTATCGTGATAACAGTTTTAAAGCCCCTGGGGAGCAAGTGGACGTATGCTTTTGCATTCCTCACATAGCTTGCTCTTTTCGGAGATGCTGTTTGGTTAGTGCAAATTGACACCACATGTCGAAGGTAACTACACTGAGGCATGATAATAGTTCATTTGTGTTTGTTTTTCTATGGGCAAATAAAAAAAGATTATTTACTCTCCGTTAATTATGAGACAGCATCCACAAATGTTTGCTTAGGGAAAACTCAATTCCATTGGGGTTTTGGAACATAAAAACATTACATGTTTTACGAAAGCAAAAACAGCCCATGCAATATTTACAGTATATAGCAGAAATAAAATATAATTTTTTTTCTTTTTAATCATAACAATTAGTAAATAGCTATTATATTTTAAAGGGGTGATATGATGCGATTTCAATTTTTTAATTTTTCAATTTTTGCCAAAGAGATATTCTTTATAAAGTTAAGAGTCAGCCAAGCCTACCTAAAACAGCTCGTTCTAACACGCAAAGAAAGAAGGCGTAACTTTGATTCTCGCTGTAGTATTGTTGCTGTTGTGTTTGTTGTAAAAGAAACTGCTTTGTTTGGCTTTCCAAAAGAGGACGATATCGCTTCGCATGCCTGGAGCTGATCCGTGCTGGTAAATACATCAACTTCGCGCTGTGGATAACCGGATCAGCTTCACCGTGGAGGAAGCGGAGTCCAGCCCGGGGTCATCACATGTGGTTGCCGCACGCCCCCCGGATGCTCCTTCGTCGAATCCGCCGTCCACGCTGTTCTCAAGCCCGCCCGCCGCCACTCA